>QQSL01000008.1:0-369584 GCA_003693665.1 Chaetothyriales sp. CBS 134920
GTTTCTATTGGCCAGAGGCCCCTGTTGGTGGCGCTGCCACCGTCGTCTCACACTTAAAATTCCAGGTATCGACTGTAGCTAGTGGGCAAGTACCACAAGTTCCCTGAATTTCTTACCACAAGTTCCCTGAATTTCTTACCACAAGTTCCCTGAATTTCTTACCACAAGTTCCCTGAATTTCTTCCCACGGATAGCATATCAACCTACGACCTTTCCAGCGCAGAGTGTGGTTGTGACTCACAGCAGAAATACCTTTTCCTATAATTATTCGATCCCCAAAGACATCCTCCTGGTTGTCTTCCTGTCTTCCTCTGTCTTCCTGTCTTCCTCTGTCTTCCTGTCTTCCTCTGTCTTCCTGTCTTCCTCTGTCTTCCTGTCTTCCTCGGGCACTACAACCATGTCTTCATCCTCCTCCCTAGCAGATTCTGAAGGGTACTGTGACGACATTCGCTTTCTGCTCCCCCAGGGTGTCGGTCAAGCTACAGAAGACGCTGAGAATTATAAACCCGGGGGTCTCCATCCTGTTCACTTAGGTGACAGATATGATGGTGGACGGTACAAAATTGTGCATAAGCTCGGCTCTGGTGGCTTCGCTACTGTTTGGCTTGCGCGAGACGAAAGCGAGAACAAGTGGGTGGCTCTGAAGATTATTGTTGCTGAGCATTCAGAATCATTTCGTGAAAAAAGTGCCTTCAGTCGCCTGACGGGTGGTATTCAGAGTGTGACAGATCATGAACGACAGTTTACCTTTGACGGACCAAACGGCCGCCATCTATGCCTCGTCCTACCTGTCCTTGGACCAGCAATGTCCGAGCTGACCTATGAGCTCGAGTGTCGACTTACGCCGCGGCTAGCTCGCAGAGTTGCCTATCAGGTCACGAGAGCGCTCGCTGACCTTCACTCACGAGGCCTGTGCCACGGAGGTGAGTTGAGCTGCACCTGAACGTTGGTTTTGGCAATCCGCTAACAGAGTGACAGACATAACAACAGGAAACATCGTCTTTGACCTTTTCGACATCAATCACTTGGGAGAAGATGACATCTACCGCTTATTTGGACGGCCAATAACAGGAGAATTAGAGACCGAGTCTGGCGAACCCGCTGGTCCCGAGGCGCCGCGATATATTGTCAAAGGAGTTGACTTTCTATCTTGTTGGTCAAACATGATCAAGCCTGATATCAAGCTCATCGACTTTGACCAATGTTTCCCTACCTCGTCACCACCGAAGACACTGTTGGGAACACCGCTTGACTTCATGGCACCGGAAATCGCAGTTGGCCAGGATCCTGGACCTGCAAGTGATATTTGGGCTCTGGGCTGCTGTATATTCCGCCTTAGGTCTGGACAAGGTCCGTTCTCAAGCCCGTATGAGGTCGCTTCTCCCAGTTGTCTGGTGAACTATATCATGCATACCCTCGGAGAAGATATGCCTCTTGAGTGGAAGGATACCCTATGGGACCGTGACGGCTGGCCTACAAAGGACCGAACTAAGGGGCAACCTCTTGAACATGGGTGGAATGGACCTGAACGATCGCTTCAAGATATAGTCTACAACATCTGGGATGAACCGAAAGATCGTATCATCCACACTGGCAGGTCAAGGCCAGAACAGTATCTTGGAAGACGGATCGAGGATGAGCACCAACCCTTGCGCCCATGCTTCTCGGAGATGGTGTGGAATCCAAGAGCTGTCAAGGTAGACAATGTCTACCTATCGGGCTATGGTGACGACTGGGGCGAACTGCGGGAGGTTCTGCCCAAGATACCGAAGCACGAAGCTGCCTTACTCTACGACCTCTTATCCAAGATCTTTGTCTGCGATCCGTCAAAACGGCCTAGAGCTGAGGAGATGCTTAGCCACCCCTGGTTTCACCTAGATGGACTCTGAGAAGATCAGATTGGGCATCAAACCGATGGCACGATGAGAAGATCAGACTGGGCATCAAACCGATAGCACGATGAGAAGATCAGACTGGGCATCAAACCGATAGCACGATGAGAAGATCAGATTGGGCATCAAACCGATAGCACGACATCCCAAGGCTCGTCCAAGTGGCATGGGTCGTCAAGTCAACCACATTCATCTCATCAAGAGGGCGCACCAAACCGCCAGTGGCATGTGTCATGGTGGTAAACATTACAATTGTGTTGCATCTGGAGGACAGGATGCCGCTGCGACTGCCAATTCTCAACAGGCAGCAGACAACCGGCAACCAAGAGCGTGGCGGAGCCTCTTCAAGTAGATACACAAATTTAGCAATGCTGACTGGTAGCACTCTCATCGCTTCCTAGTTCAGAGGGCGAGGAAGAGTGTGAAGGATTGCGGAACGAGGTGTGACATGTAGTTGATTCGTGGAAGATGAGAGGCAGTTACCATTTTGGGAATAGTCGGTTAGGACGCGACGCGTCACATCGCGCTACGCCGCGTAGAGTGGTTTTGCGTACGGTGTGCACAACTTGCTTCAGCCTGCCACACTGGAGTATACAACGGCAACGGCAGGATGGCGCTTCTTCAGTACAAAGCTCCGGTCGACTACGAGGCGCAATCCAAGGCCTTTGAAGACTTTCTTCAGAAATGTGAGACGGCCGAAGACGAGACGGCAGCCCTAAGAGGCCTGCGCCTGGATGGCGGCGACGGCGACACGAGCGACGAGTATGATTTTGTGGATGATGCGCCCGAGGGCGGCAACAGGAATGACAGCAGCCGGCGGCGGCCGCAAGGCACGAAGAGAAAGTATGTCGAGATGATGCAGGAAGTCGCGGATCGGGAGCGCTCCAACGTGGTCATCGACCTGGACGACCTGAAGGAGTTTGAAGAGGCGCTGGGCGCCGAACAGGGCCTCAAGCTGGTGGAGTCGGTCGAGAACAACACGAAGCACTACGTCGATCTGTTCTCGGGCGCTGTCGACAAGCTGATGCCCACGCCGAGTCGCGACGTGACGTTCAAGGACGACGTGCTCGACACGCTGCTGTCGCAGCGGCAGCGGCTCAACGACAACTTGCGCGCGCGTGCCGAGGCCAATGGCGAGGCTGTGTCGCCAGCATCTACATTCCCGCCCGAGCTGACGCGCCGCTACGTGCTGACGTTCAAGCCGCGCACCCCGGCGGCGGGCGACAACAAGGACAAGAAGGCACCGCTCTCGGTGCGCCAGCTGCGAGGCGACCATCTCGGCCACTTGGTGACGGTGCGCGGCATTGTCACGCGCACATCGGACGTCAAGCCGGCGCTGCGCATTCAGGCGTACACGTGCGACAGCTGCGGCGACGAGGTCTTCCAGCCCATCACAGCCAAGCAGTTCACGCCGATGCTGGTGTGTCCGTCGCAGCGCTGCAAGCAGAACAACACCAAGGGCGCCCTGTTTGCCACCACGCGCGCGTCCAAGTTCCTGCCGTTCCAGGAAATCAAGATCCAGGAGCTCTCGTCCCAGGTCCCCGTCGGCCACATTCCACGCACCCTGACCATCCACTGCCACGGCTCTCTCGTCCGCAGCGTCAACCCGGGCGACACGGTCGACATTGCCGGCATCTTCTTGCCCACGCCTTACACCGGCTTCCGCGCCATCCGCGCCGGCCTGCTCACCGACACCTACCTGGAGGCGCAGTACTTCACCCAGCACAAGCAGTCGTACACCGCGCTCGTGCCCAACCCGGCGCTCATCCGGCGCATCGAGTCGTACAAGGCCACGGGCCAGATGTACGAGTACCTGGCGCGGTCGATTGCGCCCGAGATCTACGGACACGTGGACGTGAAGAAGGCGCTGCTGCTGCTGCTGATTGGCGCGCCGACCAAGGAGATGCAGGACGGGATGCGGATCCGCGGCGACATCAACATCCTGCTCATGGGCGACCCGGGCGTGGCCAAGTCGCAGCTGCTCAAGTACATCACCCAGGTGGCGCCGCGCGGCGTGTACACGACTGGCCGGGGCAGCTCCGGCGTCGGCCTGACCGCGGCCGTGATCCGCGACCCGGTCACAGACGAGATGGTGCTCGAGGGCGGCGCGCTCGTCCTGGCCGACAACGGCATCTGCTGCATCGACGAGTTCGACAAGATGGACGAGGGCGACCGCACCGCCATCCACGAGGTCATGGAGCAGCAGACCATCTCCATCTCCAAGGCCGGCATCACCACCACCCTCAACGCCCGCACCTCGGTCCTCGCCGCCGCCAACCCGGCCTACGGCCGCTACAACCCGCGCATCTCGCCCGTCGACAACATCAACCTCCCCGCCGCCCTGCTCTCGCGCTTCGACGTGCTCTTCCTCATCCTCGACACCCCCTCGCGCGAATCCGACGAGGAACTCGCCCAGCACGTCTGCCACGTCCACATGACCGGCACCCACCCTGACAGCAGCAACAACAACAACAACAACAACGCTAATATAGCCGACGACGACGACACCCCCTCCTCAATCCCCACCTTCTCCCCGTCCGAAGTCCGCCAATACATCGCCACCGCACGCCGATTCAAGCCGCGCCTGCCCGCATCAACACACGACTACCTGACGGGCGCGTACGTGCGGCTGCGGCAGCAGTCGTCGCGCGAAGCCAACACCAAGACGCAGTTCTCGCACGTCACCGCGCGCACGCTGCTGGGCATTGTGCGGCTGTCGCAGGCGCTGGCGCGGCTGCGCTTCAGCGAGGAAGTCGTCAACGAAGACGTCGACGAGGCGCTGCGCCTGATGATGGCCTCCAAGGCCTCGCTGGCTGCGGATGGCTCACGTGGTGGCGGTGGCGGTGGCGGTGGTGGTGCTGATCAGACTGTCAGTAGCAAGATTTACGATTTGATTCGTGCCATGCGTGACAGTGGTGCTGCTGCTGTCGGCCGTGGCGGCGGCGGCGGCGGCGGCGGCGGCGGCGCTGGTTCAGGCCGTGGCGAGATGGACTTGAAGCGTGTCAGGGATGTCGTCCTTGCCAAGGGCTTTACCAGTGATCAGTTCGAGCGGACTATTGAGGAGTATGAGCTGCTGGATGTAAGTCTCCGTGTCTCCCTTTGCCCCCTTGATGATTACCTTGCTAACCACAATATCAGGTCTGGCTCCGAGCGAACAATGCCACCCGACTGGTCTGGATTGAGGCTGGTGAAAGTGATGCTGATGATGATATGGACCAGAGCTAATGGAACATATGCTATGGATCGATGCTCGTGGCCTTCACATTAGACCGCCTAGTTGCCAGCACTCTTACATACATCAGAGGATGCTAGGATGAGGAGCCAAAAGCCAAACAACACCCCCGATAGATGCATGCTGTTGTTTCTTACTTCAGCTTGATGCTAATCATTTTGTCGCTAAAACACGTTCCCATCCCATGCTCCCTCCACCGTCCCTCCCTCGAGCAGATGCTGACCTGTCATACATTCATTGGCACTAATTCTTCTAGAATCTGACGTGAATCTCGAAAGAGCGGCTCGATTCAGCTGTCCGGCTATATCATGTCTCATATGCGCCTCGCCCTACAAATAAATCAAAGGACCCAGCCTGGCCTCTGTTGTCAAAATGGGGGCTGCTCTAGGCGTCATCAACGACACTGCGAGGGCACTCTTCGGGGTCTGGTGACAGGTTGGCCTCGTGTTGATCCGAAGGCGTTTTGCTGTCTCTGTCAGCAGCCTCACCACCAATCTCAGTCGCCTGGCCTGAACTGGCACTCGACGTGGCATGGCTGGCATCAGGATGAGGGTTGAGGTGAGCCAAGGCCTCTAGAAGTGGATTGCGTGAGTAGCCAAACGGATCAGACAGCGTGGAAGTACTGGCGAAGCAGCCTGAAAAGCTCCCGAATGAGCCATCAGACGAGGGGCCGTTTAGAGCTGCTTGAGGCGACTTCCAGATAAGAGGGTTGGTCATCTGATATGCGTTGCTTGAAGCTCTTTCCGCCGAAGGGCCAGCAATCTCTCTACCGAGGCCAAGCTCGGGGAGTGGCTGATAGGCTGGCTGAACATGTCTCTGCGCGGCAAAATGATTACCAAAATAAATGGGATTTTGGTGTTGTGGCTGCAGCCATGGCGCACTGTTGAAAGGCAGTCTATGTTGCATCGGTGACAGACCATACGAGTTATTGAGCGACTGCAGAGGAGCAAATGCTGAGTATCTGTTCAGGCCTCGAGTTGGACTGTCTTGATCGTTGAAGATGGCATAGTTACCCCGGCGCTTGTGAAGAGACATGTTGCCAATCGTGAGTCTAAACTCCGTGTTCTCGTCAGTGGTGGGTGAATAGTCGCCATGAAAGCCATACGAGGCCTGAGCCGATGAGCTTGCAAGGCGAGCGATGCCAGCGAGGCCACTGGGCACCTCGGAATGGCGCTGGCTCTGTGTGCTCACCCCCTTTGCCTTTCTCTTGCCCAGTCTCGGCACGTTCTCAGAGACAGGAGCCAGAGGCTTCTTCTTCCTAAGGCGCGCCTTCGGCTTTGGCGCTGGCTCTTCGCCGTCGACGAGGCTGCCTAGTTCGTCTAGGTCGTCAATGTGGCGTTGCTTCTGCAACGAGAGGTTCGGCGAATAGACAGCCTCCTGCGGATCTACGAGCCTGGACAGTCTTTCCATTCGCCTGAGCACGGACCCATCCTTCTTCTGATTCCTCCTTCGCTGTTCGTCTGGGGTTGCAGCATCAAAGAGAGCCATGCCTGGCCAGACCTTGCCCTTCAGCTTTGCGATTTTGAGCGTCAGCGCCGAGTCCAGAACTGAGTCGACGCCTGGAGAGTAGTCGAGTGGATGAGGCGAGCTAGGCGGGGCTGGGTAGTTCTTGATTGGAGTGTAGAACAACTGATGCTTGGACCTGAACGCTGTTAGTAGGCGCAGGATGCTAGGTGGGCATTATGTGCCGCCATACCGGTCGTCCTGATTGCCTGGCAGATAGTCCTGGTCGCTGGCATTGCCATTATCATCTTCGTCTCCTTGGCCAAGAGTCTCACGCTTGTTGGCTCTGAGCTGGGGAGTAGGAGCTCGGTTTCCCCCTCTGCCAACCTTGCGAATGGGCGAAGCTGCAAAGTGACCGAGTTCGGTGCTTGCCTCGTTCTTGACACTTCTGGCTCTCTTGCGTGTGATGACGGCAGAGGTCTTTGCTCGCCGACTCTCCTTCTGCTGCATGCGCTCAGACAGAAGACGAGCTAGGCCATGGCGCTGATACCATTGGTTGTAGTTGGCCAGCTGGACACCAGCAGCAATCTCCTGATGGCTCTTGACCTGCAGCTTATGAAGGTGGGCAAGATGGCCCTTGGAGCTGACATGGGTGAGAAGGTGAGAAGTATCAGAAAAGTCGGGTTGATTTGGGCAGATGCTGCAGATAAGCATGGGTTGGTCCATGATGCAAGAACAAAGGGGAAGCAGCAAATGGAGCTCCTGTAGTCACTGTTGTACACAACCAAGCTTTGGAATCAAGGAAGCCCTGAATCGTCCTGTACGGCCCTGCACTTGAATCAAGGCAGCAAAGGAAGCAACAGAGCGCACAAGGGGCCAGGCAGGTAGGAGGCGGAAAGGGAAACGACGACAACGAGGACGAGGACAAGGACGGCAGGGAAGGAAAGACAATGGTGGAAAGCGTCAAGGAGAACTTGCCATTGATGGACTCATAGATCGAGAGGAAGGGACAGAGAAGCCGGGCAGAAGAGGGGGAGAGGAAGGGACAGAGAAGTCGGGCAGAAGAGTGGGAGAGGAAGGGACAGAGAAGTCGGGCAGAAGAGGGGAAGAGAAAGGGCGAGAAAAGCAGCAGCAAGGAAGGTGGCGAAAAATCGTGATTTTCTGGCGGCAACATGGGGAAGGAGCGGCCGTGCAGACCCATAGTTCCTTCCCTCTCTGTCCTCTATCTCCCAGTTGCCTTCATCTCAGTCGACTCTACCACGCACTCGGCTTGCGCCAAGGGGTCATTGTGAATGTTGCACGGTAGCTATGCGTCCTGACTAGAAGGGTGAGGGTAGTGGAAGCTAGACAACCATGCACTTGCTCTTCTCTTGACTTGTATCCCGTCTCTCATGAGAGGATTCAAGCGGGCTATTAGATTACAAGAGAATCAGCGAGTCCAGTATGGCAAGGCTCGCGTGATGTGCTTTGGCATGCAGCTGCCTGCATTAGCTATCATCCTCCTCCATCGGGCATTGAACTTACTAGATCGGGTCAACCTCAGCCAGGTGAGGGTAGTGAAGGAGGCTCAGGCCAGCGATGCCAAAGACCGTGTGAAAGACGTCCACCATATCCCCTGGTCGATCGGCAATGCCACCCTGGTCAGGGTCCTGGCAACTCAGGATGAAGGCTTTCAGTTTGTCACCATCAAGCCAATGAAGCCTATCTATCATGGCCAGGCTGCTCATCACCCACCAGCTGTAGCACACATCCTCGAGCTTCTCGGGACGGCCATTCAAGCCACCATTGGGCAGTTGTCTCTCGGCAAGCCAGGCGCCAAGACGGTCGACGTCAATGAGGTCGGTGCGTCTTGCAATTGACAGAGCACCAACACAGGTGTAGACCTGGCCCGAGTGTGACTCGGCACCGGGCGACCTACCGTAGGCTCCGTCAAAGTTGGCACATGCTTGGACATGGCCAACAGCCTTGTCCATATCAATGAGGTCCATCAGGTCAAGAATGGAGAGGGCAATGAAGGCTCCAAAGAGAAATCTAGTGTCAGTCTCGCCCCATTCATCGCCAGCAAAGGTGCCGGATTGGGCATCTTGGAGACTGGCAAGCCCTGGAGAGTGGTTTAGATTCTGCTGACAGCATCAAGAGGGTAGGGACATACACTTGCCAACCCTCTGCTTGCCTCCAGACAAGTCAAGGGCAGAGATGGCATCTACTGTAGCCAGGATCTGCACAGCACTCACAGTGTAGAGCATGTGGGAATCGTGGCCTGGGGCAGCGCCGAAACCACCGTCGCGGTTCTGACACGACAGCACGAACTCAATGGTCTTGTCCCGGGGCAGGGCATCGGGGGAGCCAAGCAGGTGAAGCGCAGTCAGGCCCCAGTAGACGCCGTTTAGGCGGAGATGCTCAGTCAACCAGTACTCGAGCTCATCTTTACGCTGGCAGAGGCATTAACTCGTCTCCTGCCCATAACGTGACTTACTGAGAGGGACGCACGGTATCGAGCTTCTGGATGTAGTCGACGTGTTTGGGCACGACAAGGCCCAGTTCGTGGGGCGACAGCGGCTGCGTCCCCGCCCGACCTGGGCCGGAAGCGAGCGACATTCAAGGGAGGAAGGGCAGCCAGACTCTGGGCAAGGCGTTGTCGCGGCGAGCGCGGACCAGTTTGGGCGACGGTGGCAGCGCAGGAGCAGTGCAGCGCAGTCTAGGGCTTTAGCTCTAGGCTCTGGGCTCTGGGCTCTTCTGGGCTCTGGGCTCTAGGCGCTCTGGGCGGCCAGTGGAAACAATTTCCCCCCTGCAGCTGTCTTGGCGACTTCAGGTTGATTCATCAGCGATCATACCAGCATCACCTGTCTGAACGGATGGCACCGGAGAGCTGCTTGAGACTGTCTCTGTCTCTGTTGAAGCGTCCCCACCACGAGCACACCCGCTGCCCAATCCAGCGCCCATGTTAGTCGCCCACACCGTTGTTGGCCCCCGAGATGCAATTTCCGATCTAGTAACGTCACGTTTCTGAGGCAATCTCAGAGTGCTGTCATTGTGCTGCTTACACCCAAGGGAGGGGCAGCTGGGCAGCTGGTGCCGCAGCACGCGCCCTCCAAGGGATTACCAACACTGAGGTTCGCAAAGCTTGAGCTGTAGCCCAAAGAGGGAGTCTACAAGGGCCTGTCTTCCACTTTTGGCATCCTCACCATTGGCCCTTGATGGCCTCGCCCTCCCCTTTCTGGCGCTCGCTAGTCTCGGAGTGTACCTCCTAGATCGAACCCTGGCCTGGGACGAGCATGGAACAGAGGGGTGTGATTCAGGTTGTGAGCGCTGACGAGTTAAATCGATAGACCGCTGGCTGGTGTAAATGCAACACACACTGCTGTAGTCACTGCTGTTGCTGCCGCTGCCACTGCTGTTTCTGTGAATATTGTCATCATTATTGCTATTGCTCTTCTTCTTAACCTTGCTGGTGTAAGCAGACCTTAATCGGCGCACGGCCCCCTCCATTGAGCCGTCTGACTGGGCGTCGGCCTGCAGCTGTCTCACTGGCCGACGGTACACCGTCTCGGAGAGAAAGTGCTGCTTGAGATCCCGTTTAAAGAGCTCACCGCTTCGTCGCTACTCACATGCCGCTGAATACCTGAGGCACCACCCACGGTCGGGCTATTTCCTGCTCAACGATTAGCCCTGTCACTCGTTTTCGAGTGCGATGCACTGACGATCGTCTGCAGCTGACAAGCGCGACACTCTATTTGCGTCCTCGACGTGTTATGCTGCAGGCAAGCATCTGCATCTTATCTACAGACCTGTCCTCGTCCTCGTCCTCGTCCTCGCCCTCGCCATCGGCATCCTTGCCCTCGGCCTTGCCCTCGCCGTTGTCGCTGGTGCCTGCGCCGTGAATCGACCTATCCAGCAAAGGTCTGGTGGGACTGCGGGGCCCACACTTTGGTTCGGCAAAGAAAGAAGGAACCAACTTTCAGACCTTTCGCCCTTCCTCACCCTCTACTGTTCCTTCCTAAATTTAGGTTACGCAACGGGTGTGTCAACTGCAGAAAGAGCCTTCGCTAGCCCAGTCTTGCCTTCTCCGTCCGTTGGACCTGCCTCCTTTCTCCCTTGAGCGACACCCGGCAGGTGCAACGGCACTTCCTGCCTCTTGGCCTGATAGGCGCAGACCGCCTCACATAGATCCCTTTGTCGGAACCTGAGGCGGCGGAACAGGGCAGTGGTACACACGGGCCAGACCGGTGGGCAAGGTCGAAGGTGCCATTGCGCCGGTGCCGGTGCCTCTGGCTCGGCGACCCGACAAATATACGAGACTCGACAGCGGTTGACGGGTGCCTGCAGGCGGCCCTGTCGATGACATCTAGGACATGCCCAAAGCCATGGGTTTGTCTGCTCTCGACCTGAGTGCGACCTCAACAGAGATTGACGGGCGCGCGCCGCGCTCTCCCTTTGCTGACGCCGGGCCTTCGCTCCTCTCCCCACGATCCGCGCCAGCCTCTCCCGCGATCGATCGATCGGTAAATCCTGCGATGCAGCTCACAGGCAGCATGGGTCCGCTCGATATCCGAAGAGGCAGCAGCAGCCATACCACCTCTCCGCTGGCAAGTACAATGCCCGAATTCGGTCCTCCATCAAGTGGCCGGCTGTCGCCTAGGCAGCATACCCGCGAGGCTTCGAAAAGCTTCTTCTCCAACCTCCGAGCCTCTCGATCAACGCAGAAACTCAACTCGTCAGACACGACGGGTGAGCTGATGACAGAGAAACAGGGAGCGCGAAATGGACATGGCTTGTACAAATCAGTCTACGCGATAAGGAGGCAAGGCTCGTCACCTGAGCTTCCCAGATACACCATGGGCGACAGCTCGTGGGGTAGTGGCCCCAAAGCTCAGGCGCAGGCTCAGGCTCCGACCGAGCTGCCGGCAGAGACGGTGACAGCTGTCCAAGCACTGCCAGTAGTACCACCACCGCCGCCACCGGCGACCAAGGCAAAATCCAAGTCGCGCTTTGGCCTGGGAATTGCGCGTGCAAAAACAGTCAAGCCGGAAGATGCTGGCAAAGCACCACCACATTCCGCCCAGCTCAAAGTAGACATGCATGGCGCCAACGACCACGAGGATCCTGGTCCGAAGACGGCACCGCTCAAATCAGACTATCGCTCTCGGGCATTGGGTGCCGACGGCACATCAGCCAGCCGTGGTGCCGAGGGACAAGGCTCCGATGATATGGCGGTGCAACGCAAAGCCGCCGTACCAACGCCAAGTGGAAGCATTCCGGCATCTCACTCGATGCACTTGCTATCGAACATCTCTCACACAGGCAAGGGCGTTGGTGACCGAATTGGAAAGGCTGGCAAGGGCCTGTTTGGAAAGATCACCAGGAGCGGAAGCAACAACGAACGCGAGCCTGGAGTAGGGCCAGTGGCGATGGAGGAGGCCTACACGCTAAGGACGATCAATCTACCCTTGGTGCAGCAGACGCGGAAGACGCGGATCGCACGGCGGCTGGAGTCCTCTCGCGATAAGACGGAGTTTTGGATGCCAGCGCTGCCGTGGCGATGTATTGAGTAAGTGGATTTCTCCCTGGTGGGTGTTGGGGCTGTTACTGACAACTTGCTAGCTACCTCAACATGAACGGATGCGAAGAGGAGGGCTTGTACCGCATTCCCGGCAGTGGCAAGGAGGTCAAGCACTGGCAGCGACGCTTCGACACCGAGTACGACATCAACTTGTTCGAGGAGCCGGACCTGCACGACATCAACACGATTGGCTCAATGTTCAAGGCCTGGCTGCGCGACTTGCCCGACGAGATCCTGCCAAAGTCGGTTCAGAACAAGGTGGCCCAGGAGTGTGCGGGAGCGACACGCACGCCCCAGCTGTTCAAGGATGAGCTGTCGAAACTGCCGCCATTCAACTACTATCTGCTGTTTGCCATCACCTGCCACCTGAGTCTGTTGACAAGTTTTTCGGACAAGAACCGGATGGACTATCGAAACTTGTGCATCTGCTTCCAGCCCTGCCTGAAGATGGATGCCTTCTGCTTCCAGTTCCTGGTGATGGACTGGAAAAACTGCTGGCAGGGGTGTTGGACAGAGAAGGAATATCTGGAGGAAGAATATCGATACGAGCGCGAGGGCTCGCCTGGGGAGAGCGACGAGGTCGTTACAGAAGAGATGATTGGAGTCAGCAGCAGTGGTGGGGGACGGAGTACGAGCAGCAACAGCCAGACGAGCCCTCGTCGGGATCATGGAGTGTTGTCTCACGTGTCTCATGGCCGCAACACGGAGGAGGATGGAGTGACACGGCAGTTACCCAAGACGGCTGATGGGACTTCGCGGAAGTCGACGCTACGACCGGTGAAAGCACGCAGCCGGTCAGCATCCGAGATGAGACAGTCGACAATGTCAAGCGGACACCAAGCGGCATCGAGCGTGCCCCTTGTGCCCCGGGTCGTCACAACACCGGAGCCACCAGAGACGCGGAGTCATATCCCACCGCCGGAGAAGCTGCCTGAACTCGGGAGCCTTTCGCCGATCCGGATGTAAGAGCTGAATTCTTTTGGGGAGGACAATCAATCAAGGCGCGCTGCAACGAACAAAGCAACAAAGGTCAACGCCTGTGTATTATCTACGACGGAATTTTGCAACGTCTTTCTTCACCGCAAGTGGCTGCATTTTGAGGCTGGTGGAATTGACCATGTGAGTGTATTGCTGGGCTTGTTTGGGGTATGGGGACCATGCATAGCACTCGGGGCATTGGGTAATCGGGACGAATTGATGTGGTTTGGATTCGTCGGTTAGAGAGGGAAAGACAGAGGGACAGAAAGACAGCAAGACAGAGAGAAGGGGGAGCGAGAGAACGCCGATAGCAGTGGCTCTTTTTACTGCCGGGCGTGTGTACTACTATCACTTGGAGAAGAGCATGTTAGCATGTCAAAAAAGAAGACAGGGCGCAGTTGAGCGAGTCCAGTTGTCTGTGGTGTGGTGGATCTATCATTCTGTGTTCTTGTTTCCTGACTCAGGGATGAGAGTTGAGTGCGTTGCTGCTGCTGCTGCTGCTGTTGCCGCTCTCTCACTCTCACTTAACTCCAGTCCGTGACCGGGCACTATTTTTCCTCTCACGACGCTGCTGTCTGCGCACGCGCTCGGCGCGCTCCCTGTGACCCTCACCGCGAATATTCCTACCCGCATCCTCGACCGCCTTCTTCTTGTCGTCCACCTCGACCAGCCACTCCCGCCCACTCTCCATGTTCCGGCCCTTGTAACCCCACCGCGGCACCCAGTCGCCCTTTTCCTCATCATACACCAGCTTCTTGCGCCGCTCCTCCAGCTGCGCCCCGCCGTACCGGCCAATCCCCTTCTTCTTCGCGAACCGCTCCCATGTCGTCGGCGCCTTGGGCTTCGGCAGTGGTTTCCACCGCGGTAGCCGCCACGATGCACTGTAAGTATTACTGTTATTATTATTATTATTGTTGTTGTTGTTGTTGTTGTTGGTCGTGACGACAGTTCCCGCCGGCGGTAGTGTCATGACCAAGCCCTCGGGCGTCGACTGGATCGCGGTCGTGGTCAGCAGCGTCGCGATCAGGGACTGCGTCCCGTCTCGTGCTGTTGCTTGCAGTAGTCGGTTCAGCTCCTGCCGCGGCAGCCGCGTCAGGTCGTGTGCTGGCGGCAGCGGGTTCGGGTCGGCCGCGGCCAGGTGGGCCAGCGAGTATTCGTACGGCGTCGGCTTGGACACTGTGGCAGGCAGGAGGCCATTGGCGTCGGCAGCGGCAGCGGCAGCGGCAGCAGCATCCGCGGTGGTGGTGGTGGTGGCTGCGGGAGTATTGGCAGTCATGGTGGCTGCGGTGGTGCTGGTGGTGGTGTGACAGTCCTCTTTTTTTTTCTTTGTATGTACAGTCTGTAAATTTTATTGCCTTGGTTTCATTTTTGGGGGTAGAAGACCCTGGCACTAAGCTGTATTAGGCGGTGTCTCTTTTCAGTTAGGCATAGTAATGCCAAGACTGTGCTCCTCTTCTTGTTCCCTGCCTCTTTTTCTTTTCTGCCTCTTTTATCCCCTGGTGCTGACCACTCTGGCTCAGATTGCCCTGGGCTGTGGGCATCATGGCAGACTCGTATGCATGAGTCTTGCATTCAAAAGGGGAACTCCTTCTCTTTACCAAGTGTTTTGCCCCTTTTAATTGTCAGGGCTTTTGAGTATTGATTGAATACTCTGGCTTCCAAAGATATTGGGTGGCTTGACTGAGACAGCAAACAGCATCCCCTTTTGCTTACAATCCCTCCTTACCTCCCCCCTTGCAGATAATCTTCTGGTATTGGTATTGTCTCCCCTGGCTGCGCAGTTATTGGCGGCTCGATCTTCCAGAAGCCCGTGAGATATGCAGGAACATCTTTTTTCTTTTTTTGGATTCCTATCCATACGTCACTCAGTTCATGTCAATCCAGCCAGACGCCTAAACAAGGTCAACATCATCAGGTTATTTCATCCCGTCAAAGCCAGCATGAGCTTTAGAAGGAATTGTCCACATAGTTGTGTCCAGGGGGGAGTCTCTGTGAGCTCTGTGGCTCGAGGGCAGCTTGCTCTGACAGGGAAAGCACTCCAGACATGAAATATTTCCTGCCTGCCACCTTCCGGCATGTCTCAGGGTTCTGGGCCAATATATTTGGTGTATACAAGCTTGAGTCAATGAGAACCAGGCTTTCTGGCTAATTTCCAGGCTTGATATCTATGTGAGAGGTATGCATTACATTGGCCTTATTCTGAACAGGGAATCAATATTCTATTTTGTTCATTACTGCAGTTATATGAGAAAGAACACATCTAGTGAAGGCGGACAGGTGTGCTATCTGGGCTGCAAATGGATACACACATCCTTGGAGGTGGTTAGATGTGGCTCAACCTGCTTGAGTGCTGCTATGAGCAAACTCATCATGCTTCAGATAGCTTTGGAAGTCAACACCATGAAAGACAAGGATATACAGATCGCCTGCGCTGGCCTGCCGCTCACTGACACAAGAATGGTGATCCCTGAAATATCAATGATGGGAAGGATTGCCCTTGAGGCGATAAGTCGAAGAAATTGATATTAGCCATTAGTCATCGACATTCAAAAGCATCTGTTAGGGTTAGGGTTCCGGCCCCGACTCTGGATTTCCATCATCGCTCCCTGCGCTCCATTCATTCCTGTTCCTTCACGCACCAATGTCGGCAGCCCTCTGTGCGCGCTGTCTGGCACGGCGCCCCATCCTGGTCTCTCCGTCAACCCTTCCCGCTGCTGCTGCCGCGGCTGCTGCCACCGCCGGTTTTCACTCCTCCGCCGCCAATGCAGGAATAAAGCTTCAAGTCAAATACCGTGTCACCGACGGCGGCTCTCCCGGCCGAGATAAACGGCAGAAGCGCAAGGTGCCGTCGCTCCCGGCAGTTGGCGAGCGCAAGGCCACCCGGACACGAATCGTGCTAAGCAACACCAATGCCCTCCCTGTGCGCGAACTCGAGAATGTCGGTGCGGCCAACTTGGCCGACGAGGACCGTGTGGGCTCAGTGGTTGGCCTAGATGATGAATTGCTGGAGCAGCTACGCGATGCCAAGCTGTTCAGGCGCTCACAGAACTGGAGTCTATTCCATCGCCCGGCCACACTCGTCCGCCACGAGACTGTCGCTCTTGGCAGACTCGTGCAGCAGATCAACGAGGCCAGTGACTCGCCAAAGCCAGCAGTACGGCAGCTGATTACGGGCCCCCGCCAGAGCGGCAAGAGCGTGCTGCTTCTTCAGGCGGCCAGCATGGCATACACCAGCAAATGGGTCGTTGTTGATATCCCAGACGGTAAGTGTCTGCTACTGCTGGCGTACAATTACAATGCTAACTACCGCAGCCATTGAACATGTCAACAACCACCACTCGTACGCTCCACTCGATGCCAGCGAGGAAAATGGTCCACATCGCACCTACGTACAGCCCTCGCTCACGGCTGCTCTCCTCTCGCGCATTGCCTACTCCAACGAAGCGGTGCTGCAAGCTCTTAAGCCGCAGACCACGCCACCAGACTCACTGTTCACCAAAGCACCAAAGACCCTGGCCGATGTCGCCATCTACGGAGCTGATCACCCGGCCCAGTCGTGGCCCGTGTTCACGTACCTCATGTCCGAACTCACCTCGCCAGGGCGGCCGCCGCTGCTGGTGGCGATTGACGGGCTTGACCACTGGATGGGCCCCAGCTCCTACCGCAACAGTGACTACGAAATCATTCACTCCCATCAGTTCACTCCTGTCAGGTACTTCCTCGACTCTCTCTTCAGCAACACCACCCTCCCCCTGCCCAACGGTGGCCTCGTCCTCGCTGCCACCACTGCCAGCAACAAGCCGACCTCCCCCACCTTCTCCATCCTGCTTGAGCAAACTGCCGCACTCAACAACGGCCTTGACCCCTCTAATCCGCTCTTCCCCCTGCCTGCACCCTATCAGAAGCTTGACAGCCGCGTTGCCTCACTTCTTGACACCGCCGCTACCGCCAACACCACCATCACGCAGCTACATGGTCTCTCCAAGCCTGAGACACGTGGCCTGCTTGATTACTATCTGAAGTCTGGTCTCCTGCGAGAGGCTGTCAATGACAATCTGGTCAGCGAGTTGTGGACCTTGTCCGGTAGTGGCAATGTCGGCGACCTTTGCAAGTTGGCCGTTCGCTCCCGCGTCGATCCAGCCAAGGTTCTGACCACCTTTGGCACTAGCGAGGGTATTCGCCGAGGACAGGGAGAACATATCCCCAAGAGCGCACGGAAGTAGGACTGTATCACATAGGGAGATTTACTGAGAACTAAGAAGAACTTGAGAGTGTATTATAGTCAAGAATTTCTTGGGAATCGCAAGAAACAGCACTTGAAGAGATGGTGATAATTCTCATCACTGCCTGGAATTGGGTCAGGAGCAATACTATTGGTGCATCTCCTGTCGAGAGAGTGGCAGTCAAAGTAGTTACCGTCATAACCAAAACTGGGCAGCCACGAGACCACTATTCCGAACTGGGCAACCGCTTTCCCATTTCAGGAATACCCCATGAATTAGATCCTCCTCGCTTGCACTGCGACTGAGAACAAAGGCGATCGCGATGTACATACCTCCGCACGCGACAGCGGGGACTTTTGCTGAACAAATGCAACCGAAATAGTGTACCAAGACAAGTAGAAGCTGACGACTTAGTCATGGATTTGATCTGGCGGCGCCCGCCCTTGATTTGATGCCTTTCACACATATATACTATATATGACTTGATTCAATATTGCCGGGCTTCTTGGAAAGGTAGGAGAAAAGAGTCTGCTACGCCTCTTGGCCGCGGTCTCTTTCTGAGTGGCTTCGGTTTTGTGAACTTGGCATGTTTGTTCTGCCCTCAAGTCACGAGGATGGCTCTACGTTGTATAAATATGTGGTGCTGTGCTGCTGCTGCTGCTAGCACCGAAGCCAACGTAAGCAAGGGCCAACTAGACAGATGCGGATTATGTCCGTCCACCCCCGCGTACGAGTTCAACGGGGTCGGTTTGAGGGATCCGCATTTCACGGCAAACTCGGCAAGACTCACCCATAAGACCACCATACTCCTCTTTCACGGAATTATTGCGGACTGCCTATCGAAGGGATCGTATTTTGTAAGGTCTCATGGATGTAAGGGGTCATGAATGTATTGAGGGCAAACACCAGGAACAGCCAGCGACAATGGGCCACGTCTGTTTCTGATATATCTTTGTGAATGAAGCAGGGAAAAAAAAAGCAGGGAAAGATTTTCAGAAGTCTCAAAAGAGTCAACTTAGAATAGTTTGTTCTTTCTACACCATATAGTCAGCTTACGTACCTACACCGTTACTACGGGCCAGGACTGGAGAGAGGGGGGTCAAGTTGGATATATTGATGCTTGGCCTCGTCTCATTGGCTGGCTGTCATTTTAGCGTCCGGCCCCAAACCCAACCGGGCCGAACCAACCAGTGCCCGTTGGAAGTGGACCCAATGCAGTCATAATAAACCCCTCCCCGCATCGGAGATTCAAATTATCCGTGAAGATTGACCCCTCCCCCTGTCCCACGATCTCGGGTTAATGCCAAAATGGGGCAATTTAAATAATGTTGTGCCCCTCGTGTAGTACGATGGAACGCCCCTCTCTCTTGACTACAACCTCCTTCCTCTTTTTCTCTTTTTTTCTTTCCCTTCTCCCTTCTTGCCTCGCTCGAAACTTTAAATGCCAAAAAGACGGATAGACCCCCTTCCCCACGCGCGCCTTCCCAATCCATATTCCCCCCCCAGAAAGTGCACTAAGTTTGAAACAATGACATCGCGCGCAAGTCCGGAATGTGGTACTTGGAAAGCACGCCATGAATATAACTATTATTGTGTCCCGCTTTCCTGAGTTAACTCACTGCTTTGCTTTGCTACATTACATCTACATACACACAGGCGGGCCGATTGATTAGCATTGCCTCTCAACAGACTCTGATCTGTTCGGGTTTGAATTGGCTTTCCAAGTTCTGTAATATCAAACAGAAAGAATACCTTACCCCTCCAGTTTCGGCCCCCCTCGCCCCTTCACACCATGGCACCCTCGCTTAATCTCCCCGATTTCGACTCCCTGCCCGTGGTCGAAGGATTTCCCCAGGGCACGGCATGGGGGATCTTTGACAAGGACGGCAAGAAGGACGTGCTTGGCTCCCTCAACTTGCTGACCCCGGACGTGGTCAAGGAAGCATACAAGGAAGCCCGCGACGGTGTCAGTATCAGCTTGAACTGGTATGTACAGACTTTTGACTCGCACTATACCCCCCCTCCCCTAGCTCTCACTCACACACACACCCGATACAGGCCGCTGGGTGCACAACATACACCCGGCTTCAATCGCAAGACCCTGCACCACCACGTGATCGACTTCTCCAAGACGCCACTGGCGGGACACGGGTTCGACGACGAAATCTCATTCAACACGCAGTGCTCGTCGCAGTGGGACAGCCTGGTGCACTACCTGCACCAGCCGACGGCGACGGCCTACAACGGCTTCAAACCGACCCAGGAAGGGCTCATCCAGGCATTCGGCGAGCAGGACACGACGGGCAAACTGCCCACGCTGCACCACTGGCACACGCGGGGCGGGTTGGTTGGCCGCGGGGTGCTGCTCGACTACCGCGCGTGGAAGGCGTCCAAGGGGGAGACGTACTCGCCCTTTGACGACAAGCCCGTCACGATTGCCGAGCTCGAGGAGATTGCGGAGTGGGAAAAGGTCGAGCTGCGCGAGGGCGACATCCTCATCGTGCGCACGGGATATACCGAGGACCTGTCGAGGCCGGGAATCACAGGTGAGGAGCAGGCCGCGCTGCTGGCGTCACACAAGGCTATCGGTGTCGAGGGCAATGTGGCCGCCGCCAAGTGGTTCTGGAATCACCACTTTTCTGCCGTTGCTGGTGATGCGCTCGCCTTTGAGGTCCTCCCCGCCCGCCGCGAGGATGGCTCTGTCGGCGGCATCAACGAGCTCGTCTTGCACCAGTACTTCCTCGCCCTCTTCGGCCTCAATATCGGCGAGCTCTGGGATCTCAAGGCCCTCGGCGAGCACGCCCAGAAGGTCGGCCGCTACTCCTTCCTCCTCACCAGTGTGCCCCTCAATGTCCCCGGCGCCGTCGGCAGTCCGCCCAATGCCTTGGCCTTGTTTTGAAAACGGCAAACAAGAAAGCCAACAGATGAGAAGCCAACAGATGAGAAGCCAACAGATGAGAAGCCAACAGATGAGAAGCCAACAGATGAGAACCAAACAGATGAGAACCAAACAGATGAGAACCAAACAGATGAGAACCAAACAGAATGTACCTTGAGAATGCAGCAGGCAGGCAGGCAAGTTGAGCGAAAGTTGCTCTTGATAGTCGTTTAACGTTAGATGTAATCGAGCATATCGTAGATCTCTTTTCTGCTACCTGTATATATTTCTCTTCCTTCTCTTCGCTGGTAGAAAAGTTCGTGACTGCTACACCCTCCCCATCTTGCGTTTCAAATCACCCATGGCCCCTTTAATCCAGTTCCTTGTCCTGCTGCTGCTGCTATTGCTATTGTTGCTATTGTTGCTTCTGTTGCTCGTGCTCGTGCTCGTGCTCGTGCTCGTGCTGTTGTTGCCGCTGCTCCGACTTTTTTTCCCAAGCTCCTGCTGCTGCTGTTGTCTCAGCGGGGGTTTTTTCAGTTGCTTTAGTCGTCTTAGTAGGCCTTTCTGCTCTTGTTTGTGTTTGCATTCATGGTCCTCCATTTTTTCCACATTGTTCTGTTGTGTGTCAATTGCCTCCAGCGGTGGTGGTGGTAGTGGCTGGCACGACTTATCATTATCATCATCATCATCGTCATTGTTCTCATCTTTGTGGCTGTCGGCTACTAGGTCAGCAATATGTCGCCGTCGCCGGACCCGCACCCGTACCCGTTGTTGCTGTCGCTGTCGCTGTCGCTGTCGTCCTCGCCGTCGTGGTCGGGTGGTGATGTTGGAAGCCCTGATGCTGCTGCTGCTGCTGCTGCTGCTGTTATTATTCAGACCTCGACTTGCTTGCTCGCCTTCGTCATCGGCGTCTGTGGCGGAGAAGAAGCTGCTACTTCTACTGCGGTTGTGGCTGTTTGTTCTTGTCATTGCTCCTTCTTGCTGTTGCTGCCGTGCGTGGGCTTTGTAATGTGAGTGCAAGCGGTAATGAGCTCTGCTTGTGGGAAGAGGGCCCTCGTCGCTAGTGACGATGGCCGCATCAACTGCGTCTGCAGCTCCAGCTCCAGCTCCAGCATCAGCTTCTTCGTCTCCCTCCTCGATGAAAACTTCGACATTTGACTCAAGGATTTCTCCCGTGGAATCTTGGTCATGGTTGTGCACTCTGGCTAGCCTGGACAGGTCGATCTTGCCGTCGGTTGTCCAGATCAGTGGGTTTTTCGTGGTCGCTGGCCCTGGTGATCCTCTTCCTGTCGATATCTGAGCCGGTCCTCGTCCTGTCGATATCTGAGCCGGTCCGCTGCTCAGGTGCAATTCTTCCAGCAGGCAGTCATCACATATTGGTTCAAGGAAGAACCTGTTCACCCTCTGGATGGTCGAGCACTCTCTTGGTGGGTTCTTCTTCAGCCGTCGGTGGTAGGACGAGGATTCCTCCGAGTCGCAGGCTAAGTTTGAGGGCGAGGGCGAGGATGAAAGTGAGGGCGGCGGCGGGTGCCGTCCCAAGTCGACTGCAGAGGATGAAGGAGAGTGGTGATACTTCTTGGGGCTACTCGCTGTTGAGCATCCGTCGACTTGTTCTCTCTGCGATATCTCGCCATTGGTATTGCAGTTCAGCAGCTGCCTTGATTCTTGTAACTCTCGTTGTTGTTGTCGATGTGTAGATGGCGGTGACGGCGATGATGATCTCTCTCTCGGAGGAGTGTCGCTTCCAACGGCTTTGGCACAAGGCACAAGATGGTTTGCGTGACAGCCACATTCCGCGTATGTCCAGAGCTCGTGAATACACATTGTCTTTCCCCTTCTAGTTGCTAAAGTCAAACTGCGCCGCGCCCGCCCTGGAAATAAAAAGCAAGGTGAAAGACTGTGGGTGAGCGAGTGGGAATGTGTCTCTGTATGTGTGTGTGTGTGTCAGTCGGTGGTTCAGCCAATGTCTGCGTCTGTTGACTCTCTTGGCAGATGACAAGGACCGGCGGTTGCTTGCGTGAAAAAAGAGGGACGAATTTGATTGCCGACCAGCCTGGTGCTCGTTGCTGCCGTTACTGCCGTTGCTGCCGTTGCTGCCGTTGCTGCCGGCTGCTTGGTGACCTGTCGGTTGGGTGTGTTGATTCAATCAAATTTTGACAAAGTCGATCCAGCACTGGTGCTCCTCCATCTGTTCCGTCGTCTCGTCGCAGAAGATCTCATAGCGGCTTGTGATACCGGGCGTGATGTGTGGGTGTCGTGCAAACGTCTTGTACTTTCGGAACAGGGCAGCCGTCAGCGTCAGCATCTCTGCGTTGGCCAGATGCATGCCGATGCACATGCGTGCCCCTGAGGAGAAGGCCCAGAAGTAGCGGTTCTTGACGTCCGACTCGGGAATCAGCCTTGTGCCCTCCCCGTTCAACCATCTGTCGGGGCGGAAACGCAGCGGATCCACAAAGACGGAAGCTTCCCGGTGTAGGCAGTAAGGGGACATGCCCACGACAGTGCCAGCAGGGATGTAGTAGCCATCAATCAGGGCATCGGCCGCACAGGAGCGTGGCTCAAACGCGGGAAGCGGTGAGTACAGCCGGAGCGCCTCCTTGAGCACTGCGTTAAGCAGGGGCAGTTGTGTAAGTGCCTTGGGCTCAGGGATTCCCTGCTCATCTACAGAGATGTGCGACAACTCGTGCCGAAGCCGGTCCTGGTATTTCTGGTGCTGCGGGAGCGACAGGACCCAGATGAGGAACAGCATCGAGTCGGCCGTGGTGTCAATCCCCGCAAGCAGGTGGTCTGCGCATTCGCTGGCAATATCCATGTCGCCGAGACACTGTCTTTCCCTTACCGCGAAGAGGCGTCCAATCACCGTGCTCTCGGCATGCTTGGCCTGCTCCTCAGCCGAGAGCGAGTTGAAGTGGTGGAAGGCTTCGAGAGCGTGCTTACGGATGCCTGTGTAGGTGAATGGCTTCTTCATCGGCATCAGGCCCAGCCTGTTCAGCACCGTCTCGGCCACACCCGTCCTGGTCACGAGAAAGCGGGTAAAGGCTGGGAAGTGGACGAGGAACCAAGACAGCCGACGACGAGCTGGATCAAGGATATCTCTAATCATCTCCCGGTCTTTGACATTGCCCTTC
The DNA here is from genome assembly GCA_003693665.1 of Chaetothyriales sp. CBS 134920. Taxonomy (NCBI): domain Eukaryota; kingdom Fungi; phylum Ascomycota; class Eurotiomycetes; order Chaetothyriales; family Domatiomycetaceae; genus Domatiomyces; species Domatiomyces catenatus. Next base: position 23,335 of record QQSL01000008.1, read on the forward strand.
AACGCTGCCGTTCCTCCATGCAACGGGCCGTACACGAACTCGGATATCGCGTCGAGCGAGAAGTAGTGCAGGCTCGAGAAGATCTCGCTGGCCACCGCAGGCTCGTTCTCAATCAGGGCCAGATAGGCCGCCACCTTGTTCTTGACCAGCTGGCCATAGTGATTCCCAAGCACAATCTGGTTCGAGTACATGTGGCTAACCAGCTTCTTGCGTTCCCTGTGGTCGATGCCAGACGCAAAGGTGAACAGGTTCGGCCGGCCATAGACATCGAACATGGAGTAGAAGCTGGTCCGCTCGAACGGGCTCCCGGCACCGTATATGGTCCGCAACGCGGTCAGGCTATTGAACGAGATCTGGTCCGGCATCACGCGCACCGCCGGTCCATGCTTCTGGTGAAGCTGGTGGATCGTGTGGATGGACTGCGCTTTCCATGAGGCAACGGCCAAGGGGATGCTGGACAGAGCATATGACTTTGGGCCTGGTATCGCCCATAGTGCCCTCTTATGCCACGCACTGCGATAGAAGGCGAGGGCGATAGTGAAGCAGAGGAGAAGGGCCCCAAATGCCCAGGTGTGGGCCAGAAGATCTGAGTCGGTGGTGAGGCCTTGAGCACGACCAACATACTGGGTGGTGATTACTTACTGGAGAGAATCATGTCTTGTCAGTAGAAGATACAAGGTCAGTAGAAGGTGAGGGACAGACATGGAGGTGATGATCACTAAGTTCCAGCATCGGAAATGTCCGCCATCTCCTCGTTGCCGCTTTCGACTGGGGACGTCTGAGTGGCTTCTCGTATGGCAGGACTGCTGACATCATGAGCTGTTATCTGCACATCATACCACATCATGCCAATGTACCAGTACGGTCACCAAGCTGTCTCACAAGTCCGCCTTGTTGCCTTGTCGCCTTGTCGCCTGGTTGCCTGGTTGCCTTTTTAGCATTTTTGCCTTGTGTTGCCTGGTTGCCTTGGTACCGCTAGCATAAGCAATAAACAAAATATGGGTAGCTATGGGTACATCTGCCTCCAATAGTTGTAGATTCAGTTCTGGTAATTGATTACCAGATTGCCTACCGCCGGAGGAGGGAGGACAAGTGTGGAGGTTTCTAGTCACGTGGTTGTTATTTCTCACGTGATGCGCCTATGTACATATGACTGACCTTCTGGTGTATCATTGTCGTTCACTAAGAATACATGTACTTTAATCACTTGCTAGGTGTGATGGCTTCCCACTCCACCGCCTTCATTGCTTCATCATCGTGATCCATCAACCCGTTGTCTGTTTCTCCTCGTCTGGGTGGCAGCGCAGGCTTCTGCTCTTCTTCTACTGGTTTCAGTGACGACGGGGCCGATCCAGCAGACGAGACACTCGACCCTCGCTCTCTGCCATCGCTTTGCAAAAGCTTGGACACATTGCGTGGCTGAAGAGACAAAGGTGAAGCGTCTTGCAGTGGAGTTATGCCAGACCAAGTCGGAGCTGTTGGGTTTATTGGTGGAGGTAAAGGCCGTCGTGTCGGGGCCACGGTCTCACTCACCGTCGCACGCGCTGGCAATGGTGGCGGCTGCGCATCTAAGCTGCTCCCTTCTCCTTGCGGTGCGGGGTTCAGAGGCTTGGTCCCCGCCTCTGAACCCTGGGTTGTTGCCGAGCTCAAAGCAGTGGGCTTGAGAGGCTTAGGTGGTGGTTTCCTGGACACTGACATGGTCGATGTCGAAGTAAGGGACGCAACGCTCGGTGTCCGTGTCGGCTCCGTGGAACTCCGGGGCGGTGGTGGAGGAGGCGAAGTCGAGGCTGACCTTGCCTCCAACTGGGCGTCTGCACCAACATTCTTCACATCGGCCCCGTCGGCTCCTGTCTCGTCCTCACTTGCTGAAGCCGTCGCCTTGCCCTTTGTTCTCCTTGCCGGTGGTGGCTGTGGCTTCTGCTTCAGGCTGGGAGCTCTTGGTGGCGATGCCGAAGCGACCGAACTACTGTGAGGCCTTTCCACCTGCACCCAGTCCTCCTCTTCGGCGCCATCTCTCCAAGGATTGCCGCTTCTCTTGGGGTTCAGCACCATATTAGGGCCCGGCGGAGTCAGATGACTGGCTGCGCCTTTGTGGTCATCTAGCCACCATTTCCGGCGATCTGAACTTGCAGGTGGCAGCCCTTCTTGAATGCTCTTGTAGCCAATCGTCTCCTCAAGGTCGCTCTCGTCCTCGTCATGGTCGTGTTCATGATCTTCGGCCTTGACCTCCCTAGCTCTCTTCTTATAAAGCTTCTTTGTAAGCTCGTCCCTTTTGACCTCATCGACAACCCTTACCCCAAGCTGAAAGATAGAATAGATCGGCTTGTGGTCACTGAACCTCATGGCCATCACACTCGAGTATTCCACTTGCTTGAGTCGTGTGCCCAGCTCTTCGCCCTGCACCAGGGTGTCATGATTTACCTTGAACAGGATTCGATCTGTCCAGGCTGGGATTCGTTGCTTGTCGCTGGTATCGTATTCGTCTTTGCCCAAGTCAAACTTGTATGTCGGAAGAAAGGTCACCCTTCCTTCACAATAGAACGGGAAACAGTTGCCGGCGACCATTTGAATGTTGAGCTGATCATTTTCATACAGTTTCTCCAGTGCCAGTTCGGATTTGGGCCCTCCGATGGCTGCAGAATCGACCAGGGACCTCGCCTTGTCATGGGAAAGGCCAATGCGATAGTTGAAGTCCCCAGCCCAGATGATAACCTCGTGGTCCTCGATCTTGCGATCCCGCTGAAAACGCAGGCCCGACGTGATTGTGTTGTAGTCTCTATTCCGTTCATCATAGTTGGCGAAACCCGCAGCTAAATGAGCTGTGACAAAACAAACGCTGGTGCTGTCTATCTCCATGCGAATAGCCACGGCACCCTTGTTCCCAGCAATCCCACTCATCCCTGTCTTCTTAACCGCACCCTCGACATTGGTGATACGGTCTATGAGACTCGACTTGACGAATATTAGTAGTGCCGCTCCCACAAGCTGACCTGAGCGCAGCAGAACATAGAGGTCGGCATCATTGCCCGACTTGTCGATCAGATGATTGTTCAGGTAGTCCCGTACGGCGCTCTCCCACACCATCCGTCGATTGGGATCAGTGCTCATGATCTGTTGCGGAGATAGTTCAACAATCTCTTGGAAGCCGACAACCACAATTCCACAGTCATCGGCACGGAGGTCAAACCAAGGACTCAGATCTTCGGATGATCCTGTAGTCTGCCCATTAAGATTATAACTACCAACAAAGATGTTGATTGTCTCCCTTGACTCGAATGCAGAACGGTACTTGTTGAGTTCAGCGATGACCCAGTCGTTGACAGGATCAAATAGCTCAACACTGCTCTGAGCGTATAGTCTGCCAAGCAGCAAGTCGACAACGTTCTGCCTGTTCTTGTCTTCGAAATGATTGACATACAGTCTTGTTGCGCTTTTTCGAGCATCTGCCAGAGCACCCGCAAGGCTCATCTTCCCATGTCTGGTGAAAGAGGACTTCAAGGCTCCAGTTCCGGCATAAATCCTGCTTAGAGCGTCACCGTTGTCAGCCCACAGGGTCGAATGCCTCATCCAGAAATCCGAATTGGCCCGCTCAGCTCGGTGAGAGAGAAAGTTCTCCATCACCATTCGACTAATCATCGTTTGAACCAAGTTTGTTCGGTCAAGACAGTCGAGACAGTTGACACGAAAGATGCCGTTTTGCTGCATGATGACTGCCGGTCTCTTGACAAGCTTCGGTTTCCCGCGCTCCGTAATCCATTCTTCAATGTCTTCCGACAGAAAGTAGACGAATGCTTCCAGGCTAGACTCTATCAACGGCCGGATGGCTTGTGCACCTTCGTAGCCACCAGCACCCTGGGTATAGTGATTGAAGTCGAAATGGGTCGCCATCAGAAGCTCGTGCTCCTCTTCCTCTCCCGCATTGTGTGTGGTCAGCGGATTCTTGCCAATATGATAGCGATATCTCTGCGACAGTTCCAGCTCGCCAGGCCTTGAATTGCTGAGCAAGTTCAGGACATGGATGGCGCCATAGGCCTGCTCGAGACTAGCAAAGTGCTTGTCGAAGCTAGGCTGTGTCGCCTCTGGAGATCGAGTAATGTGGATTTTCTGTTGTCCGGGGATCAAACTAGACGAGCTCTCCCAGAATATCGGAACGCTGCCTCTGGTCTGGCTGTAGGAGAAGCACAATCCGGAGGGGGTGCAAAAGACCGTCTCTGTTTCAACAAAGTTGGCCACATGGCCGTTATCGTCTATACCTCGCGAATTGAACCTGGTTCCAGCTCGGCGCGAGGAGAGCCTTGAGATCACTGTCAGGGTTGCAGGCTGCGAAGACTTCTTGTGTTGAATCGGGGACGTTGAAGGGGCTATGCTGAGGGTCCGAGCAAAGCCGCGGATGACAGACGTAAGCATGCGAGAGGCGTCGAGAGCGTTTCGTTCAAGATTTGCCAGGCGACTTCGAAACTTCAACAAGGGGTTGATCATGTAGGAATTCCAGAGCAAGTTTTCATCCAGCCTGGAAATGTCCAAGATACCACCCGAGCCCCCCCGATCCTGTATTCTTCGGGTAAGATCAAAGTCCTGGCTGTAGTAGAAGCTGCCCGAAGTCAGCAGCTTCTGGAGAGCCTGAAAAGGATGCTCGGCCACCGTCTCTCCCGCATCGTGGCCGATTGAGTAATCAAGGTCGTCGGCGGCAAAGGTTTGACCATTGTATGGCTTTGGGGGGTAGCCATGACTGTAGTCGTAGTCGGAACGATTGAGGCAGTAAAATTCGACGGCGTAGATCCTCTGCACTGTCTCGCCCGGTCTCAGGGTGGCAACCTCAACGGAACCGGTGACGACAGAGATGAATACATCGCCATTGAGGGCAATGAGGCCCAGAGCGCCGCGGGCAGCGCCGACATTGCGATGACTGGACAAGTTTTCAGACGGGAGGGTGGTGAACTCGACCATGCATCTCGGGGTGGAGGCGCCAGGTTTGGCATTTGGCAGCGGGAGACTGGTCGAGCTGGTGTACCGATGATGCTCATGGGCCGGGGTGTGGCGGAATATCAGGGCATGGTGGTCAGTGGCAATGGCCACAGAGCGGTGAGGAAAGTCATTAATGAGGATTTTCATAGACATGCCTAATGGTCGTGGTGATATCAGCTCATGCGAGGTGGCTCCCCATAATCATGCAGGAGGGCCCTAGGTCACCAAGTCCTTCAAGCTGAAGCAATCTGGAGAGTTGTCGAGGCCACTCAGGGGGTATGGATGGATGGGGTCAATCAATCTGGTAGGCACGTGACCGATCTGGAGACGGGAAGGAAGGCAGGAGGTGTAAGATATTAACTTCTTGGCGCTAGATTGTCGGAGGGTGGAAGGTCTGGTTAATGATAAACAGCGTTTCTGACTAAGATCTATTCAGGACTGATCACTTGCTCCGCTACCCTGCCCTGCCAAGATTGGGGGAGGGTAATGGCATCCCAACTGGGACTAGCCTAATTTCCGGCGCAGGATTATAGTTGCGCCGAAGACCGACCTTGGTCAAGACAACTGTCTTGTACGCCTACCTTTTACAACAAGTCATATCATGTGCTCAGTGGGTCTCCATTCTTCCCACTGTGGCTAGAGATATGGCGGAAGCTTCTCAGGGAGTATTTAAGCCACAGCTAATGATCAATCAATGATTGAATATATCGTTACTTGAGGCCCTTTCTGCTTCGCAGAGTCAACTCAAGCTACTGTCTGATACAGAAACTCTGAAAGGCCCAAATTCCAATTCCTCCATTAGCACAAGTCTGGTCTTGACAGCACCTGGAGTGATTCTTCACTGGATTTCATATCAGAGAAAGGCATGCAGTATCTAGTCATGACAAGGAGGATCAAAATAGATATTGCCGTGCTGATGAGAAGAGCAAATCAGCTCCAAAATAGGCATTGCAGTGCTGGTGAAAAAAGCAAATCAGGTTCTCTAAGCTCAGCTAGGGGTATGATGACATTCCAACAAGAACTTTTGCGTCTTGGAACGATGGTTGAAGATTGTGGACACAGATACCCACGATGCAGAAGACAAGTTGATTCAATAATGTCGATTTTCCCTCGTACGTAGTCATCTCCACTCCCTTGGCTTGGCAGGCTATCCACGCAATTCCGGCGCCAAAGGTTTAACTTTATTGTGGTAATTTACGGTAAGTGACTGTTTACTCATGCACTGTTTGGGCAATATCCCATACGAGGAAAATCTGGGCAAGCCTCCCAGGCAAGCCCACCTATCACGAGTGACACAGGTGAGAAAACTCGACAGCCAGCAAACTGGAACTCGGGGAATGTCTGCAGGACAGAGATGTCCTTCGTCTAGGCGCTGCAGGCTGCTGCAGTATCCATAACTCTACTCAAACTTGGTCCACAGACATTCGTACTTGAGCACAAGTTTTGGGTTGAGAAGGGTTGCTTGATGGACAAGAGCTAGTTTATTACCATTGGTGAGGTAACCATTGCGTCCATGTTCCAGCGCTGGTATGCCCAGCATGCCCATGCCCAGTCAGACCGTCGATCTGGCCGCTAAAATGCTTTCACATCGCCAGCTCTCCATGCTTTTTCATCACTTCATTTCAAATCATCTTCCAGTCTTCGTGGGTTGCGCTAGGTGTATCTGTATGCTGATGTGAACGCCCGCTAAAGCCAGATTTTCCCAAACAAGAACAAGATTGAGACTGCTCTTCAAAATAAATCATCGGTATGCCAGGCTGTGGAACGGAGAGAGGAAAGCGGACAAGTAAAACGGCGGATATCGTGTCATGGGTCTCATCGTTTCACCCTGGCCTTTGGTTGGGCACCCAACATCCACATTCCAAAAGCGCCTGGTCCTTTGGAAGTGCCTCTCTTCTTCTTTGGCGCCTCCTTTTCAGGCTTTCGTCTGCCGCCAGTGCCGATGAGGTCATCCAGGTTTAGAATGCCGCCATCATCCAGAGGGGGTGGGATTGGTTCAGGCTCTTCTTCTTTTTTGGGTTCTGGCAAAGGCCAGAGCATCATGGTGATGTGCATATCGGGCTCGATTGTTTGGTTCCAATACTGGGGCATAATGATCTCCTTGTCGGGCCCCAGTAAGTCGTAGTGGCCACTGTGGACGTGTTCGGCCAGGTTATCGATATGCTGGAAGGCTTGATTGATCAGTCCTTCCATGTCCTGGGCAGAGTCAGTAGGGCGCCTAGGAAAAGGGTCAGAGGTCACACTCACCTGCCAGCGACAGCAACGCTCAAAGGGGAAGTTGTAGTTCCTCCCGATAGCATCCTTGAAGCGCACCGGCTTCTTCTTCTCCGGCGGTTTGGCCGCCGCCGCCTTCTCCTGGGCGGCCTCGGCCTCGGCCTTGGCCTTGGCTGCCGCTTCTTCGGCCTCCTTCAGCTTCTCTGCTGCTTCTTTCTGAGCCTGCTCGGCAGCCTCCTTGGCAGCGGCTGCTGCATCTGCCGCGGCCTTCTCAGCCTCGGACTTGGCGGCCGCGGCCGCATCAGCCGCAATCTTCTTCTCTAGTGCAGCTCTCTCGGCCTTGGCAGCAGCTTCCTCCGCTGCTGCTTTGAGGGCGGCCTCGGCTGCTTCTTGTCGTATCTGCTTTTCCCTGGCTGCCTGTTCAGCAGCAGCTCGCTCCTTTTCTTCATATGCCCGGATGGCTTCCAGCCGGGCCTCTTCGCGGATCCTGGCCTCTTCTGCCCTGCGCTGCTCAGCAGCCTTGGCCTCTGCTTCCCTTCGCTGCTCAGCGGCAAGGGCCTCCTTCTGAATTTGCTCGGCAGCCTCTTTCATGATCTCATCTCGGCTAGCCTGAGAAGCCTTGCTCTCCTCGGTCTGAGCTTTCATCATGGCCTCGAATCGCTTGATAATGGCCTCTTCGTCGAAAACGGGAGCGGGGGGTTCGGGGGCGGGAGCGGGAGCGGGAGCGGGGGCGGGGGCGGGGGCAGCAGGCGCTGCTGCGGGTGCTGCCACTGGTGCACTCTTTGCCACAGCCGTCTCAGAGTTGGGGGCTGTCAAAGCAGGCGAACGGACTCGGTAGGCTTCTGTCAGATTAAAAGAGATTGCAGGTACCAGAGGCGGATACTGTGGCATTGAGGGAGGGAGTTGGGCAGCCATTGGTGCAGCTATCTGTGGTGGTATCTGGGGAGGTATCTGATACGGGGAGTAGGCTTGCGCAAACTGGTGGGCGTATTGCGGGGGGAAGTAGCCAGGTTGGCCATAGGGCACAACGTTCGGTGGTCCATATGCTGAGCTGGCGGAATATGGTGTAGAGCCCATGTGGGTGGGTGGGTGGTGGTGAGGGTACTGATGGGGCTGAGGCTGATGGGGCTGGTAGCCCATGGTGGTGGGTGGGTAGGCTAGGGGTGGTGGTGCGCTGGCCATCTGGGCGGGATATGGCTGAGGGTACGGATGGGGTTGCGGCGGCTGGGTGGGAATAACCTGCATATGGTTGGGTGGGTAGTAGGAGCCAGAGGAACTGCTGTGTGTGTACCCGTTCTGGCCATAGTACGCCTGGGAGCGTGGCATCTCCAGCCGTAGGCCGGGGACCTCTCTTAGGAAGTCTTCGGCCGAGTCACTCGTGCCGCTCTCGGTCGGTGACTCGGGCTGCTCTCGCGGCTGGCGTGTGCGGACACGAGCTGGCTCGCGGTGCGGTCGCGAATCGGGGTGGTGGCGGCGGTGGTGGTGGTGGCGGTGATGATGGCGCGGCTCAGCTGCTCGCACTGAACTCGAGCGCGAGGTATGTATGTGGGGGGGAATTCGGGAGGCCGAGTCAGCCGGGCCTATGTCTCCGTCGTGCAGTTCGTGCGGATAGGGCAAGCTAACATTGACGAATTCGCTGGGGTGGGAGGAGCCGCTGTGGCTCTGCGGGTGGAGGTCAGACAGCTGGGGCGACGCGTTGGCGGGGGACACGGCCACCCCGTTCTCGTGCAAGTCGTCTTGCAAGTCGTCGTCGTGGGAGGCGACCGAGGGAGATGGGGAGCGGACGTGGCTAATCTCTATGTGTGTTGTCCTGCGACACCGACTGTTAGTCATGTGGTCAGTGCGGAGTGGGCCGGTGGCGCTGACAGTAACCACAACAACAGCAACTACTGCAAGAACTGCAGTGTCGAATGCCAGTACCAGCAATGACAGCAGTTCTAGCAATGACAGGACTGGCAACATACCCCATGAGTGAAGGCTAAATCAAGGAATTATCCCATCCAGCCGGTCTGGGAAGACTGACAGATGAGATAGCCTTGGGTGGCTGTTAGTGGGAGGAGTTGTGGGTGGTGCTGAGGTCAAGGTGACTTGCGGGATGAGGACAGTAATAATGATGCCCTGGAGGGTCTGTTTGTGGCGGAACAGGAGCAGCAGTGACAATGAGACTGACTGCTGTAAAACTGCGGCAGGAGGCGCCACAGTGCAGGGCAATCAATGTTCAGCCTCAGCAATCAGCCAGTGGTCAATGGCTCACTGCAGTGGTGAATTATTGATGCTGGGAAGACAAGGTGGTGATGATGTGAGGTGGGATGAGGGCGGTGACCAGAGGGGAGTGAACAGAGTGGCTCTGCAGAGGGACAGCAGACAGCGGGCAGCGGACAGCGGCAGAATTTGCGCACTGGGCGCTGGAGGATGAATGCGAATGTGGGATATGTGCAGAGGTTGGCCCAGAATTTCTCTGCCTTTTTGGTGTGAACTAATAAGGGTCAATGGGTGAAATGGTGCCCAAAGCACCAGAGTGAGATAGGCAGTACAGGCGATGTTCAGGTGGGGCAGCCAATGGTGAGGCTGCTGAAGAAGCCCAAAGCCCTCTTCACGACCGATCCCGATGGACGCAGGGGAAGGGAGATCGGCCTCGGGACTGCAGTCGAGACCAGATATTTAACTTAATGTCCGGCTTGGTAGGCATATGCTCGAGTGCGATGATCCTTAGTAACAGGCTCAGAGTGTGTGTAGGCGTTGGGTTTGGCGCCGCCGATGACACCGCGATGGCTCTGCGATGACACGGCAATGACACAGCAATGACACAGACAAGGCCGACGGTCAAGATGGGGATACAAAGCCGGTCGGTCGGATTGAACGAGCAGCGCTGTCGGTGGTGCGGCCAAGGTTGTCGCTCCCGGTGCGCCCTCTGTCAGCGGCAGGGTCGGTTGAGTAGTGGTAGTGATGAGGTGATAGCTTCAAGCTTCAACCTGAATGCCTGGCAGCTTGAGTCGCTATCTCATGTGACTCAAGCGGTCACACAGAACGGTGGTATACCGCACGGCTCAGCGTGCCGGTGTTGGTGCGGGTGATCAAGGCCAAGGTCCCAGTGTGCGTTTCTTTCGAGCCGGCCGCTTGCGTCGGAAGATGGCTTTGGAAGCAGGGCACATTGGGGGTTGCAAGAGATGGATGGATGAATAGAAGGGCAACAAGGCCGTCACTGGCTGTTTCTCTACATTTACTCCCGCGCACGACGGACCTGTCAGTCGCTGGTCTATATACCAACCCACTATCCGCCGGCTCCCACGCTGCTGCCCAGCTTATATATGACTCATTCGCACAGGTGGGAAAGGGGAGCAAGATCTGGGCCAGTGACACTGTAGACATTCCTATCTGCCGCCCTCCTCGCGGCCTATTAATAATTGAGCATGTTACGAGGCCTGGACGGCGGGCATCTTACTGCTGGCCGAACAGCAGGTATCCCAGTCATGCACCTTGTTAAGCACAGTGGCAAGCCCGGTGATTTGGAACAGGTCATTTTGGCGCCACTGCCGCCCTCCTGCCAGCATCTGCCACGTCGGCTACCCTTCGAGCCCGTTGCTGCCCAACGTCGTGGCCGCTGGCGCTAGTCGGAAAAGTTCGAAAAAGAGAGATCTGGCTGCCCAATGTCCTTGGTGCCTGGCCGCTGCTCTGCAGGAACCCACAGCTGGCCTAATGTGCATCATTCACACGCCCTTCTTCGCGGATCGGTCCGGGCGCGGGACTGTGCCCGAGGATGCCGATGTCATCCCAGCAGATGCACTGAACTTCATTCTCCGGCGCCCCGGCATCAAGGCCCCGATTGATCAACCAGCTCCTGAGCCGCAAGCAACTCGGCCTTGCTAGCCCCAACCGCGATTGCCGCGCGGGCCTGGATAATCGCCTTCAATTTTGACGTGGCCAGCTCGTCTAGGCGCTGCAACTTGGCCGCCGGGAGTACCTCGATCTGCTTGCTCTGGGGCCGTGTGCTGAGCAGCTTGGTGACGGCCAGCTTGAGCCCGTAGTAGCCCCTCAGATAGTCGCGGCACAGCTCAATACTGCGGCTGAAACGCTGGATGGCCTGGGTCAAGGATTTGACTGCCGCCTCGCTGCCCTCTGCTGCCGAGAGTCCGTTCAGGTACTCGAGCTCTCCCAGGCGGGCGTGGATGTTCCAGGCATTGGGAAGATGCAGTAGCACTTCCTCCAGAGAGAAGATAGCCTGAGGAAGCAAGCCTTGGGAGTAATACAGCTCGCTCAGCTCGCTCCACGCCTCCACGTCGGTGGGGAAGGCCTCGGTAAATTCAAGCAGCTGTGAGATGGCGTCTTGCGGGCCAGCCAGTGTTTTGAGCAGCGCAATGCGCCGCTTCTGGATCGGAATATTCATCGGGTCCTGAGCCAGAATCTTGTTGTAATCGGCCAGAATCGTCTTCAGGGCGTCGTCGTCTGCTGCGAGAGCCTCCTGGTACACGCCACGCAAGCCGGTCACCTTGTGGTCGTCGGCGCCAAACCGCTTAGTCAGCAACACCAGGCAAGAAGAAGCCACTTTGTCGTCGCCGGTGCGGAGGCTTGCGTAGAAGAGCTGGACCACGTCCGCCCATGTCTCTGGGGACTCGGCGGGGCCAATCAGGGACCAGGGCAGCGAGGTGGCCACGGAAGACGCCTTGGACACGATCGATGACGCCCTCTGTGTCAGCTTGACGGCCTTGGAGGGTTCGCCAAAGGGCCGCAGGTCCTGTTCAGCTGCCATGATGACTGAGCGATGTGAGTAGTGGAAGTTGAAGCCGATGATGGTCAATTAACAAACTGGCCTGGCCGTCACGTGCGTGGATTTTGTAGCTAGTAGCCACTAACAGGTCAACTCTAACTGGACTTAGGTTGAGAACCAACACAACACTTAGGCGGGAATTAACTCTAACTGGACTTAGGTTGACTCGGGCGGGAATTAACGAGGACTTAAGTCGCTGTTTGATGGTCACGTGAGTTGATTACTCGACTCGTCTTGGCGCAACACATCGCCTTCTGCTGTCATCCAGTCAATTCATTATTCCTCGCCCATAAGCTTGCATCGACTGGGACGCTGGAGGAGGCCTCAAATACCGCAGTCACCACGCCCGCTAGATGAATGCACACGCACACAGCGGCGCGGCATACGGTTCCCGGCCATGATCATGACAATATTGCTCTGTGAGGGGAGAGCAACACACGACCTGGCCGGACACAGTAAGGTCGCCGCTAGACCAGCATCGTCGCCATGTTTGAGAAGTCGCTAGTCGACCTGATCAAGGGTCTGCGGAGCCACAAAGGCGACGAGGCCGAGTACATCCAGAATGCGCTCAAAGAGTGTCGAAGCGAGGCCAAGTCCCAGGACATGGACCTCAAGGCGACGGCATTGCTCAAGCTTGTCTACCTGGAGATGTTTGGCTACGACATGACCTGGGCCGCCTTCAACGTCCTTGAGGTCATGTCGTCGCCCAAGCTGATGCAGAAGCGCGTCGGCTACCTGGCTGCAGTGCAGACCATGGCCCCCGACACCGATGTACTTATGCTGGCCGAGAACCTGCTGAAGAAGGACCTGACTTCACCCTCTATCCCAGTCCTGTCTCTGCCACTTGTCGCCATCCCGCATATTGTGACCTCGTCTCTGGCACTGTCTATACTGACCGAGCTCCTCCCCCGTCTGTCACACTCGCAGCCGGCCGTGCGCAAGAAGACGATTGTGGCCCTGTACCGACTGGCCCTGGTCTATCCAGACACTCTAAAGGTGGCCTGGCCCAAGATCAAAGAGCGTCTCATGGATCCGGAGGAGTCGAGCAGCGTCACGGCTGCGTCAGTCAATGTTGTCTGCGAGCTGGGCTGGCGGAGCCCCCAGGAGTTTCTCTCTCTGGCACCGCGGCTGTTTGAGCTGCTGACCTCGGACAAGAACAACTGGATGTCGATCAAGATCATCAAACTCTTCGCCGTCCTGACCCCCGTCGAGCCCCGACTGGTCAAGAAGCTGGCCCGGCCGCTGGCAAAGATTCTACGCGAGACCAGCGCAATGTCACTGCTGTATGAATGCATCAGCGGCATCATCCAAGGCGGAATCCTCGATGGCAGCGACATGGGCGTGGATGTGGAAGAGGTCGCTGATCTGTGCATAACCAAGTTGCGAGGCATGATTGCTCTTGACGGAGACCCCAATCTGAAGTATGTTGCCCTGCTCGCCTTCAACAAGATCGTGGGGACGCATCCTCGCATGGTCTCGAATCAGCAGGATGTCATCATGAAGTGCCTTGATGACCCTGATATCTCCATCAAAATGCAGGCACTCGAGCTGGTGTCTGGAATGGTCGACAGCGAGAACCTGCAGTCTGTCGTCAACCGCCTGATCAAGCAACTCGTCAACGCCCCCAAGCTCGCAGCCAACGGCGACGCAAGCGGCCACATTGAGGAAGAGATCACAGATCTTGAGCAGCGACTCCTCCCTGACAAGCGAGGCTCCGAGTCGGCGCCCATCCCCGACGAGTATCGGTATGAGATCATCTCGCGCATCCTCGACATGTGCTCTAACAACAACTACGCCAACATCACCGATTTCGAGTGGTACATTGACATCCTTCTTCATCTTGTCTGCCAGCTGCCATCCAGCGACGACCCTGCCGCGGCAGTTTCCTCCTCTTCTTACGCCTCGTCACTTGATGTCCCGGTCAAACCCTCGCTCAGCGCCCGCATCGGCTCTCAGATCCTCGACATCGCTGTCCGAGTTCGCGAACTTCGCGCCGAGGCCACCCTTGCCGCTGAAAAGCTCGTCCTGCTTTCCAATCGCACCATCCTCTTCTCCTCCACCTCGGCCGGCCTTGACACCATTTTGAACTCGGCCTCTTGGGTGTGCGGAGAATATGCCTCATTCCTGTCTGATCCGCACTCTGTTCTCAACTCGCTCATCCACGAGACCTCTCTCTCCCTCGCGCCACAGGCCCTGAGCACTTTCTGCCAGTCCATCCCCAAGGTCTTGTGCCGCATCGTTGCTCTCGCCACCAAAGACTGGTCTGTTGCTTCTAGCACTACCTTGTCGCTCATGCTGGCCCGGACCATCAACTTCTACACCTCCCTGTCCCTCCACTCCGCTCTCGAGGTCCAAGAACGCGCTGTCGAGTTTCTCGAACTTCTCAAGCTCTGCTCCGAAGCCTTGAACGCGTTATCCGCAGCCGAAGAGAGTGCAGGGCCACCCCTTCTTCTCACCACCGTGCTGCCCTCGCTCTTCGATGGGCCTGAACTGAATCCCGTTTCGGCTGCGGCCCAGTCCAAAGTTCCGGTCCCCAGTGGTCTTGACCTTGATGAGCCAATCAATCCAAATCTCGCGATCATCCTGGCTGACTCACAACAATTCGATCCGGAGACGCTACAAGAGGATGCGTTCTATTCATTCTACCACGATCGTGAACCAGAAGTCACACTGTCACTGCAGCCCACAAGCACAAGCACATCCTACCTTGCACGGCCTCCCTCGCCCGAGGAAGCCTCATCCTACCAACAAGCGCCCGACTCACCCACTACACTTGCTCGCCGAAAAGCCGAACGGATGGCTCGTGCCAGAGACGACCCATTTTATATCGCTCCGTCAGAGAGCGGGTCAAACTCGCCACGTGCTCACAACATGTCAAGGTCAACAACTGAGGCTCCGGACGAGTTGGATGTTGACAACATACCAATTGTCGACCTGCAGCTCGATCTAGGCAGTGGCAACGGCAGCATGGTGGTGAAGGAAGCGCGGCACCGAAAGAAGAAAAGGCAGCCGCGGAAGTTCAATATCGCCGGCGACGAAACACTCGACTCGCCTTCATTGTCTGACTCTCCCGCCCCGAGCGACTATCGTCACGCGCTATCGCAACCCCTCAGCCGCACCATCTCGCCTTCTCCATCCCGACCACAACAACAAATGCAGCAACAGTCACGCCCGCCTCGCACCATTCTCACCGTGCCTTCTGCCCAACTGTCGTACTTCTCTCTTGGTGACACGTCCTCGTCGTCAGGTGGCATCCTCACCGCGGCTGATCTACAGCGCCAACTCGAGGAAGAGAAGGAAATGGCCGCAGCTCTTGCCGAGGTCGAGAGGAAGCGGTTGGAGTTGATCCGTGACGCAGAGCGTCGCGGCACCACCTTTGCTGCCGGTGTCGACGACGGCGGTGCTGTGGTGGTGCGCAAGAAGAAGAAGAAAAAGACGGCCGCCACCACAGAAGCAGAACAAGAAGCCACAATCAAGAAGAAGAAGAAAAGGACATCTTCCAGCAAAAAGAAAGACAATGCTGGTGACGGTGAGCATGATGACCAGCCGGCAATCTCTGCCGATGCTGATGCTGGTGTTGACGCTCCACCCGGCGACCAAGATGCCATCGTCGTGGTCAAGAAGAAGAAGAAAAAGAGACGGGTTGGCGGTGCTATCGTCTCGGCCGACGAATGAAGGAAGAAAAAAAGAGCAACAACAGACGACAGACAACAGACCGACAGGACACATAGTCATGGTGGTTTTGTATAAGCCCAAGTTTTTCTTTTCCACTTACTTTCTGAAGCAAAAAAAATCAAGCCATTCAAGTACTTACGCCGTCTTTTTTTTCTCTCTCTCTCTTCTCGCTACCAGCCAGCTACATAAAGCTAACAGGACACAGCTCCTATTGTAGCCGCCTCCCCCTGGCCTCACCCACATCCGCCAACCGGCCCTGCACCGCAACCGCCATCTCGCTCTTGATCTGCCCATACCGCGCCTCGACCTCGGCCACCACGCCCAGCAGATGCTGCTCAATCCTGCCCTTGTGCGCCACGAGCCCTGCGAGCCGTTGGAGAATCTTCTTCTTGCTGCTTTTTTTGTTCCTATCCCTGTCCTTGTCCTTGTCCTTGTCCTTGCCCATGCCCGTGTCCGTATCCATGTCCGTGTCCGTGTCCGTATCCACGCCCATGCCCACGTCCATGTCCATGTCCCTGTTCATTCACCTCGTCAATTTCCCAATTTAAATTCAATTTAATGTTTTCGTTCAATGCAAGACATTGTCAACATTTAATTTTTAATTTTTTTTTTTAATAATATTTCCCCCCCCCCCCTCCATCCTTCCAAAAGGAAAAGAAAAGAGAGAGAGAGAAAAGACATATTAATAACAAAAACGACAAGATTCAAAAAAAAAAAAAAAAAAAAAAAAAAAACCTTACCCAGATTGATATTGACACACCACTTCCTGCATCAATGCCTCGACTTGGTCGTCGTAGGAGTAGTAGTAGTAGTCTTGGTGTATATTCTTGTTCATATTCATATTCATCTTCTCCTTTTGCTGTTGCTGTTGCTGTTGCTTTTGTATCCGCTTCTTTGATGTCGCTGTCGCTGTCGCTGTCGCTTGCGGCTTTTTCCCCTTTTTACTCTTTGCTGCCGTCTGTGTCTTTGTCTTCGTCTTCGTCTTCGTCTTTGTCTTCGTCTCCATCTTCATGCCACCAGTAGTGCCATGGATACTATAAGCCTGGACCAAGTCAACACCACACACACACACACACACCTTCTCTCCAACCTCTAATGCTTACACTGTCAGATGTATCAACATCGGTATTTGTATCTGTTCCTGTCATAGTCGGCAGCTGTAGGGAATTCTAATCTATCGCCTTCTCATTCTTTAATTTTTATTCATCATGTGCTCTTTGTGTGTGTGCGAGACCACGACTCCACTGGTACTGGATGTGCTATTACAGCAAGCGCCAGAGCAGGCAAGAGCGGCCGGGTCTACGGTGAATAATTCATAACTTATGCAACTTCATTCCTCAGGGTCTGTTCTTCACCCTGGCTCTCCCACTCTCTCTCCTTCTCTCACTCTGTTGTCCATGTTCATATCCGATACAGTCATATCAAAGAATCTGCAGCTCCTCCAGGCGATTGGGGGCAAATCGGTCCTTGTACTCGTCCCACAAGCGCTGCACCTCTTCCACATACTCGGCATGCACTTGGTCCAAGTAAGCCTGGTCTACCTTGCCGTCCTTGGTACCCTGCTGCACGACTTTGATAGGCTGGCCAACGACGATGTTGACCTCGCGGCGGTAGGGCATCAGGCCAACATCGTAGTTGAAAATCCCACGAGCATGGAACAGGGGGATGGTAAAGCCCATCAGTTTCTTGAACACAAGCTGGAATTTGTGAATCAAAGGATGCGTGTCGCTGTCAACCTGATCGTAGAGGTCGTTCTCACCAAATGACAGCGTCGGCACTAGATCAGCACCCATGCGAATGGCCAACTTGACAAAGCCTTTGCGGCTGTTGAGCACAAGGCGCATCTGACCTGGTTTGGCGTCCAGAGACTCGCGGGCGCCGCCCACGACAATGGTGACAGCTCGGCCCATACCTTTGCCATCCGGACCGCCTTTGGATAGCAGATTCTCAATCGACTCTCTCGAGACTGAGGCAATCCCCAGCCCGAGCACGTATTCTCTATACAGCAGCATGCGGAAGTTGGAGTCCAGCGTCAGCAGTGAGTTAGTAATGCCAGGGAACAATTCAGAAAAGCCCAAGGCCTCAGTGGCAAAGGCAGCAAAGGCGCCATGTGAGATGATGCCATGCGGATGATAGCCAAAAATGTACTTTCTCTTCGGGTCCAGCTCTGCGGTGCGGTGAAGGCGCATGGGAAAGTACGAGGCAAAGGCCGACCAGACCTTGGACCGGCGCATGAACTCAGATCGCCATGCCTGGGTGCCGTTGCTGTGGGAATCGTTAAATACAAGCGTGTAGACCAGGTATGGCACCAGGATGGGCCATGCTAGTGGAATAGCACACAGCAGCAGGAAGGAACTGAGGAAGATGGGAATGGACATTGAGTGCCAGAGGACGGAGAGCATCTGCAAGCGGCGTTGCAGGGGCACATTGAGCGGAGCCCATCGAATGCTGTGTGCACCGGGTCAGTCTGCGACTTCTCTCCTCTGGGCGATACTGTGTGTGTGTGGGGCCAGTCAAGCGGGCAAGACCCGTCAAGTCAAACAGCAGACGTACGCAGATTTATGCCAGCCAGCGCCGGCCCGTCTCCCGCTGCTGAGCGGCGCCTGGTCAGTGCCACCACCAGCGGGGCCGTCTGATGGTCTCTTGTTGTCTGCATTCTTTTTCGGGCCCGTGGTGCCACTGATTTGCCCTACGGCCTCCTCGCCATACTCATCACCAGGCTTGTTGCCGCTCTTCGCAGACACACCACGGCTACGGATGCCGTTGGTGAGGCCGGACACGGCTCCAGATAGAGTCCTGTCACCGTCCTTCTTGATGTCAGAAGGCTCAACAGTAGTGGTGGAGCTTGCACGCGAACTGAAGCGGCCTGTTGTCGAAGAGGCCGTGCTGGGCGGCTCGCTATCGCTCACTACTGAGGCGGTCACCATGGCGGCGGTTGGGACTGTGGTCGAACTGGCAAGGTGGCAGATGTGCAGTTCGGCAGGTGTGCAGTTGTTTTGGTGGTTGTAGTGGCTCTCCCGTCGGTGTCTTACGGAACGCGGGTACGTGGGAACACAGCAAGGAGGTGTCAAACAGTTTTCTAAACCATTGTCACCCTCATCTTCAGGGGGCGAATGCTTGATTCTGGTGTGCAACGTCAAGTCTACCGCGCCTTCCGAAAAGCTCCAATTTATGAAAGGTGATGTCATCCAGATCCATTGCCAAGATCTGATAACCTTATGGATAATAAGAATTAAAAGGCCACTACTGCAGATCATCTTGACCCTTGGACGCTCTTTTGAAATACCATTGGCCACCTTAATATTGACTTTCAACTTAGTTCTAGCTAGTACAGAACTGGTAAGTGCAATATCCCTCGGTCCAGGTTCACGCTAACATTGCCAACCATACAAGTACTCGCATAACTTAGGTTAATAATGGACTTCCAAGAATATAGAAAGTGTTTCATCAGCCCAGAAAACTCTCTCTCTCCCAGGGTGCTTCAAAAAAAAACATCGTCATTAGGTCATCAGTCCATTTATAGCGACTTGGCAGCAACACCGAGGCGCAGGTTATCGTTGTCAAAGACGACGAAGACAGCCTTGAGGAAGATGTCACCGTAGATGGCCAGGCCAATGCCAGCATCGCTCTGAAGACCACCAAAGCACGCTGCATATTGCGTCAGCACATGTGTCTATTAATCATGGAAATGGGGCCAAACTTACTGCTGCCGGTGCTGTCAGTGGGCGCATAGTTGAGGTAGCTACCAGGGATAGTGAATCGGGAGCTGCCGATGCCAACAACAAAGTTGGGAAGGGAGGCGCTGCAGGGGAAGACATAGCCACCCTCGCTGGAGCTGTTCTCGGCGCCA
This sequence comes from Chaetothyriales sp. CBS 134920, assembly GCA_003693665.1. Taxonomy (NCBI): domain Eukaryota; kingdom Fungi; phylum Ascomycota; class Eurotiomycetes; order Chaetothyriales; family Domatiomycetaceae; genus Domatiomyces; species Domatiomyces catenatus. Next base: position 42,804 of record QQSL01000008.1, read on the forward strand.
GAGACCTGGGCATAGTATGCATCGACAACCGAGTCAGGAAGGAGCAGCAAAGTGGTGCCAGTGTCAGCAATGCCGCTATAGCTGGTGCGAGTAAAGCTGCCGCTGCCAACAGAGTAGCCAGATGAGGTAAAGGCCCAGAAGCCCTGAGAGCTGTCCACCGAGGTGTAGGTGATGGATCCAGTGTATTTGCCTGAATCAATGTAGCCAAAGTCATATGTACCTGGCTCGCCTTTCTTCAGGTCAACCGTGAAGAGGTTCTGGTTGAGCAGATTCTGATCAATGGCACTCTGGAACCAAGTAGTGGCTGGGTTAGGGCTCACAGTGTTGATCGAGGAGAAGGCCAAGCCAAGGAGACCATCAGTGTTGGTATCCTGTTGGAATGAAGAGCTGATTGACCGGGCAGCCTCAACGGCCTGGCCGGTGACAGTGATGCCGCCCACTTCGACATCGTCAGAGTACACATTGCCAGAAGCGCTGGACCCATCGCCATATGAGATGCTCCAGGTCTCGCCGGACTCGAGGCTAGAAGTGCTGGACCTGCTGGGGTTGTAGTACGAGTGACCAGCTCTTGCCGACGCCGAGAGCTGGGAAGAAAAGACCCAGCTTGACCTCCTGTCAGCCATCACATTCATCATGTACACAGCACGCCCAACACTCACAGATCAGCAGAGCCAGTATCAAAGTCCAAATCCAGGCTCTGACCGCCTACGGAAACGGAGACAAGGTAGGCCTCGTCGTACTCCAGAGGCGTTGTCGTAGCCGACCCCTGGCCGGAGCTTGCCGCAGCAGCAGCAACATGGTCCGGCACAATCTTGTTGTACTTGCTGTAGACGTGGGCAAGAGCAACAGGACCGGCCTTGCGCGGCTTGGCCACAGACTGGTTGATGGTGAAGCCCTTGCGGGTGTGGACAGGGGGAAGGGGATTGGCCAAGGCCAGGGAGGCCAGCAACGAGGCGGCCACAAGCGACGAGTAGGCAGGCATGACGGCGATGAGTCTTGCGGATTCGGCAGGGGTGGGGGAGCTGGGCTAGGGGAATAGATGAAGAAGGCGGATGGAGAATTGGGAAACAATGGCCCGTTGGCTCACTGTCTTTATACCACCGACAGGAGCACGGCATCAACCTCTCGGTCGGTCCATGTCCTCCATCTGTCCAGCTCCGAAACGTGGGTTGAGAACCAGGGGATGTCACCTCACCCCCGGTAGATTGGACGATCAAGCAACGTCGCGAAGCTCAAAAACACTCATGGGTCGTACTGACTCACCGTGCTGTCCGCGCCAAGCAGCTGTCCAAGTGGGGCGGCGACGTCCTGGATTGTGGCATGATTCGAGAAGGTCAAACGAGAGTCGCTGTTCAGGAACAATGACGCCAAAGCTTAGATTGGACGGTTGTGCAGAGCACGGTGTTGACCTTCCAGGATTGGTGTGGTCCAAAGGGACCGCAAGTTGGACAGGGTGACCTTGCAGCTCTGGCATCCTGAGATTGGCCTGTTAGAAGCCGTGCAGGCCGTGAGTGCCTGACCAGTGATGACTGGCGACTGATAGACGAGCGCGCGAAGTCGAGAGTGAATGCAACCCAAGTTTGTTTCGACAAGCAGTTGGGGCAAGCTGGGGCAAGCTGGGGCAAATTGAGGAAAGGAGGCACAGAAGGCGCGATCCGGCGATCTGACTGGTGCCTGCACCACTTGTCATCAGATAAGCTTGTCTGTGTGGCCGGTGCCTGCCGATTGCTGGCAGGTGGGACGTGGGGATTTTTGGATTTTGGCTCTGGATCACCCTGAAGGCCCCCCCAATTGGGCAGGTCACAAACCAAGCCCCAAGCCTCAGCTGTCTCGTGACTCTGGCTCGAGCTTGTGGTGGCCCCACACTGGTTCGACCAAGCTTTGTGGCTTACCAATGCTTGTCGTTTCTTGTCTGCATGCCAAGACCAGACAAGACGCAATAGGCACCAGGATGGATGAGGCATAGCACCGTAGGGCTCCTGATCCAGTACCATCCGCTGTCAGACCTAATTATAGCAGTCTGATAGTGAGAAGCTGTAGACAATTTCTGGGCTTGCCGAACCACAGGCTGGAATTGTGCAGACACGATTAATCACTACTTTCTCATTGGATCTGTGTCTTTCCCCCTTTCTCTTCGCCATCAACTTTGTATACATCAAGCGATCAGTAGGTTGCATTCAATCTCCTCCCCCTCCTCATCCTCCTCCTCCTGTTCATGCACCTCTCTTCCCTGGTCCAGCCTTGCATATCAAACTGCCGTCCACATGGATCACTGGATAACTTTACTATTATTGTTAGAGCTTAATTACCGTAGCCGTCAACCTCTACGTGTATGCAATTTCCAGTATGCCATCGTCGTCGTTGCCCAAAACAGGTTCATTGCCAACAGGGGTATAAATCATTCTGCTACTTCCTTGTTCCCTTCACATGCGATCGACATCCTCGCTTTCACTTGGCGATCCATCTCTGATCTGGCGCCTTTGAGCCATTCGGGCGCGGCCCATCAGACGCAAGCCTGGCTAGGGCGTTCGCAGCGTCACTTTCAGACCCTTCTACCGAAGAATGGAACCTTCTTTGGTCTTTCCCAATCTGTGTGGGGTCAAAGGGATAAGGTTTCGTTGGTCCTGTAAGGCCCGCGCCCGCGCCTAGCCCTGGATATTGTTGCGCGGCGGTGGGTGAGCGGCGAGGCAGTGGCAACGTCCTCTGTGGGTCGGAACCATCGGGCGGGCTTAGTGGCAGACTATGGCTGGTAAAGCCCGGCGTGGGGAGTGACGGAGGCTGCATTGCTTTTGCTCGATCAGCATAACCTCGCTGGTCTCCGACATGGCCCCGCCACGAGCCTTCTGGAGATGGCATAATATGACCAAATGCACGCGATCCCACTCCGCCTGAGGATTGAGCTCCAAATGTAGAAGGTGTGCTCTGCAACGGCAGAGGCTGGAAACGTCTTAGTCCATCGCCAGACGAGTCAGGGAAGCCGATCTCAACTGGTGGATGTAACAGAGGGACAGCGGAGGGCGAAGCCAGTGATAGAGAAGCTGCCCGAACCAAGGGGTCCGACTCACTGCGGACAGTCGGTGAGTCGTCCGTAGGTGAACTATGACCAGAAGGTAATCTAGCTCGAGGCATCTCATGTCCACGCCGCATACCTGAAGGCGAGTCTTTGCGAGACGTGGTGACGGGATCCCTCAGATGGTAGGGATTCCCAGTCGAAAGTTGAGCTGGCAGCAGCGATGTTGCATGTGTTGCTGAGCCCAACGAGCTCGTCGAGCCCCCTCGTCCTCGGCCTTCATGGCCAAGAACGTGTGAGTCTGGCTGGATTTCAGCTGACTTTACCGACGGGCTTCCACCGCTCGACTCGGGTTCCCGCCGAGGCCGTTTCTGATCACTGGAACCGCCATGCTTGGCCTTGAAGTCGACAAGATACTGGCCGTATTCCTTGTATGCATCCGTCTTCTTGTACGTCGAAAACTGAATGTTGTACCGCTCCTTGGCCGCATTGGCCTGTGCCTCGAATGGCTCTTTGCCTGCTGCGTCTAGCTTCTGCCAACGTTCGCCCACGAGTTTGGCAATCTGGGTAAAGGTGAGGGCCTGGTCCTTGACTTCCTCGCGCACCTTGTTTGAAAAGATGACATATGCTGATGGTGGCTTTTCTGGCGCATGTTCATCCGGCTTGGGATGCCTCCGATACTTTCGTTTCGTCTCAGCGGCCGCGTTTGCACCACCGACGCCGCCTGCTGGGCCTGGCTGGGCAACGTCATTCCCTCTCGTGGCATCAGGCAAACTTTCATGCGAGATGGCAGCAACGACGCGTTCAAACGGCACACCGCGGTGCTCGGCGATGGCACGCTGAAGTTTCTACCCTTGTCAGCCCAGAAATTCAATAGCCGGCGGTGAAAGAAGACAAATACCCTGCGATGGCCAAGCTTTACATTTAAAGCATCACTATCAAGAGTCAGCCTGGGAAACTCAAGAGGCCCGGTGTACGCACAAGTCTGTTTCCTGGATGTCCAGCAGGGTGTCCAGGGTGTCAAACCCCTCGCCAATAAAGGCATCGAGGTACTGCTCGAGACCTAACCGTTCGAGATACTCTGCGACCTCTGTCATTCATGCAGGCGAAATCTAGCTGTGGAAACGGTCCGTTCATGAATCGGGCTCTAACTCTATTTCGAAACAATTGCTTGCTGAGCGCCCACATGGGGTGGTGGTCACACTCGTCCAAACCAGGACGGTACGTACGGCCCTGAACTCGGAGACGCGCGGCTGTCTTGTCGGTTGTCTCGTAGCGTAGCCAAAACCTTGGGTTGGACGTAGCTTGCACTCTGATGAGGATGTGTCCCGAGAATCCAATGCTCAACGGTAAGGGTGCTGGTTAATGGATTGATGGGCCCAAGCTTGTGGTGCTCTTGTTCGCAATTGCCCTTATCTAGCTCTGTGGCTGGACACAGGCTAGGAATGCCAGAATGCGTCGACAGCCGGCCGTTGCCAAATCGCTCGTGTACAGCTCGGAGACGCCCGTCTGATGAATGACTTAAGGAGAGAGTTGGGGTCTGAAGCAGTGGTGACAGAAGCTCAGAGACTCGAGGGGGGTATCACAGCACCATCAAACGACAGAAGTTGGAAGAAAGAATGCCTGTTACCGAAAGATTGCACCGCACGGCACGTCCCTAGCGAGGGAGTGCCTGTAAGATGATGCAAGAGCCCCTGGTCCCCCACAACGTGCCTTCGTACTTGGTCTGCGTGTAGGGCTCTCTCCCCATGGATTGATGTAAGCGAACGTTGGATTCTGAAACTCCCAACTTCCTTTCTGGCAAACGGCGGAGCGGGCCCATCGCAGAAGCTGTGATCACAAGGCTGTCCTTGGATATAGTACTGTAATTCTCTGGTGTAATTAGGGATTAATCTTTCGTCACCTCCGGATTTAGCGGCGCCTAGCGTGCATGCCGCTCTACTGGGTCCAATCAAAGCATCAAAAATCTAGGGCCACTAGCTGAGGTGTCCAATCGGAGATCGGCGCACCCACCTCCAGATGTCAATTCAATTGGCTAAAGCACTTCGCTAAACTTGCCTCCTTAAGAACACATCAAGAGCGAGGCATGCTGCTTTTGCGGCGTTAGTCTGAACATGACAAGACTTGAACTGACCATCAGCCACTAGCGTGACAAAAATATAACCCCTGCATACCGGTCGATGCCCATGCAAATTCCCGATCGAAGTTTTATGGGCCAAGAGTTTTCGTGGAAATGATGTTATTCGACTGAAGCCAGCCATTGACTAGAAGGGTCATCTTTTGACAGCGGCATCGTCGCCTTCCAAACGAGGGCTCCGTCGGCCTGGAAGCGACGACAGGAAGACGGACGTCCATAGGGGACGACCCATGTCTGTTTTACTGTTCCCCTGCAGTAGACTACAGTACGAGTTAGATAGTATCTCCCTATCGTACCTCGTACCCGCTCTCTTTGGCCCTGTTTTTTCAAGCCTCTCCAGAGTGGGGGCCGGAAACTAATTAATCACTCCAAGGCAGGAGCGTTGGAGGAGCTTGGGCCCACTCGTTGCAAACCAGCCAGGGTTGCAGTTGCCAGTTCAGTTGCCACACCTCAACGCGCCTCAACACTAATCTCGTAGGTCTTTTATCACAATCTCCATTGGCGACGACCGTTTGCTGCTATGGCACCACCACCAGAACAGGCAGCTTTCGGCGAAGATGGCGTGGCTGGCCGGCAATTGAATGAGAACTCTGCCTCATCACAACAGGTCACTTCAGAGATGGCGAGGGTGAGTACTCTCTCTGGGAGAGCCTGGCTGGCAGTTTTGTTCAATCGCTGATGCGGCAGCAATGTAGGCATTCCAGGAATTAGCAGAGTGCGTGCCGTAACTGACGCTGCCGTCGGCGTGTGTGTGTGTGGCAAGACAACTGATTGTACAGCAGAGGCGAGCGCACAGCATCTGCCTTGGAGAATCGGCTAGATGACATTGAGAGTCGCATTGAGGAGCTGCTTGCTTCAGCCGAGCGGCACGCACAAGAACAGGAGGAGGCATCAAAGTCTAATTCCCGGAGCAAGAAGGCGGCCCGTAAGGCCAAATGAGAAATTTGAGGCGATTGTCTCTATACGCTCGTATTCATCAATGCTGGTTACGAGTACTTAGTCCGACAGAGCTTCGAGATGGACCTAGAACGGCAAACGGCAAATGGCGGATCTCGAACGAGACAGGACCACGGTATCAGATTCCCCTCCTTATTCGGTTAGAGGTCTTAGAATATGGAGGGTGCCTGGTCGATGGCTTCACTCTTCTCTCATTCACTGTCGAAAAGGTGGCGGAAGTCGAAAACACCCCCGACCTTCTCCACAACTCCACGCTCCGTGATGATGCCGTCGATGAGATCGGCAGGGGTGACATCGAAAGCAGGATTCCATACTGAAATGCCTGGCGCCGCAGTACTGATGGTCTCAGGATGGGAGCCAAGAATCAGCGAGCCATCGGAAGCAAGCTTGGGGCCAGTGGCCCTGGTCACCTCCTCTGCGGGCCGCTCCTCAATCACAATATCCTTCCCTGTGAGCGTGGCAAGATCGATCGTTGTTCTCGGCGCAGCAACAAGGAATTTGATGCCATGATGGCGTGCCAATACGGCCAGAGAGTAAGTGCCGATCTTGTTGGCAGTGTCTCCATTGGCGACAACGCGATCAGCTCCTACCACAATGGCGCCAATGTTGGCACGCTCCCGATCGAGCAAAGAGGCAGCCATGGAATCGGTGATAAGCGTGGCGGGTATTTGATCGTGCACCAGTTCAAATGCGGTCAGTCTCGACCCCTGGTTATACGGCCTTGTCTCGGTGCAGAACGCGTGGGTCAGTAGGTGTGAGGAATGGAGGGACCTGATGACTCCGAGGGCGGTGCCGTACCCAGCCGTGGCAAGGGATCTGTATTCGTCAGTCAGCACACCCTGTGCATCTTCCCCGGGAAACCAAGCAAGTGCTTCTCACCCTGTGTTGCAGTGAGTCAGGACCTTCAGCTGCTGCTGTTCTCCACTGCTTCGCTTCTTGCCAGGGACAGTATGCTCGAGAATCCACCTTGCGCCGTGCTCACCAATGGCCTTGTTGTCGGCAACATCATCCACCAGCATGCGCTCTGCAGCCGCAATGTACGCAGATACAACGCTGTCCGGGGTCGAGTTTGGCGCGAGCGCAGCCTTGTCCGCCACGATCTTGAGTTTGCCAACGGCATCGCCCAGGTTGACCGCCGTCGGCCTGCTCGTCTTGACATATTCGAGACGTCGCCAAATCAGCCCTTTCGTTTCCTCAGCAGTCGCGGGCAGTTTTCTGCTGAGGAGCTCTTTGTTGAGTTGGACGGCGAGCGCAAGGGCAGCGACGATGGCTATGGCAGGAGCGCCCCGCACTTGCATCTTCTTGATGGCGGAAAACGCATCCTCGGTCGTCTCCACGGCAAAGTAGAAGGTCTGGTGAGGGAGCAACAGTTGGTCGAGAATCTGGAGAGACGCGCTCTCAGACGCTGTTGTTGCTTTTGCTGCCGCAGGCTTGTAGGATATGGCCTGTAGAAGCATGGTGGCCAAGAAGAGATTGATGGTCCCTTAGTTATGTGCTTTCTACGCAATGGTATATCTAGTTTGCTGCATGAAATGAGAGAGAATGAATATACTCTTGAGCACATTCCACGGATAACGCACCGCGGGGCAAAAGCAACTTTTTTTTGACTTTTCCCTCATTTATCATTGGTAAGTCTTGCAATGAACAGTCAGTTAACCAGCGAGTCACCGCCACCGCTTGTAGGATTAGTAAGTTGAAGAGTTTCCGATCGAGTCAGCTAGCTACCCTATTACACCCCGACATACGTGCACACGCAGATCCGCCCGCTCGCCCACCCGCACACACGCACGCACTCGCCGGCGAGCCGGAACACCCAACCACCCGTGAACGCACATATACACACGCCCGGGCTGCATAAGAACCTGAAAGAAAAAGAAGAAGAAGAAAACAGAAAAAGGAAAGGAAAGAACATGCCAAATATCAAGGCAAACAGTCTTAGCCCTGTGGCACAGACGGGCTTTGCTTCCGCAGCTGCATATGACAAGAGCCGGCCAAGCTATTCCGACCGAGTGGTTGACCAACTGCTCCATCAGCTGCTTCACAGCGGCACCGGCAGTAGTAGTAGTAGTAGGCTTGGTGCCAAGAGAGTATTAGATCTGGCTGCAGGTACAGGAAAGCTTACAGAACGGTTGGCAGCTAGGCCTGAGAAGCTTGAGATTATCGCCGTGGAGCCTCACGATGGGATGAGGGAGCAGCTGGAGAAGAAGAAGCTCAAGGGTGTGAGGGTGGTAAATGGCACGGCAGAGGACTTGACTGGGATTGAAGATCACAGTATCGCAGCTGTGACTGCGGCTCAGGTTGGTCTTCTTCACCTTGCTATTATTATTAAGAATTGTCCTGCCCTGTCTCTCTTGGCTTATGATGCCTAACGCCGCTTTCTTGTAGGCTTTTCATTGGTGAGATCGACCTTGCTTGCTTGCGTTCTTCTACAGCACCCTAATACTCAATACCATGGCCAGGTTTGCAAATAGAGATGCTCTGAAGGAGATCCATCGTGTCCTCGAGCCCGCCGGTGGGTTTGGCATGGTGTGGAATATCGAAGACTGTAAGCATTTCCGACAACAAAAGACTGATGCAATGGAGCTGATGCTGGCGGCGTAGACAACGCGCCACTATCATGGAAGATCCACGAGGGCTGGGAGGCTGTCATGCGCGATGTGGTTTGGTCGTTCCATGATGCAGTACCGCGTTTCAGGCATGAGAAATGGAGACAGGCGTTTGACAGCCATGACAGCAGCAGCGATGACAACTCGCCGCTCTTCAGTCTGCCGCTTGGTGAAGGCATCGAGGAGTTTGAAACATGGCTGTCAAAGGAGGAGATATGGAACCGACTCCACACGCTTTCACAAATTGCGATATTGGAGGGAGAGGAACTGGGCAAGGTCAGGACGAAGTTTGATCATGCTATCAATTCTGACGACACCGTGACCGATGACCAAGGCCGCGTTGCCGTTCACGGCCGGACGTATTTCGCCTGGACAAGGTCGATCCCGAGCAAGTCTGCTTCCTGAGAAGAGGGCAGCGGCTAATCTGCAGGTTCTGGCCAAAAGCACGCTGGTACCTATGCTGCGGTTGCATCCATGGGGAGGCGACGCCCTCATTCACTCGAGATATAAAGCACTATTTGTAGCCTGTGAGCGGAGTATCGTAGAAAACAAGGCCAAATGATCCTCACCATTGTTGCCCCTGACGAAGGCATCCCCGTAAGTTCGGCGCACCTGGCCATTGACGATTTCTTGACACTTCTCCAGGGCAATGTTCATATAACCATCGACCGATTGAAGCTCGCCCTTGTAGACAACACCCGAGTTGAGCTGGACGGTCACCGGAACGCCAATGATAGATGAAAGAAAGCTGGCCGGGTCCTTTGGGTCGCCTGAAGACGTGTGGTTGTCCATATTGATCAGTGTCGTGGCGTGTGGTGTGTGGTACGTGTGTGAAAGAAAAGGCAACCACTGTAAAAAACGATCCTTGCGTGTAACAAGTGATGTAATTTGCTTACCGGTTGGTATTATATCTGTACCGTTTGAGTTTGAAGACAAAACAACGCGGTTTGGAAGTCGGGTTGGACAGGATCCTTTGCACGGATAAGACTCGTACAGCAGGAGCGCACAGCGCCATTGGCTTGATGCCTATATCATGGTATACGTATTGACACGATGACAAGCAAGAAACCCCTCTTCAAGCGACCGGCCTGGGCTGCGTCGGGAACCAAGACTACACCAGCCACGACTAGCGCGGCAAAGGACGAGATCTTTGGAAGACATCATCTCTACGAGGATATAATCGCGTTGGAACGGAAAGAGAAAGAAGAGAAGGAAGAGAAAGAGCGCAGAGCGAAAGAGAAGGCAGCAGCAGCGGCAGCCGCAGAGAGAGACGCTCTTAACCAGCGACCGCCGGCCAAGAAGCGAAGAGTGTCGAACGATGCAGAAGACGAGGGAACCCAGAAGACTCGCAAGAGCAGATCCATACTCGGTTCTGACGAGGCCGAACAATACCACAGCCGCAGTCCATCCAGTCGAAGCCCCTCCCGAAAAGAGAAGCCGGGTGCAGAGTTGATCAACCTGGAAGACGACGACGATGTCTCTCAGGATGTGGTTCGCACCACGGCCAAGCCAGAGTCACCACGCAAAACGAGCAAGGCTACATCACCAGGCAAGATAACTGGAGGCAAAGGCACCGAGCCTGAGGAGGATGACGAGGACGAGGATGACGCTTATCTGCGAGAGCTCAAAGCGAAAGCCCGGGAAAGACTAAGACTGGAGAAACTCGGCCTGGTCGAGGCCGATGACAATAGCAACAGCATGACCAAGGCAAGAGAGGCCTCGGCCTCAGCCCAAAGCCGACCGTCTACGGGAATTAGTACCCGTCCTGGCACTGGGCTTTCCACAGTCACCCCGTCAACGTCGCCCATCGTGGAGGAGAAGCATGTCGACACGAACACGGCTAAATCACTCCCAACGCCATCCACCCCCCCTCCACCCGCTGAGCCCGCACCCGACGATCCAGAAGTGTCCATCTACATCAACCCACTGATCCCCAACACCAAAGCGCTCATCGTCGGGCGCAAAGCCTCTGAGTCGCTAGGGCCCGTCAAAACATTCTGGTGCAAGAAACACGGCCTTTCGGATGCCGAAGCAGCCAAGGTATTCTTCATCTGGCGCGACATGAAGCTGTACAACTCGTCTACCATGCAGCATATTGTCGCTCGCTTACAAAAGGAGCTCAAACCGAACCAGAAGGATTCAGAGGGGAGAATCGTGCTCGAGGCAGTGACCCAGGAGATCTACGAGTTGAGAAAGGCCGAGTTGGCGGCTAAGAAAGAAAGGCGTCCTGATTCTCCCTTTTCTCCTTCCTTTTCTCCTTCCTTTACTGGCAATGAGAACAGAGAAGGCGGGGGAGAAGACGGGAAGCCGCGGCAGCAAGGGACCGCGCTTTCAGAACCAAACCCCCCAGCGGCGGTCGGCAACAAATTCATCATCAGACTGATAAGCAAGGAGTACGGCGAACTCCCGATCCGAATACGACCCGAGAGTACAGTGGGCAAGATCGCGGCTGGGTTTGTGCAGCAGATGGTAGCTCCCCGGGACGGTGCTGCGGCAACGAACAAAGTGGCCTATTTGATCTTTGACGGAGACAGACTGGAGAATGATCAGACCGCGGACGAGGTTGGGCTGGAGGAAGGCGATGCTGTCGAAGTACAGGTTCGATGAAAACGCCGCCGCCGCTGCCGCCGCCGACATGACATGACATTTGATGCTCGGCAAAGTTGCCCCATTCGCGCATATTTTTTTCTTCAAAAACTATTTTCCGATATACTCTTTCACATAACTTTCCAAACAAAAAAGACTCTTTGTATACATACACAGTACATACACTTACGCTCTCCTCGAACATGGGCCTTGCCGAACCCCGCAAGCGGGTCAAAATCTCCCACGACCCGCGCAACCTGCACTGGCTCTCCGCCGGATCTGACACCACCAATGGCAATGGCGACGGCAGCAGCAGCAGCAGCAGCACATCCTTTGGCAAACGACTAATGCAGCGGCAAGGCTGGCAACAAGGCCAAGCACTGGGGTCGCGGCCGGCCAACGCACCCAGCGACCTGGACGCGCAGCGGCTGGCGGCGGCCAAAGTCGGGGTTGTAGTCAAGGACGACACGCTGGGGCTGGGGGCGCAGCTGCGGAGCAAGGACGTGGCGCACCAGAAGACGGGGCTGGACGCGTTTCAGGGCCTGCTGGGGCGGCTGAATGCCAAGGACGAGGCGGAGCTGGCGGCGGTGGAGCGCCGGGAGGACGATCGCAAGCTGGAGATGTATGCAAAGGGGCGCTGGGGCGGCGGGGTCGTCTTTGTGCGCGGCGGGTTGTTGGTTCCGCATCAGCAGCAGCAGCAGCAGCAGCAGCAGCAGATGGAGACTAAGAAGGACGAGGATGAGGATGAGGACGAGGACGAGGAAAAGAAGGAGAAAAAGACGAAAAAGAGCAAGGAGGAGAAAAAGAGGGAGAAGAAGGAGAAGAAAGAGAAGAAAGAGAGCCGGAAAGAAGGCAAAAAGAAGAAGGAAAAGAAGGAAGACTCGGTATCCAAGTCAGAGCCCCCAAGGTCAGGTCAAGGGGATCATGATGAGGATGAGGAGGAAAAAGAAGAAGCGGCAGGTGATATCAACAAGGTGAAGAAAGAAGAGTCAAAGGAGAAGAAGCGCCCTCGCTCATCAACAGCAGGAGCTGAACAGGCAGCTTCTGTCAAGAAGCAGCTGGTCCCGCTCAAAAATGGCAGACATCTACTCCGCGGACGGAACATCGAGGCCAAACGAAAGGCATTTTCTGATGCCAAAGGACTAGACGCCATTTTCATGAGGACGACTACGGCGACAGCATCATGATGGAACAAAGACAAAAATAGAAGAGTACCCCCAAAGCGTGATATGATTGATATCTGAGCGGAATGATCTTATCCCAGACTACTTTCAAGTCATCATTGACCCAACGCTCTCACACATATTATACAATGGATAATATTTCACCCTGAACAAATTTCCAGCTTCCGAGGACAAGCAAGTTGGTCCACAAGGGCGGAAGGGACTAATCTGAGTCATGGTCATGGTCATGGTCGGGGTCAGGTAGCTGGCTGGAACTGAGATCGTCAGCAAACAGGGGCATGTCGCCCTTGCCACCCATCTGCATAAACTCGCTCTCTTGGCGATTACCAGCTGGATGGGGCTCCTTGTTAGAATCCACACCGGCAGCCTTGCCTGTATTCTTGACCCACGTTTTGGTCGAAGCTGACTCGGCATCGGCGCCCGACCGACCTTTATGGTTGGTGGGCTCGAGATCAACCGCTTGGCTTACCTTGACATCGTTCATGTCGGCGAGGAGGGTGCGCTCACGTTCGAGCTTGCGGCGAGAGAAGTCCAGGGAACCCATAGCGCCGGTGAGGCCATCGGTTGAGTCGGCAAGGCTGGGGTAGCCAGCATCACGAGTCCAAGGGTGCTCAAGGCATTCGTCGATGGTCAACCGTCTGCGGACATCTACAGTCAGCATGCGGTCGATCAAGTCGAGCGCCGGGTCTCCAATTGAGTCCCAATAGGGCGAGGGATAGTCAAAGCGACCCAACTTGATCTGCTGGGCCATCGTGTACGGGTTTTGATTCGTGTACAATTCGTCCGAAAAGGGGGGAAAGCCACAGAGACAGATGTATAGAACAACGCCCAAAGACCAGATGTCGACGGCTTTGGTGTATTTGCGGTGCCTGGAGTTCTGGAGAATCTCTGGTGCAACATCTATTGGGGTCAGCATTTGCCGAGTGGGGGGTTGGGGGGTTTGGAGAGCGCTTACAGCAGGGAGTGCCACACAGGGTGGTCGTGAATGACTCCTCGCCAATGATCTTGGCCAGGCCAAAGTCAGCCAACTTGACGGACAGGTTCTTGTCGGTCAGCAGCACGTTCTCTGGCTTGATGTCGCGGTGGACAATGTTGCGTTCGTGCAGGTACTTGGTTCCTTGAAATAGTTGGATGAACACCTTGCGCGTCTCGGCCTCGGACAGCTTCTGCTTGGTGATGATCCAGTTGAACAATTCGCCTTCGGCAGCGAGCTCGAGGACCAAATAAACACCGTCGTGCTCGTCAAACGTGTCTTTCAGGCAAAGGACATTGGGATGACTGACACTCATGAGCATAGCAATCTCTTGCTGCAGCCCTTCTGTCTGGGACCGCTGTGACTCGCCCAACCGCTTCTCAAATTTCTTGACAGCAAACTTGAAGCCTGAGGAGCGTTGGACGCAGAGGTATACAGTGGCAAAGTGGCCCTTGCCCAGCTGCTGCAGAATGCGATACTGGGAGTGGAAGCCAGACGCATGTCGCTTGCTGGGGTAGCGGAACACAAAACGGGCCTCGTCGAGGATGGTAACCTCATCGCCGTCCTCGAGCTCTCTGCGCTTATTGCGGCCCAGGATCTGATCGTTGACAAAGGTGCCGTTACTCGAGAGGTCCTCGACGATGGCCACCGTGGAGCCGTCACGGCTCTCGTTGAAAATAATGCAGTGGCGGTTGGACACGGTGGGCGTGTCGACAATGACATCGCATTCGGGATGGCGGCCAATTAGATAGCCACCTGAATGCGAGCCAGCAGCCAGACGGTCCTTCTCATAGGCTAATTCCGCATTGACCAGCTCGTCCTTCTTCTTGTGCCTCTTGCTCTTGACCGAGTGGCGACTGACCTCGAGCGGCTTGGACGACGAGGGGCAGGAGGAGCGGTGCTTGAGGGCCAGCTTGTGCTTGTGGTTGGAGTCCATTGAAAACAGATAGCCCCAGGTGGCATCGTCATCGTCGTCCAGGTCATGTTCAGCCTTGCGTGGTGGATACACGAACTGGGACAAAGACTGCGTCTCTATCGGCGGCGAGGACAGCTGCTGGGAGGAGATGGGAGTTCCTGCCCTCTTCTGGCCAGCACGGTGGGCGGCAGGAGAGACGGGCGTGACTGCCCTCTGTTGACTGGCCCGATAGCCGGCAGGAGAGACGGTCTGCTCCTTGCTGGGCTCGGTGGCGGTAGAATTGTTGTTTGTCAGCGGCGACGGCAGATTGGCCGTCTTGGCCGACTGTGGAGAAGCCTCATTCTGCGCCTGAGAGGAGATACGCTCGGACCGACGCGGTTTCTTGCTGTCTTGGTCGTCTGCTGTGCTGTTCTACTGCACTGTCAGTCACGGTCCCTGACAGCGACAGGGCGGCTCTGTACATACACGTGCCCGTTTCAGGTTGCTCTTCTCTGCTCTGGGGCCCATTGCCTGCGATTTGACTCACAACAGGTAAAAAGTTATAGCCCTTTCGCCTGGTGTGAGTTGCGGCTGTTGTCCTGCGGCCCATCGGTCAGCGCGTTTCTGTGCAATGATTGGCCAGCCTTGCATAAGGCACTCAGCCTTGTATAAAATATTTAATTCCACCACAGTTCAAGCAACAGTATAATGTCTTGGTGCCAACATTATTTGATATCATAGCCTCCAGTTGGAAGGCATTTCTCGAAGCTGATAAATTAGGGCCATTCCGATGCTAACCTCTTGCGAACCTTTAGTAAGAGCTCTCTTGAAAAGTTCCTTGCCATCGACAATCACCAGGGCGGCTTTAACAAGGCCTTCATCATTATGACGGCCAATGGCAGGCAAGTGATTGTCAAGGTATCATGTACTGTATGGTTCCAGCAAGAGTTGTGTTGAATTGGAACTAGCAAGCCTGAAACCACGATGGGTTTCATCTCTCCCTGGCTAACAAATTTCAATCACATTTAGCGAAATGGTATCAGTGCCTGTCCCATAGGGCCTCAAAATCCCAGTGCGTCAGCTATATATCTTGTTCAGTTTCCCAGCAATCAGGGTAGTGTCGGACTCACTGCAACGTCCGTAGTGACTGTGTCAAACGAAGCCCAGTTTGGTGACAGCCAAGATAGGGTCAGACTACGGGAAATATACACCATCAATTTTATTTGAGGTGACGACGTCTGGGTATCTCCAGACTTGGACAACAGACAGAGGCCTGTGAGCTTTATATCCCACTGCGAGGTCGGCTGAAGAAGCAAAAAAGCCTTAGCGGTACAACCAAAGACGACGCCAGTAATGGATAGTGCTCAGGGAACAGTCACCACGCTGATGCAGCCATTCGAATTCTAGTCCCTGCAACCAGCCCTGATGTAGCCGTCAATGCAGTCCTGTCTCCTATACTGCTGTACACCTGCAAAAAGAAAAGGGGTTGCATTGGATGTATCCCACTCTAGTGACATCAATGTCTTCGCTACCAATGAAGCGAGGCAAGGACTAGCGAATCGCCAGGAAGAGGGAACATGCAGCTCGACTGTTACGCCACTCAATTGAAGCCGCATATGACAGGCAGAAAGAATATAATTCCAGTGTCTGAATGTCCTGGCCTGCAAGCACAAGCACAAGCACAGACAACCCATGTTGCTCGGGCTCGACTTCCACGCTCCAGCTTTGCAGTCTGTCTCTTGTTGTGTCAGGCTCAGCCGAGGTTCCCAGCTTTCCTGGGGCATGCTGGGCGCCGAGTGACCGGCGGGACTGGACAACTTCGTACTCGATGGCAATCTCAACAGCTCCAAGGGGCAGTGACTTACCGAGACAGGAGAATGACATGTGCACACCCAAGAGACAAGGCGGGGCCCCATAGTCTGTGCTCTGGGTGAAGCCGTTGGAGCTATAATAGTCGCTCTGGTCTTTTAATAGGACATCAAGCGATGCTCCCACTCTACCCTGTATGTCCTGCTGGTCGACGTGTCCTATAGACAGCCCACCATGCCGCTGGAAGTAGTTGACTTTTCTGCTGACGGAACAGGGCGGGAGTACGGCGCGCGCGGGGAACCAAACACGACGTGGACCGGCGCTCATGTCGAAGAATGGGGTGTCGAGCCGGGTGCAGAACAGAGCGCCGAGGACAGCGAAGAGAGGGCTGAGCACACCGTCACTGTCGACCAGAGCATCGAGCGCACCGTCACTGGCGACCTGAACCTCCTCGTGCCGCCGCCCCGCACGCCGCGTGGCCCCGAAGCTGCTGTTGCCATCACCCATGGCGCCCCGCGACCTCTCACTACACCGCGCCTAGGACCCGGCCCTGGACCTCTCAGCATGAGCGGCCGCGGCCATTCGCTGCGGCGGCAGGCCTTTGCCAAGCTGGCCTCGCTGTCGCTGCGTTCCTCCCCGTCGCCGTCACCGCCCCCCTCTTCCGGCCCGCCCGATGCCAACGCGAGTAATGCCACATTACCCCTGGACAAGCTCACCGAGGGCCTGTCGCCACGCGCGCAGGCGTCGGCCTCGCGTGTGCCCATGACGATCCGCGAACTCGAGATTCTCCTGGCCCTGTGCTCGGCTGCACCCAAGATCCGGCGTCTGGCCGATGCTGATCAGCTGGCGACCCAACTGTCGACATATCTGCCCGAGGTCGCGGTCCAGCGCTATGCCCCGTCGCCCTATCTGGCAGACATCAAGCCGTCGCCGTCGGCTGTGATCACATACCAGCTCACCAGCGCCCTGCTCATCCTCGGCATCCGGTTCCCCAACGTCAAGGCGACGGCAGCAGCCAGTCTGAACGCGTACCTTGCCACCTGGGCCAGGTTGGCCACTGCACTGGCCTCACGGCCGCTAGACGGACAAACAGCCCAGAGCGAGGCAGCTGCACGCCAAGTTGCCGCACTCGCCGTCTCGCTCGTCGGCTTTGTCGAGGCGGCCGCCAACCACGAGCGCTTCTGGCATGTCTCGGAGCGGCTGGAGCTGATACGCACCGTCAACGACGCGCTATCTGACAGCGTTCTCCTCGCCGTTGAGACTGCCACCTCGGTGATCCGCCACTCGGCCTCGGGCTCGACGGCCACGCGCGAGTGGAAGCGCTATCTGCGGCGATATGCTGCCAAGGGCAATCCACTCAGCGCCATGCTGCTGCAGAAGTCCTTTATGCGCCTCGTCCTGGCCTCCACAGCCAATCTGTTTGGTGACCAGAACGCGGCCAACGGTCGAGACCGGCTTGATCAGTACATTGGCAGCCAGCGTGTCGACCGCGCCAGCCGCGTCATCAACGGCGACCAGGTCTCGGCCGACTTGATCGACTATCTCACCACGCTCATTTCCGAGCAGATGCGCGTGCTCGACCATGGCTCCGACTACCTGCAGCTCAGCTCGGCCTGGCACCAGCGACTGGCGTTTTCGGTCAAGGCTTATGCGTTGCAGGCCTACCTGCACTGCGTGCTGCTGGACGACGACAGTGCCGACGCCGAGATTCTCTCCGCCTGGCTGGAGGACTCGTTGGGCAGCCGCATCCAGATGGCGGACAACGAGCTTGCCACCGTCGTGCTTGAATCCCTCGCGGTGGTGGCGAAATATCTCCCTGACTCGGCGTCCAACTACGCCAGCCTCATTCTGAGTTTTATTGTTCAGGACTCGTCCAGACCACTTGCGGTAGCCACTGCAGCGCAGAGCCTGTCGCACGTCCTCCGGTTGATGTCGCAGGACGCTGTGATCACGACCCTCTACTCTCTCGGCAACATTCTCAGCTCGCAATTTGGAGCGGAAAACACCCATCATACCATCCTACCATCGTCGAACGCAAACGGCAGCTTCACCCGCAGCTCCCTCCATTCCTCTGCCAGGAAGCCATCGCCCAGCCTTATCTCGGTCTCGGTCTCAGGCGACGAGGAGACGGCCCAGGTCTGCGGCAATGTTGCCCGTGCCATCGTCGTGGTGGCTGCCAGCTGCCACAACCCCAAGATCACAGCGATTGCTCAGACTATGCTGCTCCAAAAGGTGGGCCGCATCAGCCTGCTAGTCGACGCCCGCATCATCGAAGAGTCGGCTGCGCTTGCCATCGACGGCAAGGAGACTGAATTCAAGGCCCTGCTCCGCCTGCATGCCAGGATACACGAGGAGGCGAGCAAGCACAACAACACCATCATCCTTGATGCCGTCCAGAAGGCCCGCCGCTTTCTCGCCCTCAACCTCGACAATCAGGCCTCCTTATTCCGTGTCTTTGTCTCCCACCTGCTCGAGGCGATCATTCGCCAGGGCGACGTGGCCGGAGCCGAGCTCAAGCAATCCGCAGAAGTGGAACAGGCGGCCAAGGACATCGCTCCCCTGTTGAACCCGCTCTCCATTCTTGCCCAACGCAGCGCCTCTACGCCAGCCAAGGTGTCGATCCAAAAGGACCCAGAATTGGCGTCGATGGTGCGTGAGGCCTGGTTCAACATTGCTGTCCATGGCATCTACCCCAACTCCAAAATCGGACAGCAGCATTGGCATGAGCTACGTCTTCTGGCGGTGAATTCCAGCACTCTGGTCGATGCAGACCGAGTTGAGCTGCTTGAGTCTGATGTTGAGCTCAACACCATTCTGCAACGTGGCATTAGCACCCAGCGCATCGCTGACCAGAGGCGCCAGTTGAGCAGCATCATCCCAGACCGCGAGGGAGAGATCAGACACCTGAGCTACCAAAAGGTTGTCTTCCTGAACGCCGTCTATCTCGTTGAGAGTCTGCGTGCTGTCTCAGGAAACTGCGTCGACGTGCTCTCCTATTTTGTTGACCCAACGCTGCTGAATAGCCCTCTGGGCAGATGCCTGAGTGCGATTGCCGACGATGTTGTCCAGCGATACACCCAGAACGTCGTCTCGGGCAAGGATGAAGCATTCAGCGCTCCCCATGTGGCCACACAGCTGGCCCAGATCTTCTCCGCGTGTTGCCATCGGTCCCAGAAGATGCAGGAAGTCGCTCGTCGTTCTGCCAATACTATCCTCTCGCAGGCACCCTCCATCCTGATTCAACAGTCTTCGCTCTTTGCCCTTCTCGACCTTCTTACCATTATGTGGTCAGCCTGCCTGGAGGAAGAAACGGAGGAGTATGAGTGGCGAGCTGTGTACACCTCGGCCCGTGCCAATGTCACCGTCCATCTTTCTGACAACTACCCGCTCCGCCAGCTGACGCTTAACAACCTCCACGCCGATGCCCGCAGGTGGGTAACCGGCATCATCGCCATCGCCCCTCTAGACGTCAAAGGACTGCTGCAGACGTATCTGTCAGAGGATGACACTGCCGAGTTTGGACAGGTCGCATTGGGCCGCTCCTTTGCGCTCGAGATGGGAGGCCTGATTCCAGCACACGACCAGAGACTTGCTGCAATTGAGCGGGCCAACCCTCTCAAGGTCAATGTTGCTTCCGACTTTATCGCTCAGTACACCTCACGACAGGAGTATCGATTCACTGGTGTGGCCGATCGCAGCGTGGGAGCGAATCCTGTGGCCGAGATCATCCAAGACTCCGAGGCTCTGCTGGCAAAGATCCGTGCCAGTCGTGCCAACTCGGGTGGGCAAATCCCCTTGGACAAGGTCAAAGATGTCTTGCGACGTGCGGCCGCACTCCTTTGCACGAGCAAACGCTCGCAGACAGCGATCACCCACTACCTGGTCGCCATCCCCTTTGAGATTTTCACAAAAGAGTCTGTCAACCTGGCAGTCTCACTCTGGCTCGGCGTGATCCATGAGAATCCTCGCATGGAGCCTCGCATCCTGACAGAGGTTGCTCAGGCCTGGGAAAGGACCATTGACCGCAAAGAGGGAATCTTCAGTCCCGAATTCCAACACCCTGACCCATTCTACCTCAAGGAAGAGTTTGCTCCCTCTGACAGAGTCGCCTTACACAACCAGATTCGCCATGCCCAAGACGTGATCTTGCCGCATCTCTCCGTCATTCTTTTCTTCCAGAGCCACTTCAATGCCATCCGTCTCGGGAGTGCCAACACACAACAGACCTTCCACAGGCTGATGGGACGCACTCTCAGGGCCTTTATCCATGTCAATGGCCACCCGCTCCTGCGCGAGACTCAGTTTCATGTCGTTCTGTTTGGTCTCAACATGCTCATTTACGGCACATGTTTCGACAAGCTTTCGGTATGGCGGTTCAAGGACGAGATCTTGTCTGCCGGCCTGCACTGGTTCACCCTGCCTCCATCCTGGTCCTTTGGTGGCAACCGAGTGCAGGTGAAAGCGGAGGTGCAGATTATGAAAGACGTCCTGGTCGCTCTGGACGCTGCCAAGTCGGTTGGAGCGCGGACCTGGCCCAATCGCAAAGACGCGGACCAGAAGCAACTGCTGCTCGAAGCTCTACTCAACAGTGAGATCGGCCGCTTGAATGTGTGGCTATACCCGACTGCTCATAGCCACCAGGCCGCCTCAAGCCAGGGACAAATTCAAGGCCTCACGCGGACAGCTTGGGCCGAGTCTCCGGCGCTCGCAATTCAGCTGGTGCCTCGATATAGCGCTCTCGACAGCATCCGCAACGATGTGCGCTTCCTTCTGACCAACTTCCCGCAGAGGGCTCTTGACGATCCGTATGCGGTGGATCTCCTCCTGGGTGACAGCCTGCCTGGTGATCTCTCCTTCCAGCTCCGCTACCTGCTCTACTGGAGTCCAGTCGGCCCAATGCAGGCGGTCTCATACTTCCTGCCGGCCTACCACAGCAACCCGTTTGTGCTTCAGTACGCTATTCGAGCATTGGAATCTCATTCCATCGATGTCACCTTCTTCTACGTCCCCCAGATCGTGCAGTGTCTGCGCTACGACAATCTAGGCTATGTCGAGCGGTACATTGTCGAGACTGGTGCCTTTTCTCAGCTTTTTGCCCACCAAATCATCTGGAACATGAAGGCCAATGCATACAAGGACGATGATGCGACCATCCCGGACGACATCAAGCCCACGCTTGACAAGGCCATGGACAAGCTGATTACGAGTTTCACCGGTGAAGACAAGGCCTTTTACGAACGCGAATTTGACTTCTTTGGAAAGGTGACGGATATCTCGGGCAAGCTCAAGCCATATATCAAGAGACCAAAGCAGGAGAAGAAGGAAAAGATTGAAGAAGAATTGCGCAAGATTCAAGTAGATGTGGGTGTCTACCTGCCGTCCAATCCTGATGGTGTCGTGGTTGGTATTGACCGCAAGTCGGGCAAACCACTGCAGTCGCACGCCAAAGCGCCGTATATGGCGACTTTCCGCATCCGCAAGCAACTTGAAGTTGGCAATGTGACGGCAGCATCAACGACAGCCCTGGCCTCAGTCGACACCGTGCCTGCTGAGGTGGCAAATGCAGGAGACTCTGTGGTGCCGGCACACAAGCGCACCATTTCTTACCAGGGAAGCGTGGTGGATGCGCCGCCGGCCAACAGCTACGACATCTGGCAATCAGCCATCTTCAAAGTGGGTGACGACTGCCGGCAGGACATTCTGGCCTTGCAGATGATTGCTGCATTCCGCGGCATCTTCAACTCGGTCGGCCTGGACGTGTATGTGTACCCCTACCGAGTCACGGCCACTGCGCCCGGCTGTGGCGTGATTGACGTGCTGCCCAACTCGATCTCTCGTGACATGATCGGTCGCGAATCGGTCAACGCGCTGCACGACTACTTCATCACCAAGTACGGTGGCGAGCACTCGGTGCGCTACCAGGAAGCGCGATCCGAGTTCGTCAAGAGCATGGCCGCATACTCGGTCATTTCTTATCTGCTGCAGTTCAAGGACCGCCATAACGGCAACATCATGGTTGACGACAAGGGCCACATTCTGCACATTGACTTTGGCTTCTGCTTCGACGTCTCACCCGGTGGCGTGCGGTTCGAGCGCGCGCCCTTCAAGCTGGTCGACGAGATGATTGCCGTGCTCGGCGGCAACGAGACAGCAGCCGATGGCGGGCCCAGCCAGAGCTACCGCTGGTTCCAGGAGTTGACCGTCAAGGCCTTCCTGTGCTCGCGCCAGTACTACAAGCGCCTGGCCCACCTGGTCAGCCTCATGCTGGAGAGCGGCCTGCCGTGCTTCAAGCCCGAGACGATGGACAACTTCCGCAACCGATTCCGCCTGGATCTGAGTGACCGCGACGCCGCACGCTTCATGCTCGACTGCATCAGCAAGAGCGAGCGCAATGTCAGCACCAAGGTCTATGACGAGTTCCAGCTGATAACCAACGGCATTCCTTATTAAAAAAAATAAAAAAGACACTGATGTGCAGGAGGAATTGATTTACCTGTTTACCTGTCTGTTGTTTGTATGTCCGCTTCTTTGTTCGGGTTCGACTTGACACTTTCCCCTTGTCCTAATCAGTAGACCGATGTAACATACACGATACGATAGATCTGATCGCCCTTGTCTAATTCAAGAAGTTCTTTTGGTGTAGCTCTGCCTCTGCCTCTCCCCCTCTCTCTCTCTCTTCCAGCCACTTGATCATACACATCAATCCCAAATCACAATGCATTCTCGCACAGCACACCCACCGCTGTCTCTCCTCCTCAGTTTACCGCCTCACCAGCCCAAGACTCGCCAGCAACGAGAGCACATACTCCCACACCTGCGGCAACAACTTCAACGGCTCCAGCAACAACGGCACCACCACGACAAAGATGAGGATGCCTGCAGAGACGAGATTAGATGTTAGGAGGTCAATATTCGAGAGGGGATGATGCAAGAGGGGGGGGTAAGAAGAGAGAGAGAGAGAGAGAGAGAGAGAGAGAGAGACCAACGCACCAACAACGGCCAGTCCAACTGGCGATCTCGGCTT
The DNA here is from genome assembly GCA_003693665.1 of Chaetothyriales sp. CBS 134920. Taxonomy (NCBI): domain Eukaryota; kingdom Fungi; phylum Ascomycota; class Eurotiomycetes; order Chaetothyriales; family Domatiomycetaceae; genus Domatiomyces; species Domatiomyces catenatus. Next base: position 65,985 of record QQSL01000008.1, read on the forward strand.
GTCCTTCTTCTTGTAGCTCGCCTCGGGCTTGCCCATGCGCCGCTCCGCTGTGCTGGCGTATTTGGCATTTGCGCGCCGCTGTGTTGGTGTTTGGACCTGTTTTTACAAACACACAGAGTTTGTATTAATTAATAATGATAATAATACTAGCAATAATAATAATGATATTCATGCTGGGAAATGGTTGAACCATAGCAAGGGCAGGGGAGTTGTTACCATTGTTCGTTGCTGTCGCGTGACAAAAAGGGGGGCGGCGGCGATGACAGTTGTTGTTTTCTTCTTCTTCTTCTTCTTCTTCTTCTTCTTCTTCTTCTTCTTCTTCTTCTTCTTTGTGGTTTGGCTCTTGTAATGGACAAAATATTGCAGTGTATATAATATCTGCTTGTTGTTTTCTTTGACAACAGGTAATAAAGGCGGGTTGTTCAGTGCTTTGCTTTGTTCAAATAGATAATCTGTCTTCTTGCCTCTTTGGGATGGAAGGGGCGCCAAGGCCGGGTTTTGACTACTGAGCACGTGATGTGTCAAGTCAATTGGAAAAAGGGGTTAGCCAGCCTTGGCATAATACAGTCGTGTACATTGGATTTCAACTGTATTTTTCTTTTTTCCTATTCGATTTTTCTGGCGGTCCTATCTCGACTCAGACAGTATATGCCATACCCGCTTGGGCCCCGGCTGGCAATAGAACTGCCACACAGACAGAGATGCACAAGGATACTGCTTACAGTGTGGCTTATGGCAAAGCTGGCACGGCCCGCCGCCATCGCCTTTTGCAAAGCTTAGGTCGGGTGATCATTGATCTTGCACGACTTCTACCCCACCATCGACACTACTCGTAGTGTACACTGTGTACAGCCTGTGTTGCCGACACGTGTACACACATACTCTATCGTGCGGCAGCGTCGGAATAGTCGAATCTGATTGATGGAGACCATACCCCAACCGGTTAGCTTTGGCAATTAGTCAGGGGTTGTGTCTATGCCAGTCCAGAAATAGTAAAGCGCGGTGCGGAGTTCCGCAATGCACGTGCCTGTTTCCGGACTGGTGACGTCAAGGCCAGATTCAACTTCTTGTTATGATAAATCGATAATTTCCTTGTGAGAAAAGTACCCCCACTACTTGTACTACTACCTCCAAATTCGAGTCACATCACATCGCAGAATATAAAAAGAAAAAAAGCAAAAGAAAGATGCCACCGGCAAACCACGTCGCCTACACGGCACCCATCAACCCAGCGGGCGCCGACCCGATCCTGACACGGTCCGAGATCTGGGCCGGGCTGGAGCGCAAGATCCGCGCAGCCGAGGAGTTTGTCGGCGGAGCCATCACCTCGACGGACGTGATCAAGGAGTACCGCGACGAAAAGACCGGCCTGCCAGTCACAGTCCGCGAGGTCGTGTTTGCCAACGCAGAAATGGGCCGGGTGACGGAGACGTGCATTGCCTTCTACCCGATGAAGGTGGAATTCCACCAGAACAACGGCAGCAAGGTGCAGAATATAATCAGCCAGGGCGCAGGCGGGAGCAAGGACCTGTACATGACCTATACGTTTGAGTGGCAGCACCCGGAGCTGGAGGGCAAGGGCGAGGCGACGCTGCAGGAGAAGAAGGTGCAGGAGGAGAAGACGGCGCAGGTTGCGGTTGAGAGCACGATCAAGGTGATGCGTGAGATGGTCAGGGATGGTCGGATCAAGAAGGAGTGAAAGAAAGAAAAGGCTGAGCAGACAGACTAGATAGACCAAAACAGGAACAGGTTCGGTAGAGATGAGCGAATGTTCGCCCAAGAGCTAGTTCCGCTCACAATACACGTGTAGGAGTCCTGAGCGGCTTGCCGATTCGTCCTGAGCCTGGGTGATGGTCTCAGGATGGACCCTGAGACCTGCACGCACCTCCTCGAACCTTCGAACCCCCACACGAAACTCCATGTCACGAATCTGCACCTTTTCCGAAACGAAGCGAGCCGCCCACGACAATGAAGGATCGGACAGAGAAGAGAAGTAGCACATAGGGTAAGACTTGTATGGCGATGGTGTTTGGGGGGAGATTGACCATGTCCTGGGATGGTTCTTTTTGCTGTATACGCTATTTGGTGGTTGATGGTGGGTATCGTAACCCTGGCGGGATCGATCCCAGATTGGTTGGGGTGATAGACAATCACTTGATTACTTTATGCTGTTCTCTTCTTCTCCCGATACCTATGAATGGATAATGCCAAGACAGCTGACTTAGGAACCCTTGGCATATTTGCCTCTAGTTCGAGGTCAAGACCCTTGGCATATTTGCCTCTAGTTCGAGAAGGACCGAAAGGCATGTCACGTGCTGCTGTTATACAATGTCCACATCAATAGCAACCCCCCCCCCCGATCAGGCCATTAACGACATCATCGGACACGAGCCCACCCAGCAGCGTCTGCCATGGAAGCTTGCAGAGCACAGTGGAAGAGTTTATGCTTGCGTTTGATAATGTCTGCTCCTGGGGGGTAGGCCAATTCCTTGAATCGGTGGTCGAAAGCCTCGAAGCGGTGGCAGGCGCCGCCGCTGCGTCTTAGATAAATCACTTTTTTCTCTCTTTCTTTTCCCTCCCCCCTTTCTCCATATCTCCTAATCATTCTCATGTATATAATCAATTAAGATTTCAACGACGATGCCCAGTGGCTGTGGAGCGACGCATCTTAGGCCGCGCATCTCCAAACACACACACACACGCCCTCCTCAAGGAGCAGCAGCAGACAGACTGAGCAACAACTGATCCCGGATCAAGTCCATATAGTAGACTGAATGAAGCTCGGACCGACTTTTCTGACTTGGGATAAAGCAATCATCCACGACCGCCGCCAAAAAGGGAAGGAGCAAACAACCGGCCCGGTGGGTGGGTTCGAGAGGGGCAATGGATCCGAGCCGCAACCGGCTCGGCGATGATCTCCAGCGAATCCCCATCCTCCAGCTGGTTCAATTGCAATCTTTTTTCGGCGTCAGACCGGCTTTTAACATTTACGAGCCGATCATCGGATTGGGGGTGGTAAGGTGACAAAGCGGTCGACGCGCGACGGCAGTCGGGGTTGTTTTTTATATATTTAAAAAAAAAAGAGAGAGAGATCGGGAAAAAGGTCTCTTCGTCGACATGAGGCTGAATAATACTACTACTACTACTACTAATAATAATAGTAATAATAACAAGGGCTGCAGGGTAAGGCCTTTTGTTGTTGTTGTTGTTGTTGTTGCTGCTGCTGCTGGTGAGAGGAGAGATTATTGTCGTCGTTAGCACTCACGATACGATGGCCCCAGCGACAGCCACTGGTTCGGACAGCTCAATTCAGACGACGATTGAAGAGAAAAAGGATATTCCGCTACAAAGTCAAAAGGAGGAAGACACTTCAATCAGCAAGGATGGCGGTGTCACGCTTGAGAAAATAGTGGTCTCGACTTCGACAGCAAGTGCAGAGCGGACTACTTCTGCTGCCACATCGGCGGCAGCAGCAGCACCACCACCACCACAACAAAAAAAGACGTCATGGCTGCGCAGATTGGATCCCTTCCGACGAGGCAAGATCCCGCCTGTGCCCACCGAGCGCACCGTCTGTCCCGAGTATTCTGCCAGCTTCTTGAGTCTGCTCATGTTTCAATGGATCAACCCGCTCATGACAACCGGGTACAAACGGCCGATTGAGGTGAATGACATCTGGCTGGTCAACCCAGATCGAGCGTCCGAACTGCTTTCCGACCGTCTGACCACCTCCTTCCGCCGGCGAGTGGCTCGCGGAGAGAAAAAGCCACTGGTCTGGGCCCTGTTTGACACCGTCCGGGCCCAGTTCCTCCTCGGCGGCCTGTGCTCTCTCTTCTCCGCCCTATTCCAGGTCTTCTCGCCCTTTGCCACCCGCTTCCTCATCCAGTTTGCCACCGATGCCTGGCTTGCCGACAAGAGGGGTGGGCCGGCGCCTCACATTGGCCGTGGCATTGGCCTGGCCATTGGCATCACCATTATGCAGGTCTGCCAGAGCATGGCCACCAACCATTTCATCTACCGCGGTATGATGGTGGGCGGCCAGCTGAGGGCAGCCTTGATCGATGCCATTTTCGAAAAGTCCTTGCTGGTGTCTGGTCGTGCCAAAGCTGGCGGCAAGGCCCTGGTTGATGAACCGACCTCAAATGGCATTGATCTCGACCGCGCCGAATCGAAGCCGAACGGACCACCGACGAGAGCAGAGAAGCTTTCGAAGCTGTTCCATCGCAAAGGCGGCGCTCCTCCCCCCAAGGCGACGCCGGACAAGGCCGTTGGCATCTCTGGAGACGGTACTGGCTGGAACAACGGCAAAGTAATCAATCTCATGTCAACCGACACCTACCGTGTCGACCAGGCGTCTGGCATGTTCCATATTGCTTGGACAGCCCCTATCCATATTCTCCTGGTTCTGATTGTCCTGATTATCAATATCGGTTACAGCGCACTTGCTGGCTATGCCCTCCTTATCATTTCTGTGCCTCTGCTGGGCAAAACCGTCAGGGCCCTGTTCGCCCGACGAAGGAAGATCAGCAAAGTGACAGATCAGCGTGTCACGCTTACGCAGGAAATCCTGGGCTCTGTCAGATTCGTCAAGTACTTTGGCTGGGAGACCAGCTTTCTTGATCGACTCAAGGAGATCCGAAGCCGCGAGATCCGAGCGATCCAGGTGCTGCTGTCCATGAGAAATGCTCTCAACGCAGTCTCGATGACGCTGCCTGTCTTTGCGTCAATGCTTGCCTTTATCACCTACTCACTCTCAGACCACGGACTCACGCCCGCAAGGATCTTTTCCTCACTGGCCCTCTTCAACTCCCTACGTTTGCCTCTGAACATGCTCCCCCTCGTTATCGGTCAGATCACCGATGGAGCGGCCTCACTCGACCGCATCCAGGAGTATTTGCTGTTGGAAGAGCAGCAAGATGATGTCAGCTGGGAGGCCGACCTCAAGTCTGGTGTTCAGGTTGACAATGCCTCCTTTACCTGGGAGCGAACTGCTACCCTCGACAAGGAAGTAGGCGGCACTTTCCAGACCAAGAAGGAGCTTATCGCCGCCAAAGAAGCCAAGAAGCAGCAGAAGAAGGCGGACAAGGCCTTGAGGCGACAGGGATCACTCAAAGGAGACAGCTCGAGCGAACTGGCCGAGCAGGAACCTTTCAAACTTCACGACATTGAGTTTTCCGTCGGTAGGAACGAGCTGGTCGCTGTGATCGGGAGCGTCGGGAGCGGCAAAACCTCCTTGTTAGCTGCTCTCGCCGGCGACATGAGAAAGACAAGCGGCAAGATTCACATGTCCTCCAGCCGCGCTTACTGCCCACAATATGCCTGGATTCAGAACGCAAGCTTGAAGGATAATGTCATCTTCGGAAAGCCATACAGGTCGCAATGGTACAATCAAGTGATCGATGCCTGCGCCCTACGACCTGATCTTGAGATCTTGCCTTCTGGAGACCAGACTGAGATAGGCGAAAGGGGAATCACGCTGTCTGGTGGGCAGAAGCAACGTCTCAACATCGCGCGAGCCATCTACTTTGATGCCGACATCATTCTTCTCGACGACCCGCTCTCGGCCGTCGACGCTCATGTGGGACGGCACATCATGGACAAGGCCATTTGCGGCTTGATGAAAGACAAGTGTAGGATCCTGGCTACCCATCAGCTCCACGTGCTCAACCGGTGCGACCGCATCATCTGGATGGAGGAGGGCAATATCCAGGCCATCGACACCTTCGACAATCTGATGAGACACAGTGTCGACTTTCAGAAACTGATGGCAACCACGGCTCAAGAAGATCAAGCAGTTGCTCAGACCAACAGTCCAGAAGACCAGAAGGATTCACCGGCAGCTGAGGAGGGAAAGACGAAGAAGAAGGCTGTTGGCCTGATGCAACAAGAGGATAAAGCAGTCGAATCAGTCAGCTGGGGGGTCTGGCGAGCCTACATTGGCTCGTCCGGATGGTGGGGGATGTGGCCTCTGATCATCATCTCTCTCTTCGCTTCACAAGGTGCCAACATTGTGACCAGTCTGTGGCTGTCATGGTGGGTCAGCAACACGTTAGGATTGTCCGAAGGGGCATACATCGGGGCCTATGCAGGCCTGGGTGTGTCGCAGGCAGTGCTGCTGTTCATGTTCGCAACCCTGCTCTCAACCAGCGGCACCAATGCTAGCAAAGCCATGCTCCAAAAAGCCATGACAAGAGTGCTTAGAGCCCCAATGGCATTCTTCGACACCACCCCTCTTGGACGCATCACCAACAGGTTCTCCAAAGACGTGGATGCCATGGACAACTCTCTGACTGACGCCATGAGGATGTACTTTGTCACTTTGACAGTAATCCTGTCAGTCTTTGGCCTGATCATTGCCTATTTCCATTACTTTGCTGTCGCACTTGGCCCCTTGTTTGTTCTGTTCCTGTGGGCGACAAACTACTATCGGGCGTCAGCAAGAGAGATGAAACGACATGAGGCTGTCCTGCGATCAGTCGTATTTGCACGCTTTTCCGAGTCCATTGCCGGTGCGACTTCAATCCGGGCATATGGACTGCAAAAGTACTTTACCTCGCGGCTGAGGGATGCTATTGATGGCATGAATTCCGCTTATTACCTCACCTTTGCCAATCAGCGCTGGCTTTCCACCCGACTCGACATGATTGGCACCCTGTTGGTCTTCACAGTCAGCATTCTGGTGGTGACGGATCGGTTCAACGTTGACCCAAGTATTGCAGGCCTGGTCTTGTCATATATCTTGGCCATTGTACAGACCATCCAGTTTACTGTCCGACAGCTGGCCGAAGTGGAAAACAACATGAATGCGACGGAACGGCTGCACTATTATGGCACAGAACTGAACGAGGAAGCGCCATCGAAACTGAAGGACGTGCCAGATTCATGGCCGCAGCATGGTGCAATCTCGTTCAGCAAGGTGGAGATGCGATATCGTCCCGAGCTGCCGCTTGTCTTGCACGGCTTGGATTTGAATGTCAGGGGTGGCGAGCGTGTAGGAATAGTGGGACGGACTGGAGCGGGCAAGAGCAGCATCATGGCAGCATTGTTCCGATTGACAGAGCTCTCAGGAGGCCAGATCAAGATTGACGACGTGGACATTTCGACCGTCGGACTGCATGATCTTCGCTCACGAATGGCCATCATTCCACAGGACCCAACACTCTTCAGGGGCACTGTCCGGTCGAATCTCGATCCTTTCAACGAGCATACCGACCTCGAACTGTGGGACGCCCTGCGCAAAGCCCACCTTATCGGGCCAGAGGTCGAGCCAAGTCCGGTGAAGGAAAAGGAGGGCAGTCGCCCCGCAAGCACCTACACTGGACACACATCGACCACGGCATTGAACGCGCCCGTGGCAAACCGGATCCAGCTGGACAGCACAGTGGAGGAGGAGGGGCTCAACTTCTCGCTCGGCCAACGACAGCTGATGGCGCTGGCACGGGCTCTGGTTCGAAACTCACAAATCATTGTTTGTGACGAGGCAACGTCGTCGGTCGACTTTGAGACTGATGAGAAGATCCAGCAGACGATGCGGAGCGGCTTTGCAGGCAAGACGCTGCTATGCATTGCTCATCGGTTGAAGACCATCATCAACTACGATAGGATATGCGTGATGGACAGGGGCGTGATCGCCGAACTTGGTTCGCCTGTGGAGCTCTTTGACCGAGGTGGCATTTTCCGAGGGATGTGTGATAAGAGCCATATTGTGCGCGAGGATTTCTTCAGACTTGAGACTTGATTGTGGCAATTGTTAGTTGAAGGCGATTTTGTTGGGGAGTAATACAAGTAGATACCATGGGCGTGTGTGCTAAGCCATCATCAGCCAGTCTTTCTTAAGCCGCCCGACCACGTTGTGAAACCTTGGCTCTGGCGGAGACCCAGATCTGTCACCGTTCCACTCGGAGATCAATCATACCACTGCAAGTATTTGTGGATTTGAGACCTTGGAGACCACAGGCGACGGAATTCCAGATTGTGCGCCGATTGCAATTAAACTTATCGCAGTCACGGACCAGGAAAGAGCTACCATGGCTGAAACCTCCAAGTTGGGATTTCGACGTTTTTCGACCTACCAACTCCACAATCAGCCAGAACAGGCAAGGGCCACCTCCACCCTTGCCTTGGCCAGCGGGGCCGCCCGCACCAATCACACACCAGCAACAGCAGATTGGCAATTAAAGAAGGAACAGCACACGGCCTGGACAGTCAGACTGCAGTAGGCTGATACCATCCGAAAAGCTGTGGCCAACCCAAATGGTTGAGGGTCCGTGTGAAATGGCTGCAGCCATAGAGAGTTGAGCAGAGACATTGGTTGGCCAGGGCCAATGCCTGTTCCAGCCTGGTGGCTTGTGGTCGCCCCGCGTCCACACACACAACCGGCGGATGACCCAAGAGATGGGGATATTTAGTTGATAACCGAGCTCAAGTCAACCCTCTTTGTCCGTGTCAACCCCTCTTCTCTCCCTCTGTTGCCCGAGGGAAGTGGCGAGTCGACCGTCCCAACCCGTTTCCGGTACCTGCCTGCTGTTGCAGAACACAACCAACCCAACTCAGGGGCAAAGACGGCAGCAGCAACTGGTTCCCTTCTTCCTCACTACTTACCCAACAAAACGGCTCCCTGATGCTACCATGGATCCCCTAACTTGCTAGAAAAATGCACACTCATCAGTCCGTCGGCAGAAGCAGCTCCCAGCACCCACACGCACACTAGTACCAGCAGATCTATTCAGTTGGCCACTATCCCCTCTACGCTTCAAACTCTTATCTCTGTCGAAGCCACCCACCGACGCCCAGCCGCAGCTCTTTTTCCTTCGCTTCGCTGCTTTTGTTCTGCTTGTTTCTCTTTTTTGGATCAGTCAATAGGTTGTCGTCAATATGGCTACCAATACCACCGGCAGTTCGGCCGATGCCAACCCACCGTCTCGCACGGAAACCCAGACCCCAACACTGCTACAGCCATCGTCATCGCCCGAATTCGACCCGTTTGCCAATGCAAAGATCACGTCGCCCTTCTACCTCTACAAACATGACTCCCCAGGCAACCGTTCCGATCCCAAGTCTCAAGTGGTGGTGGCAACAGCAGCAGCGACCACGACGACGACAACAACAATGGCATCATCAACGTCGAAGCTGATGACGACAACGACAACGACGGTGGTTGCTGATGACAACAGCCGCTGTGGGAGCAGCGTCACTTTCAAAGACGTCGAGGCCCAGCAGACATACGAAGAGCTCACGCCCACGGTGTCGGGTACGACGGCCGAGAAGAGACACAGCTCGGAGTCGATCAAGACCCGTCTGTGGCCCAGACGTAGCCGACAGAGCCAGTGCCTGACCAAGAAGAGGGTCAGCAAGTGGAAGAGCCTGCGGCCGTGGCAGCGGTTGACAATCAAGCTGTTTATTGGCCTGTTGTTGTGCGGCTTGGTTGTCGGTGTTGCTGTCGGTGTCACCCTGCGCGTCAATGGTGGCGTGTACAAGAACAACAACCAGTCGACTAGCATCCATTGATTTGGCACACGCCCTCTGTTTTGTCCGACTTCGGTGTCGGGTTCATCATCTTCTTTTGCGCGATTAAGCAAGCGAGCTGGCGCTTGGTGACTGAATGGGGAACGGTTCACTCTGTTTTGCATGCATGCCTCTCTTCCGCACAACGAAACAGGTACAGGTGCACATGTACATGCATTCGATACGTTATTGAATTCATACTCAGGTGTTGGCCTCGATCGGTTCAGGTCCTAATCAGAGATAGAGAATCAGAGAATTGTTGGCATTATTAGGACGTCCATATGTGTAGCCGTTGGGTTGGTGCAGATGTTCGTTCTTTTCCCACTCCATTCTGTTGTCTTCTTTCCTTGGACCATATGTAGCTGGCTGTCTCGGGAGACAAGCAAGTCTGATCTGGCTGAAGGGATCTGACGATGATGTTGTTTCTTATTATTTCAGACAAAAAAGTCCATTCACCTCACCCCCCACGATCCACCCTATGCGCCCTGCGTCCATCATCCAACAACCGAATCTCGGCCTCCAACCCGCGGATCTCGCGCTCCTTCTCATCACGCGTGTACTCGCTCTCCAGCGTCAGCCAGCCATAGTACACCAGCTGGTACGTCAGAAACGCCAGGGTGAAGCATTTGAAAAACGCCCGCCCGTGCGTCTTGTAGAACGATGGCCGTGTGTCTGTGTCTGTGTCTGCGTCTGCGTCTGCGTCTGTGTTTGTGTTGTGGGCGTTCTGGCGCTGCGGGATGGCGGTTGTGGAGAAGAAGCCAAGGGAGGAGAGAGGAGGTGGTATATTGGGGCGCCGGGGGCGGAGGAAGAGGTGTGGCGAGACTCGTTGTATTTGTATTCGTGGAGGCATGGTTTTGGTAGCTAGCTAGGTAGCTATTTGGTGAGAGGGTTGTAGTCGCAGTCGCAGTTGCAGTCGCAGTTGAGGTAAGTACGGCGGGCCTAAGCGGCCATGTTGTGCAATTTGCTGGGCACCGCACCACCATTTCCGGGTTTGGACGACAGTGAGCATCTACCATAACACAGCCGACATAAATACACAATGACTGTTGGTCGTGAACTCGGCATAGCCAGGTGGCTATCCTAGAACAAGGAGAGCTCGCTGGTGTCTAGACACACTACGCAATCTGCTGTGTCCAAGATCGAACTTTCATCATCAGTTGAATACGTTAACAGAACCCCAGGGTTGATACATGATGCTAAACCTCCCCAGTCAGCCGACGGAGGTGAACAGACCGACCAGACGCCGCATTTTCTCCCTTGTATACATAACTCCTGCCCCTGCCTGCGGGGGCTCACTCCAGCCCTAAGTCAAGAGTTTGATAAAGGCCATAGCAGCGACGGCAGCAAGCCCGCCCAGGGCCAACATCTCGATGCCGCCCTTGACACACTTGCTCGTCAAGCCCGGCCTTGACTGAGTCCACCGTTGCTTCTCCGACAGCTCGACATCACCGCCATTCGCAATCTCGCCCAGGTTGTGCCCATTCACCTGCAGGATCCAGGTCTTGCCGGCACCGAAGGCCAACAGGGCGACGACCATCACACTCACACTCCATAAAAAGGCCAGGCGCACCGTGCTGACAAGCGCATATGGCAGGAGCGGGAACAGGCCGCCGAGGAAGTATCCCAGGGCAATGGTGATAGCAGAAACCCATGCTCGGTCTTTCGGGCTGTCGGCTCCGTCGCCGCCGCCACCTTCTTCGTTGCAGAAGCGCATCAGGAAGCCAACCTGGACCTCTTGCGGTAATGACGTGATGTGTGAGGCAAGCTGTGAGGTGAGCCGAGGTGAGAGGTCGTATTCGTCAAAGGTATCTTGTATCAGGGTCGCGACATGCGCTGGACTGGACCGCACGAGAGAGGATGTGGCGGATAGTGTTGATTTGTGTGCGTCACTGAAAAGGGATATTGTTAGTATTTGAAGCACCAAACATTTTTCGCTCATTGTTGTCCGCCGCTCTGGAGTGACACCAATATGAAGAAAAAAGAGATTAGTTCGACTTACGCTTCGCCCCGACCAGCAATATATCCTCCCAGGCCCATGCTAATCGCTCCTGCGATCAGCTCTGCCAGGCCGGCATATAATACCACACGAGCATCGCCGAGTGTGCTGAGCCCAGCAGTGAGGGCAAAGGGAACTGTTAACCCATCTGACAGACCAATTGTCGCATCTGAGACCGTTCGAGAGCCGATGAGTTTGACGGCAGACACCATGATGAGTGTGTATAATTTTTGTTTAAAAAAAAACAGACCGAGCAAGGAGAACTGAGTCTCCGAAGAGTCGTGGGAGTCGTTAAATATATTTGTTCAGATGTCAAGACACACAACAGGCAAGGGAAACAATGTCTAGGGACAGCGAGCGGGACTGTCTATATTATTACAGGTCTCGTCTGGTTGTGGGATTAACACACAATTATCACGTTTCGAGCCAGGTAGTACTCGGTTCGCCTGTCCCACAGAGAGTCAACAATGACAACACAACTCTCTACTTGTTGCGACAGTGCTACACGTGTACGTATGCTCTTTCTGCCATTGCGTCTGCTTTTTCTGCCGATTGCCCTGGCATGTTTCCCCTTTGGGACTAGCGGGAAATGCCAGCTTCGGCGAGTGGAGCGGGAGGGCCGAATCATGCGCGGCGAATGCGCCACACTGCTGGAAGGTGTGGCCGGGATACCGGGCCAATGAAAGTTTGGACAATCCTGCTGATGAGGTGTGGGCGACTTCCGGATTAGGATTAAAAGTTTATGCGCGTCGTCATCATCGCCATCATGCGTCACCCCCAGAGGCTGTCGGCCGGTCGTTCACCCCTCTCAATCCCATCCAGGGTGCACATGGCCGCGTGTTGCTCAGTCACCTCTGCCCAGCCACCCTGGCCACCACCACCACCTCCTCCTCCTTGAATCTGCTGGGCGATCTCTTCGATTCCGACAGCGAGGATCATCCCCATTCCAGCTTCTGCATGCCAGGCATTATGGCAGTGGAGCAGCCACAGCCCTGGATTGTCGAGGACGATGCGGAGATGAATCCATCCATAAGCATCGATTATCGCCGTGTCTCGTCGCAGCGGGTTCGACAGATCCAACTCTGATGCCTCTGCCGTGGCGTCTTCCACCGCAAGATTGAGAATGGACCGTGGTGGATAGCCCTTGCCCTGACCAAGGACGAAGAATTTGTGCCCATGCAAGTGCAGTGGATGGGATCCATCGTCAAAGTTGGCAAAGATCAAGTCCACCACTTTGTCGGTCTCGGGAGTCTGTACCACCAGTTCTCGCGACCAGTCATACGCTCTGGTATTGACACCGATCTTGTCCTTCAATGGTGGGAAAGGATGAGGTCCGAATATCGTTGTAGGAATGTCAGGCGGCGGTTCGAGTATGTTGAACGACGTATTGAATGCCTCGATTCCGGATACCATGCGGTGCAACGTCGGAGACCTCATATCTGGCCGGAGAGAGCTGCTGTTAAAGAAGCCCCTGGACAGCCGGTGCGCACCGATTTCAAAGTTGGTGCGTATGTAGAAGGACGCATCCGGCCTGGCTGGCGCAGCGATCTGGTCCACAGGATGAAATGATTCGAGTTTGAGATCGCTGCACTCTCCACGGCGTGGCGCTGGCGGACGTTCAACCTTGGGCAGAGTACTCGACGGGTTGGTCGAAGGCCCATAGTGTACTATACCGTATACTTCGGTCTGCTCAACACCAACAATGCTTGCAAAGCAGTGGGCATTCATTCCTGCACGTAGCCAAAACGAATCAGCGCCTGTCTGGTTGGCGGTCAGGATGATGCTGTAGCGCTGGGCTGGGTTGATAAGAAGTGTATTTGTTTGTGTTGGAAGCACATCTGTTCCGTCAACTTCGGTAATGGCAAACGTATGGCTGTCAACTTGTACATCAAAAGAGGCGAATACACCAACATTGATAAATCGCAACCTGTGATTTTGCCCTGGCTCAAGCTCGAATGTTGGATATTCGGGTGTGCAGATTTCATCTGAGATTCCTGAACAATCCTGGAAGCTGCGTCCGTTTATGAGGGCGCCATCGGGAATGGGTTCGGCGTTCTCATTGTCAGGCTCCAAGTATTTGACCAACAACTGCGCGGAAAGGTTGTTGTACAAGTCCTGGACCATAACAATGCGATCACTGGCATATGCAATCTCCTGCAGTGAAGACTCCTCTTGGGAATGGATCACCAAAGGGCCATAGAGCCCATCCGCCGTTTGCACGGCAAGATGGGCATGGTACCAATACGTGCCAGCTTGACCATCGATCTTGAATTCATAGGTGAAACTAGACCCAGGGGCTATGGGACACTGGGTGATCCCAGCCGCGCCGTCAAACCAATTGCTACCTTTTTGGTAAAGTCCATGCCAGTGAATCGAGGTGGAGTTGGAGGCTTTGTTGTCGACATGAACCACCACAGTATCACCATCGTTTACCTCAACCAAGGGCCCCGGAAACTGACCATTGATCAAAATCTGACTGCGTGTGGCCCCAGCCAGTGAAGACTCTTCATCTGTAATTGTCCAATAATACTCACGTCGTTGAGGGTGTGCCTTGAATTGCCATTTCGGGTCCAGAACATAGTCGTCTTGCCTGGAAGGAAGTGCGGGTGCGCTTCCAGCTAGAATATCGGAGACCTGCACGATGACAATGACGCCAATTGAGATTACAAATAGGGCGCTTCTGATTGCTTGGAAGAAAAGGGGAAAGAGTGACCCTTTGGCGCTATCTTCATCCTCGTTTTGGCGTGAACGTGGGAGGAAATGCTCCGATTCGGTTTCGCTGTCGGCGTCAGACATCAAGGGCCGTGTGACGCATAGGGTCTGCGCTTGGAGAGGCTCCAAGCTTCGAAAGCCGGGATCTTGGAATCATCTAAATGTTCCCATGGCCAGTTCAGGCATGTAGATACGTGTGCCTGGTCAAACCCGTGCAGTTGGAATCCAACCAATGAGAGATCAGGTAAATACAACGTGCCAAGGATTTAATTAACCAAGCTTTCTTAGCTAGGCTTAGCTGAGCTTAGCTGAGCTTAATACCAGTAGCCAAGCCCAACGCCATCTCATTATCCCAGCACGTTCGTACAGCCTTTCCTTTTTCTCAGCCATGACCTTTTTCGATGGTGGGTACTGTGAATACACGTGGAGTGTCATTCAATCTAAGTTACTACTACTGTGCAATTTTAGAGCCGCGGCTTGTTTTTTCCTGGAATATTATTACAAATGCCTGATATGTTCTTTGTATATAACTCCCTTTAACAAGTCGGTTCTGGGCGCGTAGCTTTGGCAAGGTGTCTCCCAATACTGCATAGCTAGATTCTACATTGTCGCCTGTCATGGTTCGCCAACTGCCATTGCTCCTGCTTACAGCAGCAACATCCGTTCTTGCCCGGCCACAACTCCCGACCAGCGAATGGAGCAACTGGGGCAACCGGGGCAATTCGGCCGATCAGCATCATGCTGTTCAGCCTGGAAGCCAGCACGGTAGCCAGCCCGGCAATCAGCCTGGCGGTCAGTTCGGTGGTCAGCCCCCTGCTCCTCATGGGGGCTTTCCACCTGCTCCTGCTGACGCTAGCACTTCAGCTACCAGCACTTCTGCCGCGTCAACTACCAGCTCTGCTGCTTCATCCACGACTACCACCGAGGCCAGTTCATCCGCCACTATTGACTGGGCCAATCAGTATACTGCCACGGATGCCTCTGATGTCTATGCGGCTCAAGCAACTGCCAAGAGCTCTAGCCCCACGAGCCATGTGCCCGGCAAGGCCTTTGACCGTTTTGTCGTCATCTGGCTAGAGAACACCGATTATACTCTGGCTGTTGCAGACCCCAATCTCGCTTGGCTGGCCGCCAAGGGCATTACGCTCAGCAACTACTTTGGCGTCACCCACCCTTCGGAGCCCAACTATGTTGCTTCTGTTTCTGGCGACAACTATGGCATCGAGTGAGTGGTGGCTGCTGTCCTTGTGTGCTTGATGGTATACTAACCTAGATGACAGTAATGACGACTTCATTCAGATTCCGTCCAATGTCTCCTCTGTTGTCGATTTGCTCGCAGACAAAGGCATCAGCTGGGGCGAATATCAAGAGGATCTGCCATATGCTGGTTTCGAGGGCAAGGCTTGGGTCAACCAGGAGACCGAGGCCAACGATTATGTCCGCAAGCATAACCCAGAAAGTCCGTATGCCAGAATTTCCACTTTTGGTATTAAGCTGACCTATACCTCCAAACAGTCATCCACAATTCTGTCGCCGAGTCCGAGCAACGACTCTCTCAGATCAAGAACCTGACAGCTTTCTATGAGGATCTTGAGGCCAACAGGCTTCCCCAATGGCTGTTCATCACGCCCAACATGACCTCCGATGGCCATGACACTTCCGTCACCACTGCTGGTGCTTGGACCCGTAACTTCCTCGAGCCACTTCTGAGCAACAAGAATTTCTTGCAGAACACCCTGGTCTTGATCACCTTCGATGAGAGCCACACCTACCTCATCCAGAACCGTGTGTTGGGCATTCTCCTTGGTGATGCCGTTCCAGATGAACTCGCAGGAACAACAGATTCGAACTTCTACTCTCATTACTCTGAGATTGCCACCGTAGAAGCCAACTGGGATCTTCATACTCTTGGACGCTGGGACGTGGGCGCCAATGTCTTCAGCCTGGTTGCAAACAAGACAGGCGACGAAATCCGGGAGTGGCCCGAGGCCACAGAACCCTTGTCAACCATCTTCCTCAATGACTCGTTTGTCGGAGCCTTCTCGGATGATTTGTCGTTTGCCCCTATCCCGGCTCCCAACCTGACCTTGGTTCGAAATGGCCGAACCGTTCTCCCCAAGATTGTTGACGCCTGGTCCGATGCTACCGTCGGAACATACTACACCGACACAGTTGAGATTCCAGATGGAAACCGCCCGCCCGCAAAATGGTATTAGACCGAGCAGGAATCAGGGACACTTCTGGCTGGCACCCCGAAATCGAATTGAGACCAATTGGATGAGATAGCCATGAAGTTGTCAACACCGTAATAGATAATAGAGCCACTAGACAAATATCTTATTCTCTAAGCAAGTATCCTTGTTTTTATGGTATTAATGAATGCCTGGTGCTTAGTTGACACTCTATTCATGCCAAGGCACCTTGGCTCCCCCATGCACGTGGCACGTGGGGCTGATTCTCATGAAATCAACGAGGCAATAACAACGACACTTCCGCCTTTCTTGCTCCCACCACCGCCCACGTTCCCTCTCCTTCTCCAGAGACGCTCGCACAGGCCATGGGCTTTGCACCTATTCTTCCGACCAATCATGGCCCGGAGGCGGACAAGGCTGCAACATTTGACCGATGCCCAACCTCCAACCATTAACCGCCCATCTGCAAATCTCACCGCTCCACCTGTAGTTAATCATCTGCAAGCCCTTTATCTCGCAGCTTGACATGCTCGAAAGTATCGGAAAGCGCGACGAAAGCTCACAAGAGCGACCTCGCAAACGACGACGCGTGTATGCTGAGCCAGAGAAAGCAGACGACTGTTCGTATTCTTTCCACTCCCAACGACCAAATCTTGCTAATTAGACTGTAGGCAAGCGCCAACGTCTTGACGACATTTACTTGTCAAAACACTGTCCACCCATAGCTAGAGACGAGCATTACAAGACGTGGTTGGACAACGTTGGCTGGACCCGTCGTTCGAAGAACAACATGTCTCAATTTCCTACGCCAGACGTAACCACGCGGTCCTTCTCTCGAGCTCCTACGACTTCCTCCCAAAGAACCAGTGCAAGCGTCCATGACCTTGATTACCGAGATAAGTTGGTAAAATACAACGTCTACGTCCCAGGGGAAGACCCGCCACCTGGATTCAAGGAGAAAGTGGAAAGCATGGTGTTCCGCCTACGGGAGACACCTGAACTGGATGATGAAGCCATCAAACAGCTGAGAAGGACTATGAAAGATCTCCAGAACAGGGGCGAGGAGGAGGTTAAAAATAAACTGGGCGCAAAGATCATTCCGGGATACAATGCACCTTCCAATAAGAAGCTGGAAGTTGTTCATGGTCAGCCTTGGATTAAAGCTGTTGCTATACCTCCTGACTCAACTTTACTCGTACCTCCCCCCCCCCTGCCGAAGCCCAAGCCCGACACCACCTTTTCATTCTCCAAAACCGCTTTCGATCGATATCAACTGGGAACCATGAGTTCTCTGGTGACAGAACCAAATGGACCGAGCTTTGCTTCACCTAACCAAGATGTCCTATTTCCTTACTTGGTTATCGAATATAAATCGCAGGCGAAGGATGGATCGATCCGTGTGGCAACCAATCAAGCCGCTGGTGCTGGCGCTATTGCCTTGAATAGCCTTCGAGAAACGATCTCGCGTGGTCTTGATCTGGACACATCCGAACTGGACAAGATTATAGTCTTCTCGGTGGCCATGGACCAGAACAATGCGTCGATCAACATGGAATGGATAAAGAAGATAGCGGGCACGAATGAGTACACATACCACTTTGAAGAGCTGAAGATGCTCTCCATGAGGTACGATGATAGCGTTCAAGTCCTCCAGCGGGCACTGAAGAACATTCATGACTGGGCTGGTGACGATCTCCTAAAACTCCTCATCAATGCACTCGACGAACAAGGAAGGAAAAAAGAAGAATGTGGATTCAGTTGAGAAGCCGCTGGTTGAAGAGGAGCTTCATGCACCGCCATCACCAAAAATCAGGTAGGCCATCAGTTGGTTGTGGAGGAGCTTGTTGGTGGTCAGTTGGTATATTTGGAGGATTAGGAGTTATCACTGTGCTTGAAGCAATGGAGTGGAGAAGTAGGCTAGTGTGGCAATAGATGGGTATGCCTAGTTCCAATGGTGATTGAGGATAGGGCATCTGGAAAAAGAAGGCAAGACGACTGCCCCTTTTGTGAGATGACGTCGGGTCTTGGCGCGCAAATTTTCACACAGTGACAACATAAGTTACTCGTACCGCTGAGGCTGAGCTATCGGCCATGACGGTGGGAGATGACGCTGTGCTCACTGGTAAAATGCAGCTCCAGCTTCCATGTCATGATTTGCAGAGGAGACCAAAGAAAAGAATTACCACAAGGAGGAAGAAGAAACAGTTGAAAAAGTGAGCAAGTGAGTCCAAATCATAACCGAAAGGCTGGAACTTCGACGATCAGAATAGAGTCAATTCTCTTGACTCGATGTGCTTAGGACAAGCTTTGACAAGCTTCTCTTGACTGTCAAACTGCCACCAGCTAAAGAGAATAGGGCAAAGAGAGTAGGGATTCGGCCTGCCAAGGATCGACAATCCTCATAGTAGGACAAACTAACCATAGAGAAGACCGGAGGTTAATCCGTTGGCTGTCACGCAATTTGGAACTTGCCACTCGTCACTGGCGCGGCCTTTTTGCCGCCATGAGCTTTATGTAGGCGTAGCGGTGCCTTCTACTTGGGGGTGGAGGACTATCAGCAGCCATAGCGACAAGATGGCGGATATTTCCAAGGGCGAACATGTCCGACATTTCGTCCAAGACCATTCCGATGACAACAACACCCGGCTCGAAGCAGGTCCCTCCCATCTAGACAAGGCAGATTTCTTGACCACCACTGAACAAGAGCACCTGTCTCGCGGTCTGTCGCAACGGCATGTTTCTCTTATCGCCATTGCTGGAGCAGTCGGCACAGGCTTGTTTCTTGGTCTGGGCTCAAGTATCCAAACGGCTGGTCCCCTGGGCGCCCTGCTTGGATATATCACCGTTGGACTCATTGTCTGCGTTGTGCAGTTTGCATTGGGCGAGGTCACCGCCCTGCTCCCCGTCACCGGCTCCTTTGTGCGTCATGCTGAGTTTCTTGCCGACCCAGCCCTGGGCTTCGCCATCGGTTGGAATATCGTCTATGGAAATCTGCTCAGTATCCCCACAGAGATCACGGCCATATGCGTGCTGTTCCAATACTGGACAGATATTAACTCGGCCCTGTGGATTATGATCTTCATCGTGCTCACGGTTGCAATTGGAATTTCTTTCATCGGCATCTACGGCGAGATTGAGTTCTACTTTGCCCTGCTGAAGATCTTGTTTATCATCTTCCTCATCATTCTCGGCCTCGTCATCGACCTTGGCGGCGTACCTGGAACCCCCAGGATCGGGTTCAGGTACTGGAAAGACCCAGGTCCGTTTGTGGAATACATTGGAACGGGGGCATGGGGCAATTTCTTGGGCTACTGGTCAGTCATGACCGCAGCTGTCTTCTCCTTTGCTGGCGTGGAGAGCATCGCCATGGCTGCGGCAGAGACAAAGAACCCGAGGATTGCGATTCCAAAGGCGTGCAAGCGCGTCTTTGCCCGGGTTGCCGTCTTTTACGGCCTTGCTGTGCTGGTAGTGGGCATGCTCGTCCCGAGCGATGACCCCCGCCTCGACGATGAAAGTGGCACTGCGGCACAGAGTCCGTTTGTGATTGCTGCAAGTGCCGCTGGATTGAATGGCGTGCCGTCCCTGGTTAATGCAATTGTCATCACTTCTGCCTGGAGTGCATCGAATCAAGCCCTCCTGTCCGGCACCAGAGTGCTCTATAGCTTGGCGTTGAAGAGACAGGCACCAAAGATCTTCTTGAGGACGACACCATGGGGTGCGCCGTACGTGTGCGTGGCGCTGTTTGCGGCATTCATGTTCTTGGCCTTCATGAGTTTATCCGAAGGAGCAATGACTGTAAGTTCGCTTGGTCCCCTACAAGCCACTGGGTGCTAATGGAAATGCCAGGTCTTTTGGTGGCTAGTTGACCTCACAGCCTGTGGTGTGATGATCTCCTGGATTGCGATCTTGTTCAATCATTGGAGACTGATCGCGGCCCTGAAGAAGCAAGGAATTCCGCTAAGCAGGCTTCCGTGGCACAATAAGTGGACAGAGTGGGCGACACCTGCTGCCTTGGCATTTGTCGTCTTGATTCTCTTGACTGGCGGCTTCTCCGTCTTTACAAGAGGGAACTGGTACACTGCCGGCTTCATCTCGTCCTATCTGTGAGTGCATCCCCCATTCCCTTGCTTCAGTGTGGCACCAGCAGCTGACTCGTGTGAAGGGACATTCCTCTGGTCTTGGGCGCCTTTGCTCTATGGAAGATCATCAAAAGGACCAAGTGGGTGAAGCTTGAAGACATTGCCTTGTCGGAAGCGCTTGACCGAGCTGACCAAGACCCTGGCGAGGAGAGGCACCTACCAAAATGGCGGAAGATTGTGGGATTCTTATGGGATTAGGGAATTTAGGGCATTGCGAGTGGACATCTAGATATAAAGTTAATTTTGTCTGGAGTTGGGATAAATACTGGTTGAAGAGCATTTGACTGTGCGGGAGGAAAAGCTGTTGAATTGGTGTTGGTGACGTCATGGACAATATTAGTAATCTTGGCTAATTAGGCGGCATCCTTGTCATATCTCCGCATCATATCTCCGCATCCACCAGTTCAGCCTGTGTGTTTCTATTCCCAAGACTTGACTGCAAGCATACAGCGATGGCGATATCGAGACCTATAACAGACATTTCGCGGATAGTGGGACCACGGATCTCGGTTGCGGCCGCTCCGTTACTACAGCAATCAACTTCCAGGCCACAACTGCACACTTTTGCCACATTCAAGACACCGTCTACCGCTGCCCCAGTGCACTCCGCACCAGTGCCGCCTCATGCAGCATCGCTGAACGAAGTTGCAGGCCAAAGGCACAAGAGACCACTCTCGCAGCCCCACTCGTCGGCAGAACTCGCGCCCGTCCGGCACAATGGAGTCTACGTCGCAGCATTCAAGCCGGCGAAACGGGCCTTTTCCTCGACGGCGGTGCAGAAGAAACAGCACCACTTTGATACATTAAAATTTGTGCGGAGATTGAAAGGAGAAGGGTTCTCGGAGGAGCAGGCGGTGGCGATGATGCGGGTGCTCAACGATGTGATTGAAGAGTCGATCCAGAACCTCACCCGCACGATGGTGCTCAAGGAAGAGGCCGAGCGCAGTACATACACACAAAAGGTGGATTTTGCCAAGCTGCGCAGCGAGCTGGCGAATGCAGACAGCACCGAGGCCCAGCTGACCAGATCGAGTCATGAGCGGCTGTCGGGTGATCTGGCCAAGCTGAATTCAAGGCTGCGGGATGAGATTGGCCGCACGCAGGCCAGTGTCCGGCTCGATCTTAATCTGGAAAAGGGCAGGATCCGCGAGGAGGCTAATGGCCAGGAGATGAGGATCAAGGAGACAGAGGCTCGGATTGACCAGGAGGTGGCCAATCTGAGGGAGCGCGTTGAGACGGTCAAGTTCTCAACGCTGCAGTGGCTTATGTGAGTTTCCCCCCATTGCGATTGACCTGACTTGATGCTAATATGTACCAGGGGAGTTTGTACGGGCACAGCTGCCCTCATTCTGGGTGCTTGGCGTCTGCTGATGTAGAGGAAGAGCTGTCAATGAGAATGGCTATACTCACCCGAGTTCAGGTCTGTTGAACTGTTGGAGAGATGCTCTGGCGACCAAGTTGAAGTAGGGAGGCGGCAGTGGCGGGCGGCAACTTGTGGACTGAAAGGAGGCTGGTTGGTGGTATAGCCAAGATGCTATCCCAGCTGGCTTCTTTATGACTTGGGCTATGCTCTGCTTGCGCCGGCGAGGTCCGGCAGCACTCCTTGCCATGGCCAATATAGGCATTTCGCATGAATTAAATCACCGAATGCTCAGAAATCACCGAATGCTGAGTCCCGTACTGTTTACACTGCTCGCTTTGGCTTGAATAAATCACAGTCCGGTACTGTTTACACTGCTCGTTTTGGCTCGTCGTTGGCCCTTTTGGGTTCGGTCATTCGTGTCATTTGAACTTGCATCAACGCCAAGCCTCTGACGGTGAGAGTTGCACAAAGCTTCGCGATGACCGAGGGCCAGCCATGAGTGTGACTAGCTTCTGAATCGTCGAGGAGGCCCTGGATCAAGCTCTGCACTGGGCTGCTGCTGGTACTAATTATGACTCAAGACTTGGCCAGTGTCAGACATGTCCTGCTCGACATAGAAGGTACGGTATGTCCCATCTCCTTTGTCAAGGAGACTCTCTTCCCATACGCTATCAACGCTCTTCCAGACGTCGTCCAGAGCAAATGGGAGTCGCCGGATTTTGAGAAATACAAGTCTGCCTTCCCACAGGAATACCAAGAGTCGGCCGGGAAGCTCATTGAGCATGTCAAGGACTTGACAGAGCGCAATGTCAAGATAGCATACTTCAAAGACCTTCAGGGCTATTTGTGGGAAGAGGGCTACAAGTCCGGGGCTTACTCGGCACCCTTCTTTGAGGATGTTGTGCCAGCTCTGAGACGATGGAAGCAAGCCGGCATTGACATCTCTATTTACTCCAGCGGCAGTGTATTCGCGCAGAAGCTGCTCTTCGGACATGTCAAGGACGCAGATAACACCGAGGAGGGCGACGGCGGCGCCACCACTCTGGACCTGCAGCCTCTAGTCAGCCAATGGTTCGATACTGTCAACGCAGGCCTGAAACTCGAATCAAGCTCTTATACAAAGATATCTGAACTCCTCGAACTGCCATCCACCCAACAGATTCTATTCTTGAGCGACAATGTCAAGGAGCTGGAAGCTGCCAAGAAGGCCGATTTCAAGGTCGCTCTGGTAGTGAGACCCGGGAACGATGAAGTTTCTGAGGGCGAGCAGAAGGAGTATCAAGTTCTGAAATCCTTGGATGGTGTCATTCTGGGAGGGGGAGATACCCAGAATGGGAAAGAGGACCCCGCAGCAGATATCGCGAATAAGGAGGATGCAAAGACTGAACCAGCAAACGGAAAGTCTAGTGATACTCGAACTGCGGATGCCAGAGAAGCAGAGGACACTGCACCTGTTGAAAAGGAAGCTGAAAAGGAACCACCAAAGAAGAAACAGAAGACAGAGAAGGGAAAGGCGACGCCAGAGAAGAGCCAGCCACAGAGAAGAAGCCAGCGCCTGCAACAATCCAACTAATTGTGCAGACATGCTTGGAAAAGGGAAAAGAAGTATCAAGGGGAATATACTGTGGTACATGAAAGATACGAGGGTGTAGATTCTGGAAAGATGAAAATAGAAGAGACATGCTGTCATGTCATGTCAATCACAATCCTTATGCTTGATCTGCTCGTAAGACTGTCAGGCTGGTCTGATCCAGATGGAAATTTTTCTGGAAAGATGAAAATAGAAGAGACAGACATGCTGTCAGTCATGCTTGATCGACTCGTATAAATGCAAGACTATCAGGCTTTTCTGATCCACATGGGAATTTTTCTATGTTCTTTCTCTATTCTCTCGAGTCATTAAAATGATGTGATGATTTTAGACAATTGCTTGTTAACTAATTAGCGCAAGGTTTAAGTTAGAGTTGGTGTGGGGAGTGAAACCCTAACTGTAAACGGTCAAGCGGGAAACGGGACTTGCCTAGGCCAGTTATCAATTGCCTTGGTTAGTGGCCGTCCAGACAAATCTGCGGACAAGTCACCGTGCGGCTCGGAGGAAGCAGAATACGAGTACCAGAGTACAAGTAGTCCTGCAAAGGACCTCCGATTTGCAATCATGGAGGCTGAGGAAACATCATATCCACCCACTCACGTGTACTCGGACTGACGATGAGGTCGCCGCAGGAAGAACAAGCCCAGGAAGAGGGGTCTCTAAGGCGGTCATTCAGCCATGATTCCAACGAGATTGCTGGCCGCATTCGAAGCCTGGACCAGGATCCAGGTCGAAAATGGTGTCCGGCAGAAGACGACAACAAGGAGGACGACGACGGCGAATACAGCTACGAAGAGTTGACGTTCCATACCGAACTGCCCTCTTATCTCACTTCACCACAGCCATCACTGCCTCCACCGCCAGACCTGAGAAAGTATGCGTCGCCATTTGGCTGGTCTACCAAGCACAAGAGCATCATTGTCCTGTTGGTCTGTGCCTCGACCTTGCACTCCTCATACAGCGCCGGGGCTTATTCAATGGCCGCTGGGCCGCTGCGGGCAAAATGGCAGGTGTCGCAGGTCGTTTACAACATGGGCGTGACGGTGTGGGCGGTGGGCTTTGGCTGCTCGCCGATGGTGCTCGCGCCGTTCAGCGAAATCAATGGCCGCCGGCCCGTCTTCCTTGCCTCGGGCGCGGTCATGCTGCTCTCCCTGGTTGGCTGCGGGCTCACCGAGTCGTTTGCGGGCATGTTGGTGGCCCGTTTCTTCAACGGCGTTGGTGGCTCGACTTTTGCCACCATGTGTGGCGGCGTGGTCTCGGATATCTTCCATGCTGAGACCCGCAATACCCCCATGGCGCTGTACTCGGGCGGTGCCCTGTTCGGCACCGGGCTTGGGCCCTTTATTGCTGGCTTCATGGTCGGCCGTGTCTCGTGGCGATGGGTCTTCTACCACCAGGCCATTGCGCTCGGCTGCACCCTCACGGCCATGTTCTTCCTCTTCAATGAGACCCGCGGCTCTGTCCTGCTTATCCGGCGCTGCAAGGCCATCAATCAATACCTCGCCACCCTCGACTCGCTCCCGGCAGAGACGGTTTCGGCGGCGCCAGGCTACCGCCGCAAGCTCCGCTATCAACTACCAGCCTCGACCGCGCCCTCATCTCTCCGCCGCATGATCTACCTCTCGCTCACGACCCCCTTCCGCCTCCTCTCCACCGAGCCCGTCGTCTTCTTCTTCTCCCTCTGGGCCGCCTTTGCCTGGGCGCTGCAGTACATGACCTTCTCGATTGTGCCGCTCGTCTTCACCACGACGTACCAC
This sequence comes from Chaetothyriales sp. CBS 134920, assembly GCA_003693665.1. Lineage (NCBI taxonomy): Eukaryota > Fungi > Ascomycota > Eurotiomycetes > Chaetothyriales > Domatiomycetaceae > Domatiomyces > Domatiomyces catenatus. The sequence goes on from QQSL01000008.1 coordinate 91,239, forward strand.
TTTGACACGCAATCCAACGGCGCGGCCTTCTCGACCATCTGCATCGCCACCATGATCGCAACCGCGATGAGCATCTGCCAGGACCGTCTCGCGCGCCGCTACTGGCCCAAGTTCACCAGCGTGCCCGAGGGCCGGCTCTACTTTGCCTGCATCCAGAGCGCCCTGCTGCCCATCGGCCTCTTCTGGTTCGGCTGGACGGCCGCGCCCCGCGCCCACATCCACTGGATCAGCCCCGTGCTCGCCCTGGGCGTCGCCCAGGTCGGCATCTTCTCCATCTACCTCGCCGTCTTCAACTACCTCGCCGACGTCTACCACCGCTTCGCCTCCAGCGCCCTCGCCGGCCAGAGCTTCTGCCGCAACATCCTCGCCGCCATCTTCCCCGCTTTTACCGACCAGATGTTTAATCGCCTGGGCTTTGGCGCCGCCAGCAGCCTGCTCGGTGCCATTGCCGTCATCTTGACCGCCGTCCCCTGGGTCTTGGTCTTTTTTGGCGAGGATATCAGGAGGAGATCCAAGATTGCAAGTGAGATCATGCAGGATGAGATTCAAGCGCATGCGCAGCAAGACAACCAGACGACTCTCGCAAGCGAGAAGTGCTGATACATATACATACACGGGGAGGGATTTTTTTTAGAGTATCTGGTAGACTTTGAGGGCCTTGCAAAAGGCGATCGATATAGTATTGAAGGGGCGTGATGGATAGATTTCAAATAGATACACATCTTCAATTCAAAAATCTATTGCTTTTTCTTCGTCTTTGCTCTCCCACCTCTTCACGGCTGCACTAAAGTTACAAGGAAAAAAGGGAAAAAACTCAAAGCTGGCTACTACTCTATCTCAAACCTGCCAGACGGCGCTGCTGGACCTCGGTCAGAGCGCGGCTGCCGCTGATGTATGCCACAATGCCGAGGAAGCCGAGAATGGGCAGGACGGAGAAGAGCCTCCAGCTGAGGAAGTAGAGGAAGAGGGTGGTTTCGATGCTGACGACGGAGCCAAGGAACAAGATGTGCGAAATCGGAGCATCCGAGGTTGCCTTTGACAGATGCGCAATGTTGACGCCCAAGAAGGAGTACTATAACAATAACAATATATTTAGCAGTCTGACCACACGGTAGAAATAAAATAAAAATAGGGGTCTGCGTCCCAACTTACGGCTTGCAGGAGAATAGGAAGCGTCAGAGCAGCGGCAAAGGTGAAGAACAAGACAATGACGATGTTGGGGCTCTTGGGGTCGGGCCGGAAGATGTGGTGGATCTCAGGCAGCTTGCTGTACCGCAGCGGCTTGTCTTCCAGCGGGATGGCCGAGTTAGGGTCGTGTTCAACCGTGAGCGAGAAGGCCGGGCTGTTGTAACCCGGCGAGGCGCCGAGCGAGGCAATAACAATGTTGGCATTGATGGGCGAAGTCGAGCGCACGAATTGCGACGGAAGGTCAGCCTGTGTCTGTTGATTTTGTGGTGAGCCTTGACTTGACGAGTCAACGAGGACAGAGAAGGGGAGGGTTGGGGGGGGGGAGAACGACGACGGCGCATGGAAAAAGAGATGGGGTGTGTATGTGCTATCTTTTTTCATCTCAAGGCTTACCAGCTCGATTTTGCCCTTTCCCGACTCCTTGACGCTGAATGGATACGAGATATCAAGCTTTGTGGTCGGGTCCGTGAGGAGGAGGAAGGCTTGTTGGGGCCGCTTGCCAGTGCCGCCGGTTTGCGTGGTCAGGATGACTTTCAGGGTATCGGCCGCGCCGAGGGGGACAGCGGATGCGAGCGGTTTGTTTGGAACGAGTCTAGAGAGTGTGTGTCAGCAATCTGGTTCAAGAGGGAGTATGAGGGGTGTAGACAGGACACACTTCTCTTTGAGCCCTGTCCCAACACCACTCCCCTTGGCCTGCACTGTCAGTGTGGCATCGCTGAAACTCCACGAAGGGGCGGCGAGGGCGCCGTGAAGGCTACCCAGGAGTAACACTCCCCGGAGGAGCGATTGAAAGAGCATAGCTGGCGTTGGGTGGCTTGTCGCTGTGATTGCGTTGAGGTGGTGTTCATACCGCGCGGACTAGCAAACGAGTCAAATATGCCAAGACACGATTCAGGCAATAAGTCAAAGTTTCATCAGACGGTCATCAGACGCTTACAAGATAAAAGTCAACGCAACAGACTGATCAATTTCAACTAGCAACAGATACACAAAACAACAAAATCAGATATTCAAAACAACCAACTCCAAACTCCAGAACACCATGTTGTACAGGCAAGCAAACTTCCCACAAGTCAGCTAACAGTCCACAGTCTCTTTTTAAGGCCGAGTTCGCGCTCGACCAGCACATTCGTTTGCCTGTTCTAGTGGTGGCGAGGCTCTCGCGTAATGATATTCGCGCCGCTTGCATGACGCGAGCTTGAACGCCGACGGCGAGAGGTGGGCCCGTTCGATGCATCGCGGCGCTGGCTTGATGATCTTGGCACCATATCGTCGTCTTCGCTTGAGTACCGTTCGTAGCCGCCGTGGCGCCAGCTCGGATCCTCGTCGTCCGACTCCGGTTCGGCGGGCTGTCGGACCCAGCGGGGATGTAGGGGCCCGTTGCTTCTTGAGCGGGAGTCAGTTGCCTGTCTGCTTCTGTGCTTGGGTGGGGGAGGTCACATACTCTACTAAGCCTGCATGTCCTCTGCCCACTCTATGAAGTAGGTCTGCGTCATTGTATGCACGTTGCATGTGTCCGATGTGCTGATTTCGCTTTGCAAGGGTTTGATACCCAACAGGATGATGAAACCACGGCGTTCTTCTGCATGCCTAGCTTAGAGTTAGAAGAGCACCCGGGGGTTGAAGAGTACCCGAACCTTTTGCTGAGCGATTCAGCCTCGAAGCACGGCTCAACTAGCTGTCCATGGTAGCGGGGTTCCAGATCCTGAAGCTCATGGCGCTCATCTGCGTGAGGAAATCCTGCTACGTTGGCCACACGCATGTTGTCGGAGAGGCCTCGAAGCTCGTCTTTCTTCTTATCGTATTCCTTCCTGCTTCGTTTTGCCTCCTTCTGTGTGATTTGTACTGCCTGTACCCTCTTTCAGTCGAGCTTGATGGATGTTCTCTGTGATGGGTGTCGGGGTATCGTTCTTGTCGCCTTGCGGAATATGTTTCCTCGTCGTCTATGGGCTCAATCTCCACCATGTTGTAACCACGGTGCGCCATTTTGGTAAGCGAAAGCAGTAAGACACACTTTGTGAAGAGCTGGATGAGTGATGCAAAGGAGTAGACAGAGAGGAGTTGCTTGTTCCTTCAAATCTCGACCCTCGAGTCCTTCTTTATATTTTTCTGTAGACATACCACCAAGCTCTCGCAGTCTGTTGGCAATGGTGCTAAAGCCGGACTCTATGCTCTACAGTCAGCGCGTATCGAGAGGCTGAAATGCTATTCAGATCAAAGGCATCGGTTTCAGCCGCGCTGAAACCCGCGGGACGCTCGCATGCAGAAGCAGGTACTTGGACGGGAACGCGTGGAAATAGGTGTTTGATTCCAAAGCTGGTGCCACCGTGTCTAACGAGTGGGTTTGGCTGCCGTGCAACAGGAAGGTTCAAGCGGTTGCAAGTAACAACGCGGTTGCCTAAGAGAGGTGAATCTGTTCCAGGTCAGGCGATAGGTAAGCCGCGGGGTTGCTTCGACCAGCGCTTCCTATGGCGGGGTACCTGCAACGGCACTGCCTTCCTGGTCGAGTGACTTTGGCGTCGCTGTCAAGAAAAATGGCGTGGCCCTGCCCTTTTGCCGCCCACTCGCCGACGTCCATGCCTCTGACAGAACTACTGTAGACTGAAACCTTGTTTCTTGGCCAAAGTGCCCCAGCCTAAGCCTTGCTACCCGCTCCGAAGCGCCTGGAAGTTGGCTCACGATCACTTCCAGTCCCCGCGATATTCCAACCTTTCTATGACTGCCACTTCAACACCTCTTGCGGTCAACACCTCTTGCGGTCATCGCCTCTTTCGGTCATCACCTCTTGTGGTCAACATCCACAATGTCGTCTCAACCTTTCTTCTCGAACCTGCCGGCTGAGCTTGGCGTCCTGGTGATGACCTATCTTGACACGCCGCGAGACCTGTTCGCTTTTATCAGCACCGCAAGGCCTGCTCAGCAGCTGTTCCAAGCAAACAGAGCCGCAATCCTTGAGGCCGTCCTCAAGAATGCCATCCCAGGCGAGAACTTCTACATTGCTGTCGCAGCTTGCGCGGCATCCCAGACATCAAAGCTGTGGTGGTCAAAATCTCCCGCCACTGTTGTTGATGAGAGTTGGGACAGCTTTCGCAAGGACTTCCCACGGGGGTGTGCACCTCATAGCTCCCAGTGCGGCTGGAGCCTGCTGGCCTCACTTTCCAAGCTGTGGTGGATATCCAACCCCTTCATTACTTGTTTTGAGCAGGATGCTCTGAGCCTTGCGGCCAGCAAAATACCACAGCAATCCGCCAGGCGCAGTATCAGCAGCAGCGAAAGGACTCGGCTCCAGCGCGCCTTTCTCCGATTCGAGATCTATCGAAGAGTTACTCCAGAAACTATGGGCGAGTCCCCTGGCAGGGATATGCCTGATGCAGCGGAGAAGCGACTTCTGGACTTCCTCCAATGGTTCCCTCCCTGGGAAAGAGAGGAAGTTCTTTCAGTGCAAGAGTTCTTGATTGGGTTTGTCAAGAACCTATGCAGGAGACTAGAGGACTATATTGTCTTGGAGATCTCCAACGTGGCTGAAAATATAGCTGCAAAGGCTGAAGCGTCCGGTGTAACATGTGAGCCGGAGTCAACTTCAGACATCGAGATGAGATTGGATTTGAATGACCTTGATGTATTTCAGCATGACACAACTCTAACCAGACGGAGATTCCAATATTTTGTTGCAAGGGGCCTACCATTCATCAGCTGGCTCTCTCATTTACCGCCAAGAGATCAAATTGTCAGTGTTGTACGCCACTCACTCGGCCATTGTTCAGTCTCTTTCTTTGAGGCGCTTTTGGACTTCCGCAACCAACTTGATTCATTCGATACTCGCATGAGATGGCCAGAAAGCCCTTCTACAGGCACTCTAAAAGGGCCAAATCAAGGATGGATATGGGCCAAGCAACATGGTCTTACCACAACCAGTGTGAACTCATCATTGCTCAAAAGGTATGACCTACGAAGGATGGGATATGTCTTCTGGGATACAGCAAGATTGCATGACAATTGGAAGCTTCAAAACACTTTGCCTTCAACGATTGCACTTCGTTCACGGAGTTGGGATGACAACGACAGAGACTGGCTCGATGAACCAGACATCGAAGAGCGCTTCGAGGATATACTGATTCCCAAAGGCGCCTTTCCAGAGATTTGCGCGCGCCTGAAGCCCAGCGACACAATGCGGAAGAAGATTGAGAACGGTTATCCAACTCCATTTTCGGACAAAGAGGCCGAGCTTTTTGGCATAGAGTACTGAATCTTTGGCAACCAATACGAGGCCGAGCTTTTTGGCATAGAGTACTGAATCTTTGGCAACCAATACGAGGCCGCAGGTCGGCATGTTCTCTCTCTAAATGTAGTGTACACTAGCCTTGCCTTGCTGTTCAGAAGCGGCATATGGCGCGCATCAGTCGTGGAAACTGACAGTCGTCGCAGTTAGAGCCAATATGCTTAAACTACGCTAAAGTGTTTAGTGCACTCAATCATCCAATCAGCTTCCAACAGGCGCACATCTTGACCAAAAGCACGCAATCAACAAGAACAGATTCGCGGATCTATAACTATTTGATCTCTTCTACTGCCTGCTGCCTGCTTTACATCCTGGTTTGCAAAAGCATCGGAATCTGGCCAAATACAAGAGCTCCTGACCGCTTCGGACCAGCCCCGAGCACCGTGCGGGCGGCTATCGACGCCCAATCTTGGTCATGTGCGGTCTTGTCCGATGGCCGGAGGAAGGGCGCCGGCAGACGACTGTCCATCACGATGTGGATGCAAATGCAGCTGCTTCTAACTCTCCAGACGGGCTGTGTGTGCGCGTGTGTTGGTCTCGAATGAGACATGCTAGGACGAGCAAGATTACAACAGAAGGCGTGACTTGGCCAACATGGGGGATTGTCGTGCTTCTTATCTTCCTCGCTCCTTGCAGCCTTTCCCTGTTGTCTTCATCTTGGCACTCATCCTCCTACAAGTACAAGTGGTGTGCGCGCTGTCATTATCGCCTCTTCAGCTTCCCCTTCTTGGGCCTGACTCCCATGCATCAGGACAGACGGGAGCAGTTGCGAGTGAGAGCAGCATATGCAGCAAGATTGGAATCGACCTGTTGCAGCAAGGAGGCAATGCTGCAGATGCAGTTGGGCAACCCTATCCATTTCCAACGGTCACACACAGCTGACCGGGATAATAGCTTGTGGGCACCGTCTTCTGCGTAGGCGTAACTGGAATGTACCACAGTGGCATTGGCGGAGGCGGCTTCATGCTCGTCCGCAGCCCAATGGGCACGTACGAGTTTATCGACTTTCGAGAAACGGCCCCGGCGGCTGCGTTTGAGGATATGTACAGGAACAATTCAAAGGCCAGTTTGTTCGGCGGTCTTGCAAGGTGCGTGCTTGTGTCGCCCTTATCGTCGATGGAGCTGATCGAGACTGTGTGCAGTGGTGTCCCTGGCGAGGTACGCGGCTTGCAGTATCTTCATGACCATTACGGCAAGTTGCCGTGGAAGACAGTCATGGCTGGTGCCATCAACGTCGCCCGGTTTGGCTGGCCTGTAACCCATGACTTGGTCAACTATATGGATTTTGCAATACGGTTGGCAAATCCACCGGGCTATAACTTCTTGGTGAATGATCCAGCATGGGCACTCGACTTTGCACCCAACGGCACCTTGGTGGGCATTGGCGACATCATCACCAGGAAACGATATGCGGATACCCTAGAGACGATTGCGAACAATGGAGCCGATGCCCTGTACTCCGGACCCATCGCGGCGACAATGATCCAGACGGTCCAGGCCAAGAACGGAACGATGACTCTCGAAGACCTTGCCAACTACACTGTGGCAATCCGACCAGTGGCAAATATCACCTACCGAGGGTACAAGATTCACAGTGGTTCTGCTCCGAGCTCTGGTGAAGTTGTCTTGTCAGTGTTGAAGGTCTTGGAGGGCTATCCAGACTTCTTCTCTTCCCAAGGCAAAGTAAATCTCAGCACTCATCGCATGGACGAGGCCATCCGCTTCGGCTATGGAGAGCGCACTGATCTCGGTGATCCATTTTTCATTGCGAATTTGTCACGGTATCAGGAGCAGATGTTGTCTGATGCAGCAGCGACAGAAATCCGCAGCAAGATCTCCGACCATCACACCCTCAATGTGTCAGCCTATGATCCAAAGGGAATAGAGTCTCTGGACACGCCGGGCACGTCACATCTGGTCGCTGCCGATGCACAGGGGCTGGCAATTTCACTTACCACAACGATCAATACATTCTTCGGCTCTCAAGTCATCATCCCCGAGACGGGAATCATCATGAACAATGAGATGAATGACTTTTCCATTCCCGGCGTCTCCAATGCGTTTGGATACGTGCCCAGTCCATCCAACTATATTCGCCCTGGGAAGAGACCACTGTCGTCTACATGCCCAACAATAGTCGAGTTCCCCAACGGCACGCTGTATTATGTCATTGGGGCAGCAGGCGGATCCAGGATTATCACAGCAACGATCCAGAACCTGATCCATGTGCTGGACCAGAACATGACGGCTCCTCAGGCTTTGGCACAGCCGCGACTGCATGACCAGTTGATACCAAACCAGGTCTCTTTCGAGTATAGATATGACAACGAGACGGTGGCATTCATGCAGTCACTAGGCCACAATGTGACATGGGTTGGCCCTGGTCAGAGCACGGCCCAGGGGATAAGGAGACTGGCAAACGGTACATTTGAAGCCGCGGCTGAGCCTAGACAGGTGAACTCGGGCGGCTACGTCATTTAGACCCTTGACCAAAACGAAAACGTGCAAAGTTTGTTTATGCTATTCGTATACACGTATACAACAAGCCTTCCACGTGGCCAACGCGTGCAGCAAATTGGATTTAAGCCAACGATTGACATGCAGAGTGCACCTCCTTATTCAAGGCAATAAGCGCCAACACAGTCGCTCCCTCCTTTTTGGGACGGAACTGTCTTAGCTCGGGGCCGAGCTAGTTGCTCCACCCAGAAGGACACAATTTTAATGCTGATGCATAAAAGGGGCCAGCGTTCAGCAACACCATCTCGTGTTTTGCCCCAGTCAAACGAGGAGATCTCTCATCAGACCGGTAAAAGGCAAACTCGCATCTGAGGCATTCTGAGCATCATGCTGGAAGGCTCAACTCGTCGATGCTTCAATCGCGGAGCACACAGAGCTTCCCGCTCTCAACCAGGGGGGTCTCGCTCGGCTGCTGGACGGCCCGAACTCGAAGGCAAGGCAAGACGGCACCTGCCTGCCGGTTGTAGCGTGAATGTGTGAATTATTTATCCATTCTTTTCCGCCACTGCGTGAGACTGCCCTCTACACTTTGTCCCCTACCCCAGCCTGAGTATTTGAATCCAGAGTCGAGTCAGTCGACTGAGAGTTCTTCCCCACCAAGATACGCGAGGCCTAATACGGAGTAAGTTCTGTCTCTATTACATCATCGCCCCAAAGGCCAAGGTTTTTTGCCTGCGAAGGGCCGAAGGCTTGACTGGGACAGTACCTGCCAAGTCGGCCGAAAGTACAGCCAGTCATGCACACTCAGAATCAGAGAAGATCCCAAAGTACACTGCTCAGGCTCATTGCAAGTCTGATTGCGTGACTGGCTCATTGCAAGATCAGCTGCTAACATGCCGGATGCACAGTACCAGTACCCTCCATGGCGGCCGCCGAGAGCCAGCCCGAAAAGGCGGAGACGAGCGACACGTCCACCGCGTCTCACACTGCGTCTCAGCTAGACGACGACCGCGCCTCAGAAAAGTCTGGCAAAGAACACAGTCAACAAGCACAGGACCAAGAAGAAGTGCACACAGAGGTCGAAACGCAGGGCGTCCTGGTCGTTGATGCAGAAGAGTCGATTGGCGTCGACCTGAGTTCGACAGACAAGGACCCCAACATTGTTGATTGGGATGGGCCCGACGACCCGCGCAGACCGGTGAATTGGCCAAGGGCAAGGAAATGGACGGTCTTGTCGGTTGTGTCTACCATTACCCTCCTGACCCCGCTCGCTTCCAGCATGGTGGCCCCTGGTGTGCCTCTGGTCATGGAGGAGTTTAACAACAAGAGCGAGACAATCGGCAGCTTTGTCGTGTCCATCTACCTCCTCGGCTATGCCATTGGCCCTCTTCTGCTTGCCCCGATGTCCGAACTCTATGGCCGACTGCCTCTCTACCACTCTTGCAACATCCTGTTCGCCATCTGGACCCTGGCCTGCGCTTTGGCTCCCAACATGGCAACCTTGTTGGTATTCCGCCTGTTTGCCGGCATTGCTGGGAGCTGCCCTCTCACGATCGGTGGCGGCTCAGTAGCTGATGTTTTTGTTGCGTCAGAAAGAGGCACGGCCATGTCAATCTTTGCCCTGGGGCCCTTGATTGGACCCGTCATTGGGCCTGTGGCGGGAGGATACCTCAGCGAGGCTGCCGGTTGGCGCTGGATCTTCTGGGTTCTTCTCATTGCCGCTGGAGTCTTGACCGCCGTCTCATTCTTACTGCTCCGAGAAACGTATGAGCAGGTGCTCTTGAACGACCTGACCAAGAAGCTTCGGAAAGAGACTGGAAACCAGGACCTGCGCTCAAAGCTGGACTCTGGTCTAACGCCAAAGCAGTACTTTATCCGATCCATCATTCGCCCGACCAAGATGTTGATCTTTTCCCCAATCGTCCTCATCTTCTCCCTCTACATGGCCATTATCTACGGCTATCTCTACCTGCTCTTTACCACACTGACCAGCTTGTTTGAGTCAAAGTATGGCTTCAGCCAAGGCTCAGTCGGCTTGACCTACCTGGGGATCGGCATTGGATGTCTCATCGCCCTTCTTCTGTTTGGCGGAACTTCGGACTGGGTGACGAAGAAAATGACCGAAAAGAAGGGCGTGCTGAAAGTGGAATACCGGCTGCTCCCTTTGATCCCCGGCTCACTCCTGGTACCTATCGGTCTGTTCATCTATGGATGGACGGCCCAGTACGGCGTGCATTGGATTGTTCCCATCATCGGCACCGCCTTTGTGGGTATGGGCATGCTCGCCACCTTTATGGCCGTTCAAACCTACTTGGTCGACGTCTTCACCATTTATGCGGCCTCGGCCATCGCAGCCAACACCGTACTACGAAGCTTTGTCGGAGCGTTCCTGCCGCTCGCCGGACCAGCCATGTATGACGCTTTGGGGCTTGGATGGGGCAATTCACTGCTGGGCTTCATCGGCGCTGCGATGGCACCGGTGACAATCTTCTTCTACAAATACGGGGAGAAGATACGCACGCACCCACGTTTCCAGATTAAGTTCTAGAGTGAGCCTTGTAGATTATAGATGATTGGCCTTTGAGCCCATTCGATTGTAATAGAAGAAGTGACACAGCCACTATCGGATAGAAAGGAAACATAGTTGCATGTCCGAATCAGTTCAGTAATTGACTCCAATTGACTCTTCTGTCTTTAGTAATTGACCTGTCTCCTCTCTTCTGTATCTCTGTCCTTTGACCAATCCCGTCGTCGATATTTCCATGTTCTTGGCAAAACCCAACGCCGACTTTGATTATTTATCCACTTCTCACTTCCCCTCACTTACTACACAACCATTCCTACACATTACCATCCGCCAACTTTTTATTACCAACTACACGCTGCGAAGAGAATTTCGAAAAAAGGAAGGGAAAAAAAATGTCGCACAAGGGCTGTCCCAAGTGCGGTGCCACGATTGGCTCCGGGAAGAAGTGTGGCTCATGCGGAGCGGTAGATCTCCCCGATGAAGAAATTCTATATATGAAGGAATAGAAACTGACGAAAAGGAATAGACTTGTCCGGTTTGAAAGATTTTTGGCGGGAAAGAATGGGAGTGAAAGGGAGGGGAGGGGAATGACAGGATGCCTAAGAAGAAGATGATGATGATGTTGATGATGTTAATGAGACACTCGCTCAATCTAGGACTGATTGCTAGTTATTACACAGATATTGATTGGTGATGAGAGATGAAAAATGATGAAGTGATGAAGTGATGAAATGGTTTTGTCATTGTGATTGTTGGTGAGATGTGTCCCAGTAGAGGAGAAAAGATTTTCATGTAGAGGGTAGAGAGAATGGTTGGGCTCTAGGGGCTAGGGAAGAGGGGCATGGGAGGAGAGTGATATCATTGAACAATGTGTGCTGTGTAACATGTATCTTGACTCATTGTACAAGGTTTGAGGGTAAGTTTGCCGATGAAGTTGTGATAAACTTCTGCCATTTTGCTTGGCACCCCTTCTTGGCCACATACATTCTTGTTGCCAACAAGAAAGCTTCATCTGCATCACCATGTACACCTCCACTCTATACAATCCGTTTACAAGAAGGGTGAATTCAGCTCACTACTATAGGCAACAACGAGGCAGTTATTGATGACAGCAGATGTTCATATATTCAGTCTGATCTCTCCTGATGAGAATCCCAGGCAAGACCCAGCTCCAACGGGCGACAGATATCAATTCAACCCGCGCCAACTTGTCTCAGACCTTCCGTTTCCAACACATACATCGGCCCTTGATGTATGTGTTGGATTCGGAAGATTTTAATCCGAACATGCGTAAAACCTGTCGTTCGCCAGTTGATTCGACAATATCAGAGCAGTGCTCCAGACCTCTTTGGCCATCTCACGTAACCTGGTTGCCCACATCATGATGACTTCCTGACCATGCATGACTCAGAGCCTACAAATTTTGCGTTTGTCAACGGGTGGAACAACCTTTTCAAGGTTATGATATGGTGAGACATCCATCACTTGGATTTATTTCATTGCCTGATTATTCGAATCTTCGTGTCGTCAAGAGTCAAAAATGGCCACCGAAGAACACATAGCCATTCTTGCAGCCATCAGAACAGCCCCCCAGGAAGCTCATCCCGGCGACGGTATCTGTCCCACGCATGAGGAAGTTATCAGAGTTGCAACCACTAGTTACAACTCCTGGACAACCCTGAGTGCTGAAGCGCAAGAATTTGACATTGAGCGGAGTCTTCTTGAGCTCCTCACAGGGGTCCCCGCCTTCTGTCTTTCTCCTGGGCAACGCCTCTCCTGGCTAGAAGGTGACTCGCTTCATTTGAAGTGTAAATCTCAATGGGAAACTACCAGGACATCAGCTTGCGATACAAAAGTCAAAACTCTCACTCATTATCTAGCACTAGGTTCTATGACACCAATATACTACCAATATGAGGACATAGCAGTGAAGTCAGGGTTTTCACCAGAGATGTGGGATTCACCAACTCTGCCCTGCCTCATACGAGCCTGGTGCTATCTTCTCTCCTGTCGTTGGGTTGAGAGCCTTGCAAGAGCAGGCCAAGATGCGCGACTTTTGCAGCCAATGCAATTGAGTTGGTCAAACTTTTGGGAGACAGTTATCATGCAGGAATGGCAGGCAATAGTCATTCGAGATAAGAAGATAAGACGACATATCATGCCCCCTGGTCTTGGTTGAAGAATGGTGTGTCTGTTCAGTAAGTGTGCCTGCAAGCCTAGACTACATCCACATCACACTAACCAGAGTATTACAGCATCGACTTACCATTCTCCTCTCCAAACTCCGACCTAGCCTTGGAAGTGCTTGAAGATTTTTGTGTTGCAGAAAATGTACAGAGACAATCTATGGTCGCTCTCTGTGTCGCTATTATTCTTTCTCAATACCCAGAGATGGAAATTGTATCGCTTCCAAAGTGTGTCATACCAATCTCAAAATCAGCTAGGGTCCAGAAATCCTCGCATAAACGGCATAACCCCTTAGTGGACAAATGCATTACCCTCAGCTGTGCAGAAGAAGGCATTGAATCAATCTTAGGCAGCCTCTTCCTAAACCCTCGGCTTTCATGCAACTTGGTCGGAGCCTACTTTCTTGGAGCTCGCCAGGCTCTATCAGACCATGGGCATATGAAATGGTTGGAGAAGCTGGTAATTGACCGGATGCCTACTATAGCACCACTCTGGTTAGCTGCTATTTGCTGTGGCCAAGCAGAGGATGCCTTACGACGCGCATTCCAAAGCTCTTCATCTTTGAACCTTCATGTTTCTACTTGGACTGGAATTCCCCAGTCCTTTATTGAATATGAATACATATCCAACCAACCACCAGGAACAATTACCCGAGCAAATGAATACCGCCTAACATGCCTTGTGGACCCCCTATCTTCCCGGCCTAGGATGCCATATCCGCCATTCGGGCATACCAAGGAGAAGAATCTCAGCCTCCAGGTACGGGCTCATCTAGACCATGACCACTACCTTCAGAGCTACAGGTTGTGGAAGAGGGCAGTGAGGATATTCTAGCACAGTCCCTTACACTTCCAAGGAGACTTGTTAGCCTGCAGTCAAACAACGAACTCCCTCTGGCGGAAAAAGCTGGTATCTTCCAGTCAGAGTAAGTGGCACAAATTTCGTGTTGGCTCTGTGACTAACTTTGAACAAAGGTTCATCGAGGACGCGGACTACGCTTCAGAGGAGGCAACACGTCGTATTGTTGACTGGCACCAAGGGATAGAGGGTGGGATCTGGTTTGATATGTGGGATGAAGACAAGACACACCGACTCAACAAGCATCCCTGGATCTATGAATATGAATCAAAATATGAGTCATCTGGCTCTTGTGATTCTGTCAAGCCTGCATTTGACCCTGCCAAGGTGCTGAAATGGCTGGACGACATCTCTGGAGTAGATTTGGAGTAGATAGATAGCTCCTGCGATGGATACTGACAACAAGAGGTGTATATTTCAAGCACGGATGCGAGAGGTCGAATGTATGAATACAAGACTTTCTGCTGCTCGCCATGGCCTAAAGGGTGTGTGGGGGGCGGCGTGGTTAGGGTGCGGGGCATGGAACCTCACCGCCTCTTTTTCAAATATATATCATCCCGTATCATACCCGTATAATAATCAATCAAATCACATCCAAACATCTCTACCCTAATAATAAAATAATGCCGTCCTATGAAAATGCAACACGCGCCCAAGCCCTGGCCGGCGCGTTGAAAGTCACCGGTCTCCCCACCAATGCTCGGATTGAAAGGGCAATGTGGGATACTGCCGAGGACGGTGACGAATATTATTCTCAACAATGCGACCGCAACGTGGTTTAATCCTCAGCACAGCCAGGTTATCCTCCATTGCGATGTCGAGGATGCGCCGCGGCCCGGGCGGCCGACGAAGGGGGAGGAGAATGCGAGGAGGGACGACGATGATGGTGGTGGTGGTGCGGAAAGTTCGGTGTGATTGATATAGGATGTGCAGGGACAAAAAAAGGAGACAATGCCAACTCGAAAAAAGAAAAGAAAAGCCTGGGCTTATTACAGAGAATATGAAGAGGGGGTAAGATGGATACTGGACACTGAACACTGGAGGATGGGCAGGAGGTAATCTGGACAGATGAAACAGCAGTTATGGTGAAGAGGAGAATATAGGGTTTGGTCAAGACAGATGGAATCGCTCTTGTATCAGACCTTGTTGGGATGGATCCATACACCAACGTCATGTTCTGGGGGTGCTTTTGGCTCTTGTGGGGGAAAAGCAAGGATCAGAGAAGATATTTTCTGACATCAAGGAAGAACTCAAGTCGATTCTAAGGAGGCAAAAAGAATGGTCTTGGTCGACTAGACCTGAAATCGAAAAGGATCCAGGCCTGGGTTGGGAGAATCCCAGAGCATATCAAATGGGTCAATGAGACGGAATATCAAGTTTGATCTGGTTGAGAATCCCAGAGCATATCAAAGGGTCATTAAGATGGAATATCAAGTTGGATCTGGTTGAGAATCACAGAGCATATCAAAGGGTCATTAAGATGGAATATCAAGTTTGATCTGGTTGAGAATCACAGAGCATATCAAAGGGTCATTGAGATGGAATATCAAGGTTGGTCTGGTGCGACTCCGCCCTGGCTTACGTATGAATGTATATATGGCATGTCACTCGGAAGAGGTTGTTAGAGGGCTTCCGGGACGGAAGACAAAGACAATCGTATGATTCCACCTGGGTTGGAATCCTCTATGGCTGCTGCCGTACAAGACTCAAGAACTCCTGCTCCTCCGCTGCGCTGCGCAATGTGTATTTGGCGTTGTGCGTGCGCTCGGCTCCGTTGACCTGTCGACCTGCTCTCGGCGTAAGGCTTGCATGGGGTCTCATAAGGCATTTATTACAGAGGTTCTGGCCTCTCCTGTTCCACGCAGGATGCCACAGCCGCTGCTCTGTAGAAAGTACAAAATGTCATGTTTTAATGCTCGTTGTTAGTCATCAAAGCTTGGCATGTTTGTCCCAGTTTGATATTGGTGAATTCTGACTTGTATAATTCCAGTCCAAAGACTAACTACCCTTCCATCCTTCCACCCCTCCACAGCAGTATGAAGTCGCTCAAGCGTGGCCTTGCTTCTGACCCAGCGGCTTCCAACCTCACCTCCAGAGTCTTCATCCGCAGCACGAAAAACGGGCGCGTGCAAAAAGTGGTGAGAGAGCAGTACCTTCGCAAGGACATTCCCTGTTCCTCTCAACTATGCACCGAATGTGCGGCCACGGCGGCCAGCGATGCCAGCGGCGTTGTGCCCAAGTTTGTCCTTTCGTCTAAGCCTGAAAAGACCAAGGCCTTCCCGCGTGGTCACTACATCATTCCCGACACCAATGTGCTGCTGAATGCCATGGATCTATTCGAGCTTCCGGGACAGCACTTTTGCGATGTGATTGTTCTCCAGACCGTTCTTGAGGAGTTACGGGCGCGATCGCTACCGCTTTACACACGGCTGATGGCCCTGGTGAAGAACGTGGATAAGAGGGTCTACCTGTTTTTCAACGAGTTTAGAAGGGGCACCAGCGTGAGGAGGGAGGAAGGCGAGACTGTGAATGACTTCAATGACAGATGCGTCAGGAGGAGTGCGCAGTGGTATCAAGAGCACCTGAACCAGGTGGTGAAAGGCAAGAACGCCGTGCCAACAGTGCTTGTGTTGACCGACGATCGGGAGAATCAGAGGAGGGCGCGAAGTGAAGGCGTGACTGTGCTGGGGTTGAGAGAATATGTTGAAGGGTTGGAGGGTGGAGAGAGGCTGAGCGATATGATCGCTGAGACCGGCGGTCTTGGAGCCGTGGTGGACCCCCGCGGCAGCAAAGGAGAGCTGTTCTATCCCGAATACTACTCAGAGTCGAAGATCAAGACAGGGCTGAAGCTGGGCATCTTGCATCAGGGCATCTTCCACGTGTCGCCATACAATTACTTGGAAGGAACGGTCAAGACGCCGTCATTTGACAAGCCTTTACTCATTGAGGGCAGAGAGAACAGCAACAGATCGATTTCCGGAGATGTTGTCGTGGTTGAGGTCTTAGCCAAAGATCAGTGGTGTGCTGCCTCAACAAAAGTTGTCGATGAGGAGGAGCTGAACAAGAACGAGAGTGCTGAAAATGATGAGGTTGGCGACGTCGTTGTGACCGAGACTGAGAGGAGAGCGCTCCAGGAGGAGGTGAGACTAGCCCATTCTGCATCTGCGGCGGTCAAAGTGCAGCCGACGGCCAGAGTGGTGGGCGTGATCAAGAGGAACTGGAGACAATTTGTGGGCACTGTTGATTCTGGCCTGGACAGCAGTGGGCGACCGGTGCCAGTGTTTGTGATGCCGATGGATAAGAGGATACCGAAGGTGAGGATTCGCACCAGACAGGCTGGGGACCTGGTCGGGAAGAGGCTACTGGCAACGATTGATAGCTGGGAGCGAGACAGCAGGTACCCGTCTGGGCACTACATTCGAACTCTTGGTGACCTGGGAACGAAGGAGGCCGAAACTGAGGCTCTACTGCTCGAGTACGATGTCCAGTATCGGCCGTTTCCCAAAGCTGTCTTGGACTGTCTTCCAGCGGAAGGACACGATTGGAAGGTTCCATCGAATCTACAAGATCCGGGCTGGATTGGTCGCAAGGACCTGCGAGATCTGCTTGTGTGCTCGATTGACCCTCCTGGCTGTCAGGATATCGACGATGCCCTGCATGCGCGACAATTACCCAACGGCAATTTCGAAGTGGGTGTGCACATTGCGGACGTGTCGCACTTTGTCAAACCCAACAATGCCATGGACACGGAAGCTACAGCACGGGGCACGACTGTTTATCTTGTTGACAAGCGCATTGATATGCTGCCGATGTTGCTCGGAACGAACCTCTGCTCACTCATGCCCCATGTCGAGCGGTTTGCGTTCAGTACCATCTGGGAGATCACACCAGATGCGCATGTTGTGTCTACCTCTTTCACGAAATCCGTCATCTTCTCGCGCGAAGGCTTCTCCTACGAACAAGCGCAAAAGCGCATCGATGATCCGTCTGCTCAAGATGAGCTGACCAGAGGCATGCGCACTCTGCTTGCTCTCAGCCAGAAGCTCCGCCAACAGCGCATGGAGGCTGGTGCACTCAATCTGTCCTCACCTGAAGTCCGAATTGAAGCCGATAGCGAGTCGTCGGATTCTCTGGCCGATGTGAAGACAAAGGCCCATCTGGCGACGAATTCGCTGGTTGAGGAATTCATGCTTCTTGCCAACATTTCGGTGGCGCGAAAGATTCAACAAGTCTTCCCCCAGACAGCTCTATTGCGTCGACACGCAACACCCCCTGCGTCAAACTTTGCCGACCTCGCTGAGCAGCTGAAGAAGAAACGTGGATTTGAACTTGATGTTTCCAGTTCGAAGGCGCTCGCCGATTCTCTCGACCTGTGTGTCGACGCACAACATCCGTTCCTCAACACACTCATCCGCATCATGGCGACCCGCTGCATGACCAGCGCAGAATACTTCTGTTCAGGCTCACATGCGGAGCCGGAGTACCGACATTATGGCTTGGCAAGTGAGATCTACACGCATTTCACGTCGCCGATTCGCCGGTATGCCGACCTGCTGGTGCATCGCCAGCTAGCCTACGCAATCGGGTATTCTGCCGAGGCAGGCGAGGTTGTGGATGACGGGCTACGAAGCCAGGGAAAGCTGGAGAAGGTGTGCCAGAACCTGAACTTCCGGCATCGCAACGCTCAGATGGCCGGCAGAGCCAGCATTGAATACTATGTCGGGCAGGCATTGAAGGCCAGGGGCGAGAGAGAGCCGGATAGGAAGATCGATGTGGAGGGATATGTGATCAGGGTGTTTGAGAACGGCGCGGTGGTCTTTGTGCCACAGTTTGGCGTCGAGGGGCTGGTCAGACTTGAGGATGTCGAGCTGCCGAAGCAGGATGATGATGCGACTGCTATTCGGGACAGTGCATACGATGCGGCCGAGTTCAAGCTGAAGGTGTTTGAAAAGGGAAAGGAGCAGCTTGCAGTGGAGCTGGAGCTGTTCCAGCAAGTCAAGGTGCGAGTGAGCTCGGAGGAGAAGAGCGGACGGCGCGAAAAGGGGAAGCGAAAGCTGAGGATGGTGGTGTTGAAGTAGTTAGAATCAAATTATTGGCAGTTCTGGTTCTGGTTCTAGGCGGCTGAGATGAGATTAGGCCCGAGGATCATCACTGTTTCAGGCTTGGGCCTGTCCAACTTGGCCCCAAGCCGCCCCCAAGCCCCAGGCCCAGGCTTCGCCAACACCCACCAAGCCGCCCCCAAGCCCCAAGCCCCGGCCCCAAGCCCCGGCCCCAGGCCCAGGCTTCTCCAACACCCACCAAGCCCCGGCTCCAAGCCCCAGGCTTCTCCAACACCCGCCAAACGCCAATCTCCAAACTCGGACAAGATCGAAATTGGCATGTGGTGAGAACTCTCAACTCCACCGAAGAGTGAGCGAGCGCGCGTGAACAAACAGAGCAGAACACCAGTCTCCCTCTTTTTTTCGCTTTTGCCTTTTGGGAGTCGCAACAGGGAGGAAAGATCACACAACACTCGAACCATCGACTTGGCCTTCATTCCCTTCTTCTTCCAACACAACTGTACTATTCCTTCTAGTTTCGACAGGCTGACACCTGTCACCCACAACACGCCGCACGCACGCACGCACGCACGCACCCCCTTTGAGACATACACACGCACACGATCGATTCCACTCCCCCTTTTTTTCCTCCGGCGCGTCCCGGCCAGCCATGAGGAACAACCCTATCACCACCGCCCTCTTCTTGCTCGCGGGATTACTAGTAGTAGTCGCGGCCCAGGATCTTTCGGATCTGCCGCAGTGTGCGGTATGTATATATCCCATGCACATGTACCTCCTAATACCTCCGCTATGACACCCATGTATTTTATATATGTGTGTGTGGCTGTATCAATATTGCATCTTGCTGACACATAATTTCTCCTTTGGTGTGTGTTCGCAGACCTCCTGCGCCGCTGCTGGAATCGGCGACACGGGCTGCGGCGTGACGAATGCGACGTGTGTCTGCTCGAATGTGTCCTTCCTCTACGCCGTGCAGGCGTGTGTGGCCCGGGTGTGCGATGCGAATGACCAGGAGGGTGAGTCGAATTTTTGTGTCTTTTAATCAATCTTTCTGATGATGTATTTATATATGTAGCAACGCTCCAATTCGCAAAATCATACTGTGCCAGCGGCGGCATAGTCGTTACCCTGCCCTCGGAGATTTCTTCCAGCAGCAGCAGTGCTGCTACTGCAGCTGCTGCAGCCACTTTGTCGACTTCCGGAGCCAGCTCGCAGACAGCGGCGGGCGAGAGCAGTACTTCGGTATGTTTTGCTTTTTCCTTCTTTCGCATTGGCTGACAAGATGATGTTGCAGTCGGCAACTTCGACGTCCAGTGGGGCGGCCGTACCCATGGCGACTGGGGTGTCCAAGTGGGTTGCTCAGGCTGTTGGCCTGGGCTTTATTGGTATGCTCGGGGTAGGGGTATGGGAGCTTTGATCTGCAATATCGTATATGATGATATATATATATATTTCTATATATATCCAGTCTTGGCATGCGAGTATCAGGGATCAACAACAGGGAAATTATACATAGATGCCTTGCTTGTGTCTTGCTTGGGGGTCAAATCTTTGTGTCCTTGCTTCTGCGTGCCGTGTTGCGACTGGTGTCGACGATGAGACTGGAGTGATGGCTGGTCGCGACAAGATCGCCCTGGTCGTCCCACACCTCGATGTCGAGATCCAGCCGGCCGTTCTTTATCGTCTTGGCCTTGGTGCGTGTAAACAGCCAGTCGACACCTTCTGCAGGCAAGACCTTCTTCACATCCAGGTTCAGGGTCATGGTCGGGTACCAATACTTGGCGTTGCCGGCATGCTTCTTTAAAATCGCCTTCAATTTCTCGTCATCCTTTTCCAGCAGCGAGGCGCGCTCCACGATCGGGTTGATGTACTTCTCCACCACCTGCGGGAACATATCAACCACAAAGCCCAGCCCGTCGTTTGTCCACCGGCCCTCGCGCGTCCACGGCGTGAAGCGCGACCACTGGTCGTTGATGCTGAGCGGGTACGACTCCGGCCACCGGTCGGGCTTGACCAGGTACATCTTCAGACACAGCGTCGCGGCGCGGAAACTGGGGTACGCCTCGGTCCGCCGCAGCATGTAGTTGTCGTCCTCGCCCTCGGCCGAACCCAGCCGCTCCAGGTCGGCCGGCAGCGGCGGCGGCAGCGGCGTGTAGGATGTGTCCAGGCTGAGCCCGGCCTCGGTCGCGATGTTGCTCAGCGTGATGTAGCCCTCGACCACCGGCGTGCGGCTCTCGGACGAGGATTCACCTGCGGGCGATGCCCCCTGGTTGTAGTAGTCCTGGTACAGGGTCAGGTGCAGGTTCGAGATGCGCGACCCGATCTTCACGTCGCGCACGCGGAAGGTCGCTGGCCCCACGGCCGTGCGCCGCATGAACTCCAGGTGCACGTTGATCGGGTCCGCGCATGACCGCGAGGGGTGGGTGAGCTGCATGTGCGTGCGTGCGCAGATCAGGAACGCCGACGTGGTGTAGCCGCCGTTGGGCACTGTGTGGTGGATTTGTAATCGTTGGTCAGTCTGTCTGCGTGCGCGCCGGGGGGACGAGCTTGGAAGAGCGGAGAGAGGGTGAAGCTGGGCTGGGCGGGGAGGTAGGTACCGGTGCCTATCGTCCATGCGCCATCGAGTGTGATTTGGTACTCGTGTGAAGACAGTTGGGTGACTGGGAGCACGTCGGCGAAGGTCAGTGGTTTGGAGGAGGACATGGCCAAGCGAGTGAACGGCCGTCGCGTTCGGCCAGTTTCGAGTTTCTTTCTGGGTCTAGTTGTCGATTATAGGGCGCAGAGCCCAGAAGCGTCCTGTCTACCTCAAAAGCAAAAGTGTGAAGTCGCCGAAATGAATGTCGATACCTTAACCGTCTTTTTTCATTCTCATTTGGAGATGCAGAATTGTACAATTAAAGTTATAACCGAGGTACGACTGATACCGCTAGTCGAGTGGACTCCGGCGATAACCGGACAGTACGTGACGCTGTAAGTTTCAGGGATCTGTCCTGTGCCACAACTTTGGTTTTCTGGGACGGGGCGCAAGGCACAGAGTTAAGAAATCCTGTCTACAGATTTCTTGCTATTGCGGGGTCTTGGCAGTCTGCCTATTAGTTTGTCAAGCAGATTCCCGGTTTCCCAGTTTCCTGGCGCCAACACAACGTTACTTTGGTATGACTAAGTTACCAGGAACTCATTAGCTCAGCACCAGTAGTGTAGTGTATAGTGCGATCGACTAAGGCAGTAGTGCCATACAGTAGTACAAATCAAGTAAGGCGCTGTAACTTATCATCATCTCGCACCTGGTTTGCCAGACCAAGCTGCTCTCAGCCACAATGCCAAGCCGCAATGGCGTCAGTCAGTCCACTCGTGGCAGGTGGCAGGCGCAGAGAGCGGCCTCAATAGCCGGACTGACCAAGATGTGCAGCAATCAGCAATTGCGAAGCGACTGAGGTCTCGAGCCCAAGTGCTGGCCACTTGTCTGCCTCCGCTCTCTCTCTCTCTCGTTCTTGACTGCTATTCACTAATAAGTATCCCTTCTTCCATTGTATGCCATCCTCTGCCCACCCACTATGCACCTCGGCACCTGCCATGTCGCCCGTTCCTTCCCGTCGTCGCCTGCGCGGCGCACGTCACCGTCACAGCCGCGCCTTCTACCGAGTCGCCTTTGCCGTCGCCCTGCTGGCCTGCTATAGCATCATCCGCTCCCTCGCACACGACCCCAGCCAACCGAGGCGTCTCTCACACGACCCCAGCCAGCCCGGCCAACCGAACCTCCTCTCTCACGACCCCAGCCAACCGAACCTCCTCTCTCACGACCCCAGCCAGCCGAACCTCCTCTCTCACGACCCCAGCCAGCCGAACCTCCTCGCCGCACGCTCGCTCCAAGTCCAGGACGAAGAATGCCGCCAGGTGCGTCAGGCACAAGACCAGTGCGCTTTCATCAAAGCAAACTGCCCCGATGAAGAGGCCGGCCTGATCTCGTATCTGCAACTCTTCTACTGCGACCTCAGCGCTGCCAAACCCCTCGCCTTCCTCATCCTCGTTCTCTGGCTCGGCTTTCTCTTCAGCACCATTGGCATTGCCGCCTCGGACTTCCTATGCGTCAACCTCAGCACCATCGCTGCCGTCCTCGGCATGAGCGAGTCGCTGACTGGCGTCACCTTCCTCGCCTTTGGGAACGGCAGCCCCGACGTCTTCTCCACCTTTGCGGCCATGTCGACTCATAGCGGCAGTCTTGCCGTCGGAGAGCTGATCGGTGCTGCGGCCTTCATTTCCTCCGTCGTCGCTGGGAGCATGGCCGTCACCAAGCCCTTCCAGGTCGCCCGCAAGAGTTTTGTCCGCGACATCTGCTTCTTTGCTGCTGCCGCCGCCTTCAGTCTGGTCTTTCTGGCTGACGGCAAACTGGTGTTGTGGGAGTGTATCGCCATGGTGGCCTTCTATCTCTTCTATGTCTCTTTTGTCGTCACCTGGCATTGGCTGGTGACCAAGAGACGGCGCCTCAGATTGGCTGAGAACAGCGCACGGCTGCAGCAGCATATTCCAGACCAACAGGAGCTCGAAGTCCCCGAGATTGACGACGACGACGAAGGACGGCCGGCCAACGAGAGATCCTCATTGTTGCGCTCAGTCTCTTCCAGCAGTTTTCCAACACTGTTGGAACCACCCACAGCTGCCTGGCAGATGAATGAGATTGAGGATGATGAGACCCGTGACCGCTATCTGGCCGAGTTGCAGTCCAACATGAGAGTCAGACCTTCACGCAACAGGCGCAACTCGGTCGCACCAATCCGGCCCAGCTTGATCGGAGCGCTCGAGTTTCGCTCTGTGCTAAGCTCTCTGGAAAAACGGAGCACTGGTGCCGTCCTCAACATGGGCCGAGTCTCGGAACACCCGCCATACTCGTTCGATCACTTTCCTCCAGCAAACAATCCTCCTCACCCTGGCCGTCAATCAAGCGGAGACCACCTTCTCGTACACAGAGAACTGTCGCCAGGCCACGTTGGTCGAAACCGAGCAGTGTCAGCGGATGATGCCCAGCTTCTCGAGGCCATACACAACCTCAATCGCCCGTCTGGCCAAGTGTCCCCCTCGAACGGGTCTGTGACTCCACGTCAAGACCAGCTGACGCCCCGACCAAGTGCCGCTTTGCTTCAGAGCCTGAATGAGCCCAGAAGATCACCCTCGCCCAAGCTCCTGCTCTCACCAGCTGAGATCTCAGCCACACCCTTGGACTCTCCCTTGTCACTCCCACGCTCCCCTTTGCACCTGGCACCACCCGACCTGTCCTCTCGCCAACCTGAGCCCAGCCAGGACCGTGGCCAGAGTCCGGAACTGTCTGCTCAAGAGGGGCAGGCCACGCATATCCAAGTCCCAATACTCCATATCCCACAGCCAACCCAAATCCATCGCAAGTCACCTCTGTCCCACGAATTCTCCCGCTATCGTGACTCTCCACCATCAACACCTCGTCGCTCCCGCTCGCGATCGCCTAGCCTGATCCACCTTCCTCCAGCCAGCTTGTCGCCAGAGTCCAATCCGGATATTATCATACTTCCAGAGGAGGAGAGTGAGGAGCCTAAAGTGTATCGATGGTGGCCATACCAATATCTCCCCGCTCCTCACATCATCTTCTCCACTCTCTTCCCGACTTTGTGCGGCTGGCGGGACAAAACCATAGTCGACAAGGTTATGGGATTGCTCACAGTCCCGAGTGTCTTGCTCCTTACCATCACTCTCCCAGTTGTCGATAACAGTGACGAAGATGAAGGAATCGAGGCCGATGATGGACCGAGTGTGCAAACACCCTCACGTCAAAGCACAGGTTTACACTTTGCTTCAGACAGAAGCCCGCAACTTCAGACTAACGGAAATGGCGCGCCCGTCCATCCTCACATGTCTCGCCAGAATTCTTGGAAGAATCCACTTGCTGAGGCTGAGGAGCTGGGTGGCCGAGGCCCAGGTGTGAAGGATTGGAATAGGTGGCTTGTCTTCGTCCAGGCTTTTACAGCGCCGCTCTTCATGGTCAGCATTATTTATGCCAACATGGGCGATGGCCATTCTTCCACCCTATTCCTACGCATGGTCCTGGGCTCGCTTGCCTTTTCCTTGGTACTGATAGCAATTCTCCTGCTCACCACCACCCACGATCGCGAGCCTGAGCACCGCTCCCTGTTTTGCTTCCTCGGATTTGCTGTCGCGATTGCCTGGATCTCGACCATCGCCAACGAAGTAGTTGGCGTCCTCAAGACCTTTGGCGTCATCCTTGACATTTCCGACGCAATTCTCGGTCTGACCGTCTTCGCGATTGGCAACAGCCTCGGCGACCTTGTTGCAGACATCACCGTGGCCAAGCTGGGATTTCCAGTCATGGCACTCAGTGCCTGCTTTGGCGGGCCCATGCTGAACATCCTCCTGGGCATCGGTGTGTCCGGCATCTACATGATGATTCGGGGAGCATCAAGAAGCCATGCCAAGCACCCGGATAAGCCGGTCAAGTACAAGCCGTATGAGATTCAAGTGAGCACGACGCTGATGATCAGTGGCGTCATGCTGTTGGTCACACTGCTTGGCTTGTTGATTATGGTGCCCTTGAATGGATGGCGCCTGGATAGAAAGATTGGTCTGGGCTTGATTGCACTATGGACTTTGACCACGGTTGGAAACGTTGTGGTCGAAGTGCTCGGCTATGATGGCCACTTGAATTGAGCCGCCCCTTCTTTCCCATTCTTCCTGTTATTTATGTGGCATTAGAAAAGGACTGGATTGATCTCGAAAATTACGCGCATGAGCCGAGGACGTTGATGGCGTTTTTCTTTTTCTTTTTCTGGGAGACACATACCTTATGACTATCCTCTGTTGATAAATCCTTATTTCTCATTTCAAACCCGGTCAGCCTTTTGAGTTGAATAATTCTATCAAGTCTAGTTACTTGCTATATGGGACATGACACGCCAGAGCATACACACTTTCTCACTTGTATGCGCACGCACACCTTTGTCCAGTCCATAATTTGTCCTGAGGGTTCTTTTTTTTTTGTCTTGAATGTTATGTCATTTTCTAACAAAATTCTAGCTTGTACTGATCAAACTGTAGGTGGTTGTTAGTGAAGTCTTCACACTTGTTCTCTTCTTATCTATTTAAACTCATGGCTTATCATCACTCTTCTTATCCCATGGCTGTGATTGACCCTGGAGAGCTCGGAATCTATGAGAAATGTACTGGGTACTTTGCCCCCACCGTGGCACGGTAGATGGAGAGGAAAATGAATCTTCGCTCGATGTCATCGATGTCTCGGGAGGTCGATACTGGGCATTCTTCATTAATACCCAAGTTGATCCCTTGCGATACGACAATCGCGAGGGCAAAACTCATCCTCATTCGGGAAAACCGGTGAGGCCTTTGCATGATCCTCCCTATCATGGATCCTTCGATATTCTTCCTGCTTCTTGAATATCTCTGTCCAGGTCCATGCACCTCGTCTTTCCCGAACCTAAACGTGTATCTGGCTTTGTATGCTCCTGCCAGAAACTTGCTTCGTCGTGGAATGCCTCCATGACCATCTAGTAAGTATCAGTATTGACCCTCTTTTCTTTCCCTTCCTTGGGTTCGAGAATAATGAGGGAAACTTACTCTTGCCTCACTGTGAGCCTGCTTCAGAACATTCCAGGCTTCTGTTCCTCGGGTAAACCCAACCCCAATATCGTGGTGGGATACCAATTCCCTTGATCATCAACATTCTCGAATTGCGATCAAATTTGGCTTCAAGCGGCAGCCAGGCTCATAACTGTCAAAACGGTTGTGATTGGTGATCGAACAGTTTGATATCAGTTGAGGCGGGTGTGCGTAGGTCCTCGTCGTACGTAGACGCCCGAGCGTACTCCAGCCCAATCAGGGTACAGGCGTCTGTCTTCCTCTGCCAGGCCCTTGTCCCCGATTTGTATCTCCACAACCTCATCAGGGCTGTCATCTGGATAACAGATTAGATTGGCCAAGCGATATATGCAAGGCCGTGGAGACTTCTGGCATGACTGTTTGATTTAGGACGCCATTTAAAGTTCTCTCTGTCTAGATCTGTCGGTCTAGTCAGCTTAGTGGAGGACTAGACAGAGGAATTGAGACAATGGCTCATTATAAGACCGGGCCATACCTATTGATGATGGCGCGGTATATAAATTTGGTCCATACACTTGTATCTGCCAAACCAGGCCAGTTTGCATTGACTGAGTTCATACCGGTCAAGGGGGGTGTGCAATCAAGAGCTGGATTTGGTGGTGTCAAATAGGCCAGAAGAGTGGTTGGTATTTTGGCTGCTTCTGTCAGTTGGAGAGAGAGAGACAATACAATAATGTGTGGGTTATGGTGATCGCTCGTTCTTAACCGGGATGACCCTGGGGTATCTGCGCACGCCGCGGAGGGCGGCCCCCCAGAGCCGTATCTTCCAGTCGTTGCTACCAGATGTGATAATTCTGGAAGTGTATGCTGTTGGGTTGAAGGAGAGTTGTACACCAGCTATTGCTAGATTTGCTGTGTAGTGGAGCTTGGCATGTTTATCTGTTCGAAAAAGGTTAAAATAAGCTTACTTGATTTACGTTACTATGCCGCCGTACCTACTCCTGAAAATAGGAGGGGAAAATGAAGCAGACTAATTAGGAAGGTGCAGCCAGGCAGTGCACGTGTAAAAGAATGCCTGCGAACTCAGCTACCTTGAAAAGGGAGGGAATACAGGGAACAGCTCGAAAGAAGAGCAAAGAAGAGGGGGAATAAAATTAAAAAAATCAAAAACAATCAGCAGCAGGGATTCGCTGGTGGTCACCCACCCAACTACTAACCTACCGGCATGTGGCTTAAGTTCGTTGAGCGAACGGGGAACGCTGTTTTCCACATCCTATGGCCGATTGCGAAGGCAGAAGGGGTGACTGCAATATATATGCCATCAAACAGGTGCGCTTGTTCGTCGTTATCTGTCAGGGTATTCGCTCGCTCGCTTGCTGTGCGGACATAAGTCACCAGCAGAAAGCAGCGAAAAGGTATTTAATAATTGTGTTTTCCAAGAGCCAGTGAGTGAACCTGCACGAACTGCCTCCAATGATTCCATGTTGCAACATAGAGTGTCTTTCCTTTCGAAATCGTGATGTAACCCACAGACCGAAAATTTGTTGTACGTAGTCATGCCGTACTAAAATCCTGCCAGTTCTGAAATATCATCAGGTTGGATATTGTGAGCCTTGGTTCTTGACAAGAAATGCTATTGTGTATTCCGTTACAGCAAGGGTGGAACAATTTCACACCACCCGTTTAGCTCTCTCTCGTATGAGCGTTGAGGGAGTTTGTGTGTTTCAATCATCTTCCATGGTTTGATCTGCTTCCTGTTTGCCTACCATAATTGTGGCATTAATTCTCGTCTGTTGGAGCCATGGTATTCTTCTCGCACGCGGCGTTTCTCCAGCAGGGTATCTGGGAGGCAGACCATCTCAGTTGTATACCCTTCCGGCTGGAAATGTCGTCTTGATGATTACAATGGTCAATAAGAATCCTAAGAGAATAGGTCTTCAACCTCATCTTCACCTTCATTGCCTTCCTTCTGGAGGCGCTTTGCCACGTCATCTGCCTTGCGCCATACACGCAGCAGATTGCCGCCGACTACTTTGCTCGCTTCAACATCTTTGACGCCAAGCTTGAGAAGCTCCTTGACAAGGTTTGGATATCTGTCGACGCCGTCGAGTCCGCGCGGGGTAAGGTAGCCCATACCATCAAAATCGCTGCCAAGGCCTACGTAGTCGTAACCAATCTTCTGGCCAATGTAGACGATGTGGCGGGCAACTTGATGCAGAGTGTTGTTTGGCGCATAGAATTCAGGCAGTGTATATTCGTCGGGTGGCGGGAGGCAAGAAATGAAATCTGGACTGAAGTTGATCATGACCAGGCTTCCAGTCGCCTTGACCAGGTCGAGGATGTCGTCACGCACGTTCCTAGGGTGAGGACAGAGTGTGAATGCTGAGGAGTGGGAGTAGATTACAGGTGCGAGCGAAGTAGAGTGAGACAGGACTGCTTGTTGGGTCCAGTACGAAGTGTGGCTAAGGTCAATCAGGATACCAAGTCTGTTCAGCTCGTGGATGACTCGTCGACCATCAGATGTCAGGCCGCCCCGATGATATGGAGCTACCACAGTTTTGCCACCGGAGGTGATCAAGGCCGCATCTGCGAACCGGTTGTGACAGTTCCATGTAAGAGTGGCCGCGCGCACTCCGAGGCTGTGGTACAGTCGGAGAGTCGAAAGGGGTGCGGACTGGGGCAGCTGATGGAGGCCCTCAATACTGATGGGAGAGATGAGCGACCTGGACGCATGAAAGCGGTCCAAGGCGACTGAGAGGGGCGAGGTTGCTGCGGTAAACTTGGACGGATACTGTGCCTGCAGTCGTCGAAGTACATCGATCTGAGACAGCGTCTGGCTCACGGCCGAGGCATACTGCTCGTCGCTGAAGTCGGTACTAGCATTCTGTGGACACTCAACAAAGGCAGACCACAATGCACCACCCACAAGTCCGGAGTCGAGGCGGGGCAAATCGACGTTGAGCGACAGCCCTCCGTCTTCGAATCTGGAGCGAAACTCTTCGGTATGGATCTTGTTCTTATACACGGCTCGAATAAGAATTGCCAGGTCGATGTGGCCATCTATCAACGGTGTTTCTTTGAGAATGCTGTTGACTCTCTGCTCGAGTGTTCTTGATGGTCGAGGGCGGGGCGATGGCGAGGGTACGTCACTGTCACCGTCACCCGGACTGGTTAAGAGGGAAATGAAAGCAATAAACGAGACGATTGTGAAGAGGGTGACCAGGGTCTGAAAGATTCTGGATGACTTTGGTGCAGAGCCGCTGTCTTCATTATCTTGGGGCTCGATGTCCTCCTGATACGATGGTGGAGGGTCCTTGTAATTTACTCCGGTCTGAACTGTAGAGCCGTAGGCAGAGATCTCGGGTGAAGACTCATTCTGTGAAAGAAGAGGATCTAGTTCCCCAGATTGAGCCATGTCTTCGCGAGAGATCTTGTGTGGTGTATGGTTGCTCAGGAATCTCTGCTTGCTGATGGTACGGGAGGGCGGGGTGGCCGGCAGCTGACTAAGCACTCTACTCTGTAACGGACGGTAAGTTTCGGTAATTAACATTGATTACCTCATCGCCAAGAACATCGCGTCAAGTTCAGACGCGTCGCTGTCGTGTAAAGTTACAGGAGGGACAGTAACTGAGTATCGACATCTGTTGACTCCAGGTCTGTTGCCAGTTTCAGCCATGCCTGCCAGCCAGAAACAAGCCAAGCAGCCAACCATCTCGTCCTTTTTTGTCAAACCACCAAGCAAGAAGCCGGTCGTCTCTCCAGCAACAGTACCAGCAGGCAGCGGACCAACCACTCGGCCGCCGGATGCCGACTTTGATGTGCCACAGGGCAAGCGACGCAAGGTCAGCGATGAGCCTGCAGTCGGTTCAGCACCATCAACTCCCAATGCAGAAGATGACCCGCCCATTCCGGCGGTGAGAAACTCGAGTGCTAAGCGAGAGCCCCCCAAGGCATTGCCAACAAGGTCTCCAGCAAGAAACCGAACATCGAAATACATCTTCAATCCTTCATCTTGCACACAGCAGAATGAAGAAGAGGAAGTGGACAACAGTGATAGTGAGCAGAGAGAAACTCTCCATCGGCGGTTTGTCAAGAAACTGGGCAAACCAGACAGCTTTGCCGAGCTCAGGCGGCGGAACAAAGTGGCGGATGCCGAGGATGGAGACGGCGATGAAGATGATGGAGATGGCGGTGACAGTGACGAGGAGCAAAGGCCCAGCAAAGGCAAGGCTGGTGGCAGGAAAGGGCCAAAGAAACTAACGCCTATGGAGAAGCAGATCATCGAGATCAAGTCCCAACACACGGACACTCTGCTTGTGGTTGAGGTCGGCTACAAGTACAGGTTTTTTGGCGAGGATGCCAGAGTCGCTGCCAAAGAACTCAACATTATGTGCATCCCAGGAAAGTACCGGTACGACGAGCACCCATCAGAAGCCCATCTCGACCGGTTTGCGTCTGCCAGCTTCCCCACCCATCGTCTCCATGTGCACGTCAAACGGCTGGTGGCAGCGGGCTACAAGGTGGGCGTGGTGCGCCAGCTCGAGACCGCTGCTCTGAAGGCCGCGGGTGACAACCGGAATGCCCCGTTTGTGCGCAAATTGACCAACCTGTACACAAAGGGCACCTACATCGACGACACTGAGGGCTTGATGGCTGATGCGGGTTCGCCGGTGCCTCAGTCTCCTTCCACAGGCATCCTGCTATGCATGACCGAGATGAATATGAAGGGCGCTGGCAATGACGAAAAGGTGCATGTCGGGTTGGTAGGGGTGCAAACATCAACGGCAGAGATCATCTACGATGAGTTTGAGGACGGCTTCATGAGAAGCGAAATCGAAACACGCTTCTTGCACCTTGCCCCCTGTGAGCTGCTCATAGTTGGACAGCTGTCCAGGGCGAGTGACAAGCTGGTCGTTCACCTGGCCGGCAGCAAGTCAAATGCGCTCCAGAACAAAGTCAGGGTCGAACGAGTGCCCAGGCCAAAGACAGCGGCAGCAGAAGCCCATAGCCACGTGTCGAATTTCTATGCTGACAAGCTGAAGGCTGCTGCTGGCGACGAACGGGCCAGCAAGATCCTTGACAAGATCCTGGCCCTGCCCGAGCAGGTCATTGTGTGCTTGTCTGCCATGATCAAGCATCTGGAGAGCTACGGCCTCGAGCGTGTCTTTGACCTGACCAAGTACTTCGAGCCCTTCTCGGCGCGGTCGCACATGCTGATCAACGGCAACACTTTGAACTCGCTGGAGATCTACCAAAACTCGACAGACCACGCAGTCAAGGGCAGTCTGTTCTGGTGTCTGGACCGCACTATTACCAGGTTTGGGTCACGTCTGCTGCGGAAGTGGGTTGGCAGGCCACTGCTCGATACATCGGCCATCGAAGCGCGTCTGGAAGCGGTGGAAGAGCTGGCTGAGAGTGCGAAGGCAGAGCAGGTGGACAAACTCAGGAGAGTGCTCGCCCGGCTGCGCACCGATCTGGAGAAGAGCCTGATCAGGATTTACTATGGCAAATGCACCCGTCCAGAGCTTCTCGCCGTCCTCCAAGCACTGCAGTATCTCGGCGGCGAATACGCACACGTCAAAGATGAGGCCAGCTCAGGGTTCAACTCGACACTGATTTCATCTGCTCTGGCGTCTCTCCCATCAATTCTCTCCGAGGCCGTGGCATATCTCGACAAAGTCAACCTGTCAGCAGCCAAATCCAACGACAAGTATGCCTTTTTCCGAGAAGAGCATGAGACCGAGCTCATCTCGGAGCACAAGTTCGCCATTGCCTCTGTCGAACACGACCTCGACAGCTTCCGCTCCGTGGCAGGCGAGAAGCTGGGCCGCAAGACCAGAGTCGACTATGTCACGGTCCAGCAGAACGAGTATCTGATCGAGGTGGACAACTCGTCTGCTGCAATTAAACGCGTGCCAGCTTCATGGGTCAAGATCAGCGGCACGAAGAAGGTCTCCCGCTTCCACGCGCCCGAAGTGTCCAAGTTGCTGCGCGAGCGCGACCAACACAAGGAATCACTGGCGGCCGCCTGCGATGCCGCCTACATGGAGCTCCTGGCCGACATCAGCACCAAGTACCAGCTGTTCCGCGACTGCATCCAGTCGCTGGCCACGCTCGACTGCCTGCTCTCGCTGGCCGCTGTCGCGCAGCAGCCGGGCTACTGCCGGCCCACCTTCTCCTCGGACCGCCACTCGGCCCAGATGGACATCAAGGGCGCGCGCCACCCCATGGTCGAGCAGCTCCTGGTCGACTCGTACGTGCCCAACGACATCAACCTCTCCAACACGGCCGCCATTGCACCGCCATCATCTCCTCCTTCCTCTCCCCCACGCGCCCTCCTCATCACCGGCCCCAACATGGGCGGCAAATCCTCCTACGTGCGCTCGGTCGCACTCATCGCCATCATGGCGCAGCTCGGCTCCTTCGTGCCCTGCGCCCACGCCCACATGGGCATCCTGGACGCCGTGTTCACGCGCATGGGCGCGTTGGACAACATGATGGCCGGCGAGTCAACCTTCATGGTCGAGCTGTCCGAGACGGCCGACATTGTCAAGCTGGCCACGCCGCGCAGCCTGGTGGTGCTGGACGAGCTGGGCCGCGGCACCAGCACGCACGACGGCATGGCCATTGCCGCCGCCGTGCTCGACCTGCTCGTTCGCCACACCCGCTGCCTCACCCTCTTCATCACCCACTACCAGGCCCTCGCCCGCCTTGCCGATGCGTTTCCCGATGGCGAGTTGCGGAACGTGCATATGCGCTTTGCCGAAGACGGGAAGAAGAATGCAAGCAGCAGCGAGGACGAGGACAGGATTACGTTCCTGTATGAAGTCGCGCCTGGGGTTGCCCATCGCTCCTACGGCCTCAATGTCGCTCGGCTGGCGAATGTGCCGCGTGCGGTTGTCCAGCTGGCCAAGACCAAGAGCGCCGAGATGGAGATGCAGATGCGTGCGATGAAGGTGAGGGCGCTGGGTGCGGCGTTGCTTGGCGGAGATGGCCACAACGACGACGATGACGACGACGACGACAGCAATGAGCTGGATCTCATCGTAGAGCGGATCCAAGAACTATGACAGACGGGCTGGGCTCATGTACCTATTTCCCACATGTATGAATGAATGAACAAAAAACGGTTTCAATTCTACAGCGTCGTCAGAGGCAATGCCTACCTATCTATCAGAGAGTGTTTCTTTTCCTGTCTGTCTCAAGAACCACGAAACAAAAACTGCATGTCCTCAGGGGTCAGCTTGTCGAGAGCGACCTGGTCACCATTGACAGTGCCGTTGATCATATTGGCCTTCTTCTCCTGCAGCAGCACCATCCGGCTCTCGACCGAGTCCTCGATGCACAGGCGGGTGATGACGCACGGACGACGCTGGCCGATGCGGTGGCAGCGGTCGGCCGATTGCCATTCAGCGGCTGGGTTCCACCAACTAGAGGGAGTTAGCAGGAGTGAGTAGGAATAAGGAGGGGTAAGTAAGTAAGTAGGTAAGTAGGAGTAGAGAGTGTGAACTTACGGATCAACAATAAAGACTCGGGATGCCTCGGTCAGATTGAGGGCGACGCCGCCGGCCTTCAGACTGACGAGAAAGACGTCGACGTCGACATTTTTCATAAAGTAGTCAATGGACTTCTGGCGCTGGGCAGGCGACATGCTGCCGTCGAGGAGCACGGTCTTGAACCCGCTCTTCTGCAGCCGCCACTGGACCAGCTGCAGCATGCTGGTGAACTGGCTGAAGACGATGCTCTTGTGGGTCTGCTTGCGGCTGCGCAGTTTGTACAGGTCGTAGACCAGCATCTCGATCTTGGTGCTCGACGTCCAGTCCTCCATCTTGATGCGGTTGATGATGCTGTTCTTCTTCACATTGTCCTCCTCCTGCTCAATCTCAGGCTGGTCCCAGTCAATCACGAGCGGGATGTGGCACTGGGGGCACTCGGCGTCCTCAGCCTGGCCGTCAAAGGCGGCAATGTAATTCCTCGCGCACTGGCGGCAGAACTCGTGGCGGCAGCGAGAGCGGATGGCGTCCTCGGCCAGTTCGTCACATAGTCGGCAGACCAGCACGTTTTGGCCACCGGCTGCGTTCTTGCGCAGAATCAGGTCGGGATGGTTGGCAACCTGCCGCATCTGCATGATGAGACCGAAAATGTTGGCATAGTTGTTCAGCATCACGCCCTGAGCGACGTAGGTGTCGAACTTGCGCGTCGAGTTGGACATGATCGAGGCGGAAAAGTCGCGTTCCATCTCGCCAAAGAATTCATTGTGCAGGACAATGTCCTTGGGCGGCAGCTCCATCGACGAGGTGTGGTCGCGCTTGATCCGGCGAAGCATGATACGGTCGGTGATCAGACGCAGCTTTGCCAGGCCAGCCTTGCGCAATTCACTGTCGTCAACTTGGGTAATCGGGTTCAGGATCTCCTGGTTGAAGACGCTGACGTGGTTAAAGCCAGAGTGCTTGCATTGGAGGCACATCTTGGCCTCGTCCTGCGACCAGTGCAGCTGTTTGCACGAGCAGGCCTTGCAGAAATAGCAGGCAAAGGGCTGAACCTCGAGGAAGCGGAGCAAGGAGAAGAACTCGCCGATGCGGTTCTGAACCGGAGTACCAGACAGACACCACTTGTAGTTTGATTTGAGGGCAAAGCAGGCTCTGGCAACACCCGTCGTGCGCTGCTTGATCGAGTGAGCCTCGTCGAGGATGAGACGGTGGTAGTGGATGGCGTGGAGCAGGGAGTCTTCCTTGACAAGGCCACCGCCGCGGTTCCAGCCCTTGGATTCTTTGCGGTACATGGATTCGAGGCCAGAGTAGGAGACCATGATCACGTTGTACTTCATCACCTCCTTCAGCGACATGTTCTTGCACTTGGGGTTTGCAGACACGTGGTAGACGAGCACGCTGAGCTTGCCATCGGTGTACGACTTGATCTCTGCCTGCCACTGCATAAGAGCAACGGGGGGGACGACGACGAGCGTGGGCAGCTTAGCCGGATAGTCGGACATGATGAGCGAGACGGCCTGGATGGTCTTGCCCATGCCCATTTCATCGCCTAGCAAGCCGCCGCGCCACTGGGACTGCTCCTGCTTCTGCATCCAGTCGAGGCCCTCGCGCTGGAAAGGCTTGAGCTTCTGCGTAATGTTGGCAGGTTGAGGAGCAGCAATCGGCACAATCGGCTTACAGGCCTCGAGGTCCTCCCACATTGTCTTGATCTCTGGGTGAGCCCGCTCGAGCCTCCTACGCTCACGCTGAGCACGGTCCATGTGCTGGGCACCCCTGCGACGCATACGGCGGTCGAGTGCTCTATTGCGGGATCGGGCCAACGCAGTCACTGGTCCAGTGTCGGTACCTGGGGCCGGGGCTGTGCCATTGGGTGCCATGTTAGAGTCCGAGTCGCTGTCTGACTCGGGTAGAGAGCTGAGAGCACTCTCAAAGCTTGATTCTTCATCCTCTTCGTCTTCATCAGGCAGAATCTCGTCTTGACCAGAATGTGCGCGTCGGCCTCGAGGCTTGGTCGCACGGCGGTCGTTATCGTGATCGTCGTAGTCATCATTATCAGCATCAGTATCATCATCATCATCATCATTTGAGTGTTTCTCCTTCTCCACATCGCTGTCAGGGATACGACAGATCAATTTCAATTTCAGTTTCCTGGCACCAGCTCCTGCACGGCGCCGCTTGACAAGGGGCTTATCGTCTTCCGAGTCAGACACGGCATTGAACTCTTGAGCCTGCAGCTCAGCAGCAATTTGGGCGTCATCGACAGTGCGATGCATGTCCTCGTCCTCATAGTCGTCATCGTCGCCTGCCTTCTTGCGCTTCTTTGATGCCGAGCGAGTTGTCAGTGCGTGGACGGACTGTCTCAGCTCGAGTGCTCTGGCAGTGGCGCCCTTGCGCTTCGACGAGCCAGCCATTATCGGCGTGGGCACCGTGCTGGTGGCAGTAGTGTCGTAGTTGGAGTCTTCGGCTGAGTCGGCAATGGACGAGGGGCCGCTGCTTGAGGCAAGGTCGGTGGCTAGGCGTCGGTTTCTGTGAGGCACGACAACAGCGTCGAAGACACGCCTTGCTGGCGGCGTGAACGCTGCGTCGGCCTCGAGCGGATCCGAGTCTGGGATCTCGGGCGATGGCACCAGTCTCGACGATGACCGCAACGATGGCCGCAGTCCTCTCCGAGTGGTCTTGTCTGACGACGAGGGGGTTGCTCGGCTCTTGGTTGATCGAGCCATTCTGAGAAGAGAAGGTCAGTCCCTGCAATCAATTTATCTGTCTTGTTGACAAGCGGTATAACCCAGCCCTCTGTCTCTGTTTTTAATTATAACCTATTATAGACTTCAGGCACGAGCAGGCATCAGCAGGCATCAGCCAGCCATTGAAGGCCGTGAGAATCGCCTCACATGTGCCAAGAAGGACTTACCACTTTACGCGAAGCGCGTGAACACGTGATGTAACACAGCCGCGAGTGCACGTGACTGCGCGTGATGCGCGTTGAGTGTTTCTTCTCGCAGGCAACACCAGGCAGCAGTGACCTTGGCATTCTATTCCCAGGCCATGGGACTGTGTTTTCCAATAAGAAACTGAGAGAGCCAGTACGACACAATAGGACAAGCAAGAAGCAACAACAACTGACGCGATGTAAGCTACTCTACCCTTCCCTCGCTGTTGCTGCTGTTGCTGCTGCTGTTGCTGTTGCTGCTGCTGTTGCTGTTGCTGTTCCCTTGGCTCACACTGCCTTGGCAGGTCTCGCCGCGCAGACGCGAGGAACCGGATTCGAGGCCCTCAGTCTGCGCTGACTGAATTCTTGGCCGCCAACAACATCTCGGCCGCGCAGATCAGTGCAGACTACCACACTCGGCTGAATAATGCTCGGCAAGACGATGGCCCCGATGATGAGAATGGGAATGCGAATGGGGCCGAGGACGATGATGACGAGGACGACGAGGTCGAGGACGCGGCCGAACGGAAGAAGCGAAAACGCAAGGAGGAGAAAATGATACAGAAAATCAAGCAGACCAAAGAGTTCAAACGCCGTAAGCACGAAGGCAGGCGAGGCGGCAGTGGCGACAGCGACGACAGCGGCGGAGGTGACGACGACGACGACTATGATAATGACGATGCCCTGGCCCGCAGCATGATGATCAAGCCCAAGAAGAAAAAGGCGGTACGCGTCCCTGGTCAGCTGGACAACTGCGAGCTTTGTGGCAAGCGCTTCACGGTCACGCCCTACAGCAAGGCCGGGCCCGACGGCGGCCTGCTCTGCCCCAAATGCTCCAAGGCGGCAAAGGACGAGGAGAAGGCCCAGCAGAAGGCGACGGCGGCGAGTGGCAGGAAGAAAGTCACGCCGCGTGCGCGTCGCCGGCAAATGGAGAGCGACCGCTTGATGGGCGATGTACAGCCGGGCGCCAAAAGCCTGCTGGACTGCTGTGTGCGCAAGGTGGCCGACGTTGTCAACGACATCGACGACTTTGGCGACATGCCACAGCGTCTGCTGGACCGCCTCAGCCAGATCCTGTCCAAGAAGCGCGTGCTGACGCCGCGCACTCTCAACCTGTTCCTGCGGAGCGACAGCGACACCATCGACGTCTACGACAGCGCCAAGCTGGAGGAGGAGGACTTCCAGCGCATCTTCGCCCACATGCCGCACGTGGTCAGCGTCAACCTGCGCTTTGCCGGCCAGATGAAGGATGGGCCCTTGCGGCACTTGGCCGACAAGTGCACACGCCTCCGCCACCTGCAGCTCGGGGCGGCCAACCTGATCTCAGACGCTGCCTGGATCGACCTGTTCGTCCACCGCGGCGGGCAGCTCGAGTCCCTCAAGCTGTCAGAGCTCAACGACTCGCTGCGCCACGACACCGTCGTCGCCCTGGCCCAGCACTGCAGCCAACTGCGCCGGCTCAAGCTGCGCTCGTGTGCACACATGACCGACGCCTCGGTCGCCGCACTCGGATCGCTGAGCCAGCTCGAGCACCTCACCCTCTCGGTCGCGACCGAGACAACGACGACAGAGACGCTCAACCAGCTCATCGCCGCCCTGGGCCCCAACCTGCGCACGCTCTGTCTCGAGTCCTTTGACCACGCCAACGACAGCACCCTGGCCGCCATCCACACCCACTGCCGCCGTCTGTCGAAGCTGCGCCTGACCGGCTCCAGCCAGTGCACCGACGCCGCCTTTGCCGCCCTCTTCACCTCCTGGCCCAACCCGGCCTTGACCCACATCGACCTGTCTTCCAACCGCGACGCAGACGAAGTCCGCGCCGACCACACCGGTAATCACCATCCAACCGAAGAAGAAGCAGAAGCAGAAGAAGAAGAAGAAGCTCAAGGACCCCCGCCCACCATCGGCTTCGGCTCGGCCGCGCTCAGGGCCCTGATGCGCCACTCCAGCAGTGCTTTACGACGGCTCGACCTGCACTCCAACCGCCACATCGCTCTCGACGCCCTCCTCGACGTCTTCAACGGCAGCGAGACCACAGCAACGACCATGACCACGACCACGACCAAGTACCCAGCCCTGCGAGATCTCGATCTGTCGTTTGTCCCCACCGTCGACGACGTTGTCATGCGCGCCATCTTCCGCAGCTGTCCCAGGCTCAAGAAACTCGCTCTGTTTGCCTGCTTCAACGCGGCCCGTGCGGCCGGTGATTCTATCCCTGCTGGCGTGGCGGTTATTGGATTGCCGAATGCTCATGACAATATTGTCCAGGGCGACGACCAAGGTCTGTAGACATGTTCCTTCTTTGCCCTGCATCCAGGAGTCGAAGGAATAGAATAGGTCAGCTACTTGTAGCTACGTGCATGAATGTATTAATGAAGAAACGACCAAACAATGAAGTCGATGCACCCTCCATGCATGAATGCATTAATGAATAAACGACCAAAGAATCAAGTCGATACATACACGTTCGTTATCTGCTCAGCTGTCGCTGTATCTCCTCGAGCTTTGCTGCAATGTCCCCCTCTCGAGCCCGTGCTGCATGCTCGATTTGCTGCGTCTTCAATGTGCTGTTGCAGCTGTTGTCTGCTATGATTGCTACCGCTGCTCGTAGCTTCTTTTCTTCCTCTTGCAGCCGAGTGTCCATCTTACGCCGCTCGTGCTGGATCTTGCTGACCCATACGGCCTGCATCTCCCTGATCGCAGCCTGCCCAGCCGCAGCGAACCAGTCGACTTTATGCTCGATCGTGTCTTGCTCGTTGCTCAAACAGAGAAGTGAGTCCTGTTCGTTTGGGTCAGCCCAATTCATTCGCGTTTTTGGTCATATCACTCACCTCGATCATCTGCTCAAAGATGTCTCGCAGCTTCTGCTGTAATTGGTGCTGCCCGCCGGTGGCTATGCTGTCGTCCGCTCCAGAATCATCTTCATCTCCGTCTTCATCTTCAGATCCATCGTGGACCGGGCCTGGTTCCGCCATATACATGTCTTCAGATGAGTCGCTATGGAGCAAGATGGGCTCATCTACTGACTCACGTCTCTCCACCAGCGTTGGGTCGGTTTGCTCTTCTTCGCTATGGCTAGCTGCACCTTGTGCCAACCTCAAGTCTCGCTCCAGCGCAACATGGAATGGAACCGGTGTTGATGACGAATGGCTTTGATCTGCAGGTTCACTCTCTGCACCCATCCTGCCAGGCTTGACCCGTTCTGCTTTTGTCCCCTTTTTGCCTGTTGCACCAAGGCTTGACACGTTGTATTTCCCAGCTTCATCGCCTGTCTGCCGCTTCCTGCTAACGCCATGGTCGGTGATAGGGTCTGGTTGATCGTCATTTCCTCGTCGCCCTCGGCCAGTCTGATATTTACCATCAGCCCTGGCGTCCGTCTCTTTGGCCCCAGGGCTAGAGTCATCATCAATGTAGATCAGACCCTCATCTTCCAAGCCCGCGTCATGACCTGATGACACCCGATCTTCCTTACCTTGAACACTGTCTACATCTCCCTGGACTTCTTTCGAAAGATGGGAACTCGTCGCCAATCCAAGGTCTCCTTGTTTGGCTGGCTCTGCAGCACTAACATGGATGATGCCCGTCTTGCCAATGTGCTCTAGTCTCGGACTTGATCTATCTTGCAATTGTCTTTCTGGCCTCCTTGCTTGTCCACTGGTTTGGTTTGATGCGACCTTTGCAGCTGCCGTTCGCTTCCTTGGTGATGCGCTCCTGGAGCCATTGCTTAGCCCCTTCTTACTACCGCCTGGCGTTTGTACAGGCTGGATAGTTTCCGTGTCAGCCGAACCGGACAGCAACATTGCACTTAGCCGGGCACCAAAGCTGACTTTGGGAGCCTTGGGCACTGGTGGTTGATCAGTAGCTTCTCCGTCTTCCTCTCCTCCAACACCTGGTTTGCTGGCTTCATCCTCGGCACCTCCATCTCTATCATGCCCACTACGTGGCAATGTCGTGTCTTTCCCAGCTGCTTCATCAGGCTCGGAAGGGGTCTCTGCTATTGTTGACGCAAGCGACTCTTGGTACGTCTTGGTAGTGCATGCTGCTGCTCTTCGCTGCCTTGTTGTAGCAATAGTGACTACCTCATCTTCCTGTTGCAGCCGTGCTCTTGGCTTTGATATGGGCTTCTTCAACGTAGCTCTGTTTGCTACCTTTCTCCTCCCGCCCTTTCTCTCCGTGGATTCGATATTTGCTCTCTTTTCGCTTTGCTCGTCATTGCTACTATCATCCGATAGCTCAAAGCTCACCTGCCCTGTTGTATTATTCAACCCCAGTCCACCAGCAGTCCCTTTCTTGGTCTTGCTAGGAGGCGCAGCTTTTCTTTTGAGACCGGATGGTGGAAGGGCACCGCCGTTTGCCTTTGGACCTGACATTGCCCCAGTAGCCTGCTGATGGTCTTTGTCCGCCCTTGGACCCTTCTGACTTGGTGAAGATGTGACCCGCCTGGAGCCCCAAAGTTCCTGCTGTGAAGGCAGGTGGGGTCCGCTCTCAGACGCGCCTTCCTCTGCATCTCTGTCTGACAAATCTCGACCTTTCGGCTTGAATCGAGACTTCTCAACAACCTTGTTCACCACGTTGGTAAATCTCCTTGTCTTGGTGTCGTGTACTACTGTGTCCCGTGCGGCAGCAAGCTTGTCTGCAAAGCCGCTTGTATCTCTCTGGCTTCCGAGAAAGGAGGATTCACTTGTCGTCTCCCCATCTGCAACATCCACAGCGTGATTCTGGGAAAGCTTCAGCAGGGGTGACTCATCAGTCAGTTCCCAGCCCTGAGGCGTATCCTCTATGCCCGCCAGTCGGCACCATGCTATCGACCGATGCTTCGGAGTGCTTGGAGGCCGTGGAGGCGCCTCATTTGCTGACTTCTGTGCATCTACAACACAGTCCATGGCACTGATTGCATGATCTTGAAAAGTAAATCTGAACGAGAGTCTGCCTAAACCACGCTTCACTCCCCTGGCCTGCTGATAGCCTGAGCCTTGGAGGTAGCTAATTTGGAGAACTGAAGCATCATCGCCAGAGTAAGCAAGCTTCATAAGATCAGAGGCATAGATAGGGAGGGTTAAAGTCAGTATGCCAGCCAAGGAGGGAAACAAAAGGACAAACTGCTCAGAGATGATCAATACACCTGATTGGAGCGTCTCCAAGCCATGGTCAAGTTCCATTTGGCAAGCATCGATTCTCGTGGCGAACTGTCTACCGCATCTGTTAGCACACCACCCGAGAGGTTCAGTGTACACACCTGGTGCCAATAAATTCAATGGTGGCATCTTGGTCTGAGAAGAATTCCTGCACCTGGCCAAGCCAATTCCCATGGCATCTTGGAGCTTTGGGGAAACTGAGAAGAGTCTGAGCGGCGGTTTCTGGGGCAAAAAAATCTTCAATCACAGCTCCATGAGCACAGAGCTCTCGGACGATATCTGCCACCAAGAAGCGAGAGACATAATCTTCGGGATTGCTGAGAAGAAATTGGAAGTGCCGGTGATCGTTGTAGTGGATGAGATGTGTACAGCATGACGGCCTACCGCCGATCAAGGCGGAGATGAATTGGGCAGCCTAGACATACTGGTCACCACTAGTGTTCTCTTGCCTGCTAATTGACTTACCATCCATCTGATCCTGCTGTCGTTGCCTTGGCTGACCAGCCTGCTGATCAATGGGTGCATTAGCTTCTTGGACAAATCTGTGACTGGTTGATCAAGTATTGTAGCATCTGGTAGGCCCGTCAGATTGTTCGTATGATCAGTATCTGCACAGTGCTTTATAGCGTCGAGGAAGACATGAAGCAGCCTCTCTTGAGTCATGGAGTAGGTAAAGTGAAAAACAATAGAAACAAGCTGTGCAAGAGACCGCGACTCTAGACTGAACACCCGGCCCTCGTCGCTGTCTTGAAGTAATGCCAGCAGGGGTTCGAGGAGAGAGGCATCGGTTAAATGGCATGCGTGTTTGAAAGGTTCAATAAGATCTTCTGGTATCTTGACGGCATCCTGGCTGGGGATTGATCTTTGCAGGAAAGCCACGAGGGTGGCAAAGGACGCCTCGTACTGTTTTCTCTCGCCAACTTGGTCGGAACGGGCGACAGCGTGCATCTCTTGTGATGAATCACACACCAGAGCAGGTCAAGCGCAGAAGACAGTCATTGAGGATTGAACAATTCAATAGTATTATTCGTTCCTGCCCTAACAAGGCCGGGCTGGGTTGGGTTGGACCTGCCATGGCCGCATTACCAACACCTGCCACTTTTGTAGTTCTCGAACAGCAATGAGCCGGTCTTCATCTTGAACAAGGAAGGAGTACTCATTAGTAGACTGTGGTCAATTCACCATCAGCACGGCTCTCGGCCACGCCACGGCTACCGAACGGCAAGCAGACACTGCCGCCGACAGATACGAAGTAATCAATCTTCCGAGGGCGGCGTTACAGGCAGCAGTTGAGATTATGGCAAGCACAGGGTACAATACTCAGGTAAATTAATTACAAGAGAGATTAGGCACAAAGGAGTACAAGGAGTGTGTGCGCGCCTAACTACCCGCTAATTATGGCGTCAACGACTGGACCGCTTAACGCGGGAGAGCCGCGCGTGTCGTCTTCCTTAACACCCCCAACTCACCCACCACCACCACCACCCTCCTCCGCGCCAGGAAAAGAAGAAACTGTGCTGTACCTCGCGTATGCATCCAACCTCAGCGCCGAAACGTTCCGGGGCAAGCGCGGGATCCGGCCGCTGTCACACACGAATGTCGTCGTGCCCGAGCTATGCATGACCTTCAACCTACCCGGCATGCCATACAAGGAGCCATGCTTTGCCAACACCGAGTACAGGGTATTCCCGTCGACGCAACCAGATGATGCAAACAACAAGAAGATAGCCGCACCACCACCACCACCAGACAGTCGTAAACAGGGGCGATGGACCAAGGGCCTTGTCGGGGTGGTGTACGAAGTCACCAAGACGGACTATGCGCACATCATCGCGACCGAGGGCGGCGGATCGGGCTACCAAGACGTCGTGGTTGACTGCTACGCGCTGAGCAGCGACCCCAACGATCCAGTGCCGCCGTGCTATGATTATCCTCCTACCACCCCTGCTGTTACCGCCTCATCAGACAGCAACCCACCACCACAAGAACAACAGCAACCCACCCCCATCAAAGCCCACACCCTCCTCGCCTCCGGCCCCGGCAACCTCCCAGGCCACATCCGAGGACAGCACGGCTACGCGCAGCCCAGCGCGCGCTATCTCAAGCTGATCCAGACAGGCGCGGCCGAGCACGGCCTGCCGGTCGAATACCAGGCCCATCTGCAGCAGATCCGGCCTTTCCGCATCACCACGGCGCGGCAGCGCGTCGGGCAGGTCCTGTTTCTGCTCCTCTGGACGCCCGTCTTTGCCTTTCTCTTCCTTGGCTTTGCCGAGGTGTTTGCCAGCCCGGATGACGGCACGTATCCGGCCTGGTTTGCGCGCCTGCAGAATGCGATTGTTGCCGCGTCTTGGGCGTGTTATCGTTTGGTGTTTAGGCCCGTTTTTGGAGAGGGCGAGAGGACGGTTGGTGATGATGAGGATGGTGATGACGGGGAGAAGGCTCCTCTGGTGGTGAGTCAGCGTCGAGAGCTGTATGGAAGCGGGGATTGTGTAGAAACAGCTTGAAAGAGAGAGCAGGGGGAGAAGCAAGATGATGACTGTGATCATGATTCTGATCTATATTTGCTCTTGGATACAATGAAATCCATCCCTGTTGCAAGCCACCCATTCTTTTTCATCATTCCCATTCCCATTCCCATTTCTCACTGCCTACAACATGTACACTGTACAAGATACACTGGCTGATGGAGATGCCTGCCATTCTACTACTAATAACTAATCCACTCAGACCTCCATATCAACCCGCCAAACTCATCCTCGCGACAGCTACGAACCAGCAATCTCCCCTCTTCCAGAAAACAGGTAAGGTCCACGCAGCGGGGCTCCAGCCTGGCTCGGTCGGTAATCCAGGCCCCAGCCTCGGATTCCGCAGCCGGCCGACG
Organism: Chaetothyriales sp. CBS 134920; assembly: GCA_003693665.1. NCBI lineage: Eukaryota > Fungi > Ascomycota > Eurotiomycetes > Chaetothyriales > Domatiomycetaceae > Domatiomyces > Domatiomyces catenatus. Next base: position 135,826 of record QQSL01000008.1, read on the forward strand.
GCGGAAAAGATACCTGGATGTCGCGACAGCAAGCGCATTGCTAGCCTCGACGGCGCCGCCAACGACGCCCGCGTTGATGACGGCCTGCTCTTCGATGCTGCCGAGGCGCTCGGCAATGCCGTACATGGCCCCCAAGAAGCCCCATGCCTTGCGCTGCAACGACTTGTTGGCGCCGGCGAGCAGGCTGGTGACCTGGTGGCGGGCCTTGGTGGAGCGGCGGCTGGTGCGGTTGTCGGTATCGTTGTCGCGGTGGCCAGTTGCGAGGGCAAAGAGCGGGGGGCTGATCCCGCTGTCCATGCAGAGGCTTTCCTCTCTGCGTGTGGGGGCCGATGATGAGCAGCCGAGGTCGAGGGCGAGGTCGAGGTCAAAGAGCGGTTCGGCAAGGACCATGAGGCGGGCGAGGTGCGCATTGAGCGTGGATTTCCGCTCCGAGTAGCCGATGCATTCGGCGTGGCAGCCACAAGTCTCCGGGGGCGAGCATGGAGGAACAATGATCTGGCCGTCAGACTCGTGGAATGAGAGCTGTACCAGGATGATGAGGTACAGGGCTTCGCGGTAGACTTTCAGGAGCTGCGGAGCCAAGTGGTACTTTCTCGAGGGAGCGAACCCATTAGCCACTCCTCCCATCTGTGCTGCCGCTTCGGTTTTCGAATACTCGGCATATGCCAGTGACCACTCGAGCAGGCGGGAGACTTGCTTGTGCTGGACGGAAAAGTTGTCGGGCAGATTGCCGAGTTCGAGCTGCACCCAGGCGTTCCAGACGAAGGCTCCCTCAGTGAAGAGGACGTCGCGGGCATGTTCGAGGGAGGAAAAGGTCTGGGGGATCGGCTCGCTGGGCACGCTGTCCAGGGTGAGCGAGGGCCGCGAGAGAATGTTTGTGGACGAGCCAAAGATGCGATGCGCCTGGGCCTCGAGTTTGTCGGTGAAGGAACGGAGCGACTCGTAGCCAATGTCGACTGACTTGTAGGAAGTGGTGGTGTGGGTGGTGATGCCGCTGGGGCGGCGGCTGATCAGACCTTTGATCCCCGCCGTCAGCAAGGCCGAGGCCGTGTCGTAGTTGCCCTGGAAGGTCTCGAAGATTGCAAGGAGCAGAGACACAATCATGCGCATCTCTGCGCCCATTGGGCTACACGACCGCGCATCGGCCTCGAGCCGGGTCAGCGTTTTCTGGCATTGCATTTCTGAGATGGCGCAGAAGCGGAGTGCCTCGGGCGTGATGCCCAGCTCATAGCGGCGGTGCACGGCGCCGACAGCACATGCTGCCGCCAGGACTGTAGGCTGCAGGAAGCAGGCCCGGAGCATGAAGTATCGCCACACGCCCGAGTCAAAGTAGGCGCCCAGCTCGGGACAGGTGCGGTGGCGGAAGAAGTCGAAGCAGAAGGAGTCGACATCTGTCTGGAACCAGGGCGAGCTCGGGGAGCGCCATATTTGCAGCAGCCCGTGCTGGTTCTGTTGCTGCTGCTGCTGTTGTTGTTGTTGTTGCTGGTGTGGTGGTGACCAGTCAGGCGGTGAGAGCGGCGGCGATAGCGGCGGCGATAGCGGTTTGGCAGCGTTTATGCTCGGTGTGCTCGTAGCACTCTCATAACCATCACATTTGCGCCCTGTGCTCATGCATCGGCTGCAGAACGGCTTCCCTTCGTCGCATTTTTTCCGTCGAGTCTTACAGGTCAAGCATCCAGTCCTGACCTTGTTGTGCGGTTTGCGTGTCCGTTTCGGCTTGTCGGCAACAAGCTCCGCCATTTGGAATTTCACGGCGGTCGCCACAACAGCTGCAGGACCAGGGCCTGCATTGTCATCCTTGCTGGATACGCTGCAGCCATATATGAGATCTTCATCGCTGTCACACATCACACGGCGAGGAGGGTATACGCCCAGGCCAATCAGAAACCGGCAGTGGAACCGCTAACCCTCGTTGCTGCCACTGTGGCCAATCAAAAATTGGCAGTGGAACCCCTAGGCACTTATTGCTGCCATTGTGGCCAATAGCGCATCGGCATTTGTAGGCCGCAGCTTGTTGCTGCCTGGGATTATTACCTAACTGAGGTACAGCAGGATATCTGTAGTCAAAAGGGCGTGTGATATGTGGTATTCACAGGTATTGAAATAAGCAAAAGCTTCTGGGTATTGTCTTGATTCATGCCCACTGCCATATAGGTACACTTGCACCAGAGATATGCGGCCCAGCCCACTTCCTTCCGTGCTTCTCTGCTTCTCAGCATCTAAACGTGCAGCCATTCTTGGTCTGCAAATGCCTAGGAGAAAGAAAGGGCCTTCTTAATTTCGGCAATCGCCCGGCCGGGGTTCAATCCCTTTGGACATGTCCTGGAGCAGTTCAAGATGGTATGGCAACGGTACAGGCTCATGCTGTTGTCGAGTGCCTCCTTTCTCTCTGCCTTGCGCTCGTCTCTCGAGTCGGCTAGCCAGCGGTAGGACTGCATCAGCACGGCCGGGCCAAGGTATTGGTCGCTGTTCCACCAGTATGAGGGGCAGGATGTCGAGCAGCAGGCGCAGAGAATGCATTCGTATAGTCCGTCCAGCTTTTTGCGGTCCGCAGGCGATTGCCTGTACTCCTTGCCCTGTCACAACGTCAGACACAGCCCACTGTCACCCCTGTCAAGTTACTCACGTCTGGAGATGGAGTGTCTCTCTGCAGATACGGCTTGATGGACTTGTACTGCTTGTAGAACAGGGTCAAGTCGGGAACGAGATCTTTGACCACATATGTGTGCGGCAACGGGTAGATCCGAGACTCCTTTGATGTGTCTGTCGGGATACGGCCTGCATGCCTATCAGCTCTGCCCGGGCCCTGCTTGTCGTCCAAAAGTCAGTGCGAGAGAGGTGACGTACATAGACATGCCAATGTGTTGACCCCGTCAATGTTCATCGCACAGCTCCCGCAGATGCCCTCTCGGCAACTCCTCCGGAAGGTCAGTGTCGGGTCGACCTCGTTCTTGATTCTTATAAGCGCATCCAGCATCATGGGGCCCGTCTTGTTCAGGTCGAGCGTGTATGTTTGCATGTGCGGCTTCGACGTCGGCTCGTCGGGGCTCCACCGATAGATGTGGAAGGTCTTGATCTTCGCATTCGCCTCTGTCTTCTGCTGCTGGCCTGTTGCCGGCTTTGTTTCCTGCACCGTGGCATACGAGCGTGAGGCAATCGACGGTCTTAGAGCTCGGGTTGACGCCACCAGGCGCGAGGCAGTGCGAAGTGAGGCCATGGAGAGGGGAGGCACGAGCTTGGCCACGGCGGTATCAAGCTTGGAATCGACAATATGGGAGCGATGTCACTTGCAGGCGTGCACGCGGACAAATGGAGAGGGAGTGCTTGGATGTTCGGCACACTGCTTGTCTGCCAAGACCGAACCTCCAGCCAATCATAAACAACGCAACATAATCGTTACGCCACATGCAAATGCGCTGATTAGTCTCGGCAAAACACCGCACTCCCGCATCTCGAGCCAGAGCCCGTCTACAACACTCTACAGAGCCAGAGCCCGTCTACAACACTCTACAGAACCAAAACACCGCCAATGCATACAACCCCCAGACCGATGGCCCCAATTGACCCTGCGCCGATGGCTGCGCCGACTGCTGCCGCCCCATTGCTGAATGCGCGCCGTGTCTTGCCGCAGCACGAGTCTCGCTTGTAGCTGACCGAGTTCGCATCTGCCGCCACTTGGAACACCGACCCATCAAAGCTTCCCACATTGTAGAAGTCGACCAGGAGGAAGTTCGGCGGCCGCCCCCACTGCGTCATGCAGGTCCTGGTCGCGTATCCAGCACTGCCATATCCCGTCACCGCATTCGTCTCGTTAAGAATGCTAAGCACTGGCGCCTGCAGCCTGATCCCAGCCAAGGAGATCTCCACATTCAGGTTGTGGTTGGCCATGTACATCATTCGCGAAGATGCCTGGTCGGATTGGTTGGGCGGTCGCTGGGCTGTGCACGGAAATGCGCGGTCTGTTGGCGAGAAGGGTGTTTCCCACATCTGAGAGAACTCGTCCAGCAACCATGGAATCTTCTGTTGGTCTGCCTCGTAGTCTAGCATCACCACCGCCCGCTGGTTTCGAAGGACCATCTCGCCCAGTGACGGCTAGTCATCCAGACGCATCGGCACTCTTGGTGCCGCGTACACATAATCGATCAATCCCGACTTCACCACCGGGTCAATGAAGAGCTCTGGCCTGACATAATTGTGGTTTCCCATCAGGATCGTCAGCACATCATATGGATTGTGCTTCATCCACTCCACCACTATGGCAAGATAGTCTTCGACCGGTCCCGCACTCAGGAGGTCGCAGGAACTGTGGCAGAGAGTAAGGGTGCCGTTGAGGTGGTGCACCTGGAACTGCACTGTTGATACTTCAGTCAGCAATGTCCGCTCTTCCTGAAGAGACTTGCAAGCTCACACATGCGGATGCCGTCGTTCAGTTGCGTGGTGACATCGAGCATTTGATTGCTGGCCAGATTCCCAGGTCGAACAAACGGGCTGTTATGGGCCGCTATATGCGTGACATTGCTGTATAAACGGGAGCAGAATTCGGCGTACCCGTTGCAAGGCACAGTATTGCTTGGCTGTACTGAAGACCTAGTCGACGTGGCATTGCCGTATCCCGTCAGGTTTGAAGTGCGAGTGGCCCCGACAAGCAACGTCAGCCTCTCCCTTGTCAGTGTACTGTTCAGCGAGTGAGCATCTGTACTTCCAACAATGCTGCCCACGTCTGTTACTCGCGGGGAGTGGGAGCCTGGAGATGATATTGCCGTCATGACTCCTTGGCTGGCATCCGTAGCCACTGCAGTGTTGTGATCGCTGTTGTTCGTGGCCACCCTTGGGTTTGCACTCCTGCTGGTGGGTAGAGTAACGTGTGCTAAGCTGTGCCAGGACCAGAGGGCCACGAGGAAACTCAGAGAGAGCACCATATTTATCATCCGAGGGATATCTGGATTCGTCACATCGACAAGTCTGCCCTTACTGGAGTCCTAGGAGTAAAGATGCCAAGTGACAATGTGGAATGTGGTAGTACTGAGGGAGGGCACCGCATGGCTTTGAGCCAGACCTACCTGTTCTTGGGCTGTTCTTGCAGTGGACTGTTCTTTCCATGAATCCATGATTTATGACTTGTACATGTTCTTTCCGTGAATCCATGATTATGACTTGTACATGTTCTTTCCGTGAATCCATGATTCGTACCTGTTCTTGCCGTGGATCCATGACTTGATTCACATTGAAGTGGAAGGACCGATGGCAATGACTGCTGTTGCCTCGGTTAGCAGCAGTTCAACGCGCACTTGCCAGATTCGGCAGACTCCACTTGTATACCTCTTCCATTGCCCCTTCCACTTTGACATTCAGACAATCATGTCACCCCAGCATTGTCGCCATTACCATAATGCATTGTCCAGGTGAGTTCAGATGCATAGTTGTCTTTCCTTGGTAACTAGCCATAACTGTTAATCTTTTTTCCCTTTCCTTGTTATGGCTCATCTTCGCATCCTTGCTGTGTGCCTGTACACCGTCTCCTTTGTTCTGCTTCTCCTTGTCGAAACCGGCAACCTCACAAACGCAGCGCTCATTCGGGACACATACTGGCTCAAAATAGGCCTCGCCAACGTGATACCCAACTCGGTCCCGAATGCGGTCTTTATCAACTCGATAGCCCGGTCAATTGGCCTGCACGACTTCTATCAAGTTGGCCTGTGGGGCTTCTGTGAAGGGTATGACAATGAAACTGAAAATGACGACGACTATGACGGGGATGGTGGCGGCGACGGCGACGAAGATGGTCGTGGAATTTCGAGTTGTTCCAGGCCCCAGCCTCTGTACTGGTTCAACCCTGTGGAAATCATCATGAGCGAGCTTCTGGCCGGCGCCTCGATTGCACTGCCGACACAAGTCACCGACGCGCTGCACATTGTCCGCGACGCAAGCCGCTGGATGTTCGCCTTCTACCTGGCCGGTATCTCTCTGACTTTCCTCTGCATCTTCCTCGTGCCCACCGGTTACTTCCCCAATGAAAGGAAGAGGATGATGAAGAAGAAGATGAAGAAGAACAGGAGCTTTGCGCATCAGCTTTCCCTCCCCTGGCTCACCTTCCTGGCCTTCTTCTGTACCGTGGCTCCGTCCGCCATTGGCACATCCATATTTACTATCTTCTGCAACACGTTCAGCGGCGCTGCTGATCTCAACATCACCGCCCATCTTGGAACACGTATGCTCGGCTTCACCTGGACAGCAGCTTTGCTGAATCTTGCTGGGTTTTGGTTGCAGGTTAGCCTCAGTTCTGCTGCTACTGCTGTTACTGCTGTCTGGTGTTGTGGCAGAGAGGAGAAAAAAGCGGAGGATCTTGTGCCCAGTGGTCCGATGGTCGAGGTAAGAGCAGGAGTTTGAGTCGGTGACAGACAAAAGGCTTGCAGCCCATCCAACTATGGTACAGTCAGCATGCATGGCGTTCTGGTCTTCAATTGTAGCTTGGGCAGGTCGAACTGGCCGACTCATCAATATCCAATGCATGCTGCAATATTCAATTCATGCTGCAATATCCAATTCATGCTGCTCCCTCCCTCGTTTCATCTGTTCTTCGATCTAGATGCCGCTCTATCTCAGACGGAAAAGATTGTGAACCCAGGTGCAGTGTAGATGGCCAATTCACGCATGCGCATTCGACGGGTTACGTACATACATGCGAGTTCTAATCCTTTTCATCTCATTTCATTTCGTATCGCTTCATTTCGTTTCGTTTCCAGGCATGTTTCGGTATAATACGAGGGCGGTAGCTGCCTGCTGTCGCCGCTATCTCTTCCGTGGACTGGCAGTGCCATCAGTAAGCCCATCATCGTCTGCATTGGCGTAATCATCCTCATCGTCCTCGCCCACATGTTCCAGCTTCGGCGTTCTCCTCTCATTTCTGCGCTTGGGGCGCCGGCGTCGGGAAGACGAGATGTTGCTGGCACTATCGTCGGGCGCTATCTCTGACACGCCATCCCAATCGGCCAGCCCATCATCCGTCTCGAGGTCCCACCTAGAGAAGCCTTCGGATGCGAGACCTCCTCCACCTCCGCCTGCGGCAGAGGCCGGGGTTCCCATTCTCACCTCGATTTGCCCGGCTGGTCCTTTCCTCCGTAGTGCTGCAGCTGCCAGACCGGCCGACCTCTCTCGGAGCATGTTTCGCATCGCTTCCGCTTTGACGTGCAGCGCCTCGAACGCGTCCTCCAGCGCTTCCATGCCTAGATAAATCTCGCGCTCAACTTCGGCCAGGGTAGATATTTCCGTCTCCTCGTCATAGGCGATGGGAGCACCGCAACATGCCGAGTTGGTCTGAGTTGTGCTGCTGTGCCGGGAGTGACCCATGGAAGAGTGGCTGTGCATGTTACCTGGTGTGGGCCCACGAGACGGAGGCGCTTTTGCAAATGCAGAGGCCGAGCGCGGACCGTATTGCTGGGCCACGTCGGAGAAATCTTCGGCGCCGGAGCGGAGGAAACCATCGAAGCGGCCGGAGATAAGAATGTCCCATTCGTCGCTGGAAACGGCAGCCAAGGTAGCGAGAGCATTATGCAGGCCCGGATTGTTGAGCAGATATATCGCTGTCTCGGGGTCGCGAGGGGGAGTCGCCAGGCGGTACAGGCGGTAAATGGCCTGGCCGGCGATAAGGATGCTCTCTGGCCTAGGCCGCGGCTGTGGTGTCGGGGTTGGCGCAGGTGGAACTCCTTTTTCTGGGCTAGGCGCTCGCCGGGGAGGGCCGATCGGTTTATCGACAATGTGCAGCAAATCCTTGAATATGGCTCGCTGCTCGGCAGGTAGATGGGTCAGAATGGCAAAGGTCAATGTCTCGTCGTCTACCTCCTCCGGCGGGCTCGTCGGACCATCATTCTGGCGCGTCAGCCATCTATCAACACTCTGCTTTGTCTTTCTCGACTGCCTGATGTAGTGCTCCCTGAATTCTTCAGGAACATCAATATCCAGCTTCTGCATTGGCACGTGCATTTCCAGCGAAATGCCCAGTCCAGTAGGTGAAGCCATAAAGGAGAATGGAGGCCAATTCGGGAGATCGCGCCGGCCGGAGACAAGTTCAAGAATCTCACCCCAGCTAATACCCCGGGCATCTGCCCCGTCTTGGTTGAGATGCTCACACATGCAGCATTGGCAGAGCTCGTTGGAAATATCGCGAGCAAACACAGCTTCGAGGCGATCGAGCAGGCGGCGTGCGACAGAGCGGTAGCCAGTAGCAACTGCTAGAGAGCCATTATGGCTAATCACTTTGTTGAAGTCATCGAGCAGCTGATGGTATGGCTCAAAAAGACTGGACACGAGCACCGACGGCTGGGGTGGCTCAGGGGCTTGCTGGATGGCCATGGGCTTGCCCGCCAACAGGAAGCTCCTGGGGACGCTCTGAGGCAGGCCGCCATTCTGCAGCAGGTAGTCTACTCGGGGTGCTGGAATGGCGGCAGGGGGCGGAGGGGGCGGAGGAGGAGGCGGTGGGCCAGCTTGCGAGGCCGAGGTTGCTGTTGATCGCGGTGAGTGTTCGACAAGAACCTCCAGTGGGGTCGCACCCGCAGTTGGCGGGTGCAGGACCGGCTGGAAGTTGGACCCTGGGCGTTGAATGGTGGGCTGATGGGGTGCTATCGACGTCGCGTCGGAGCTGGTCTCATCCTCGGCTACTGCCACCGGCTGATTAGCTCCCTGGCTGGATCCAGTGTGTCCAGGAACAGGCGACTTGGCACGGCTAGGCTGGCTGGCAGATCTCTGGGGCAGGCGACTGGAAGCCTTGGTTTTGTGCAGCTTGCTGCTTTCTCGCCGCTTAACAGGGCTGCCCGACGAATCCAGATCCGAGCCACTGTTGCGCACATGGCCATTGGACTTGGAATGCTTTGTATGCACTCTGACTTTGATGTTGTTGTCCCGAGTGTTGGGCTGTCTCGGCTCTTCCTCCCGAATAGTGTCGACTCCAGACTGGTGGCCACCAGCGCTCTTCCGCTTGCTTGGAGTTTGGTCGGTCTGGTCAGTCAACGGTGGACTGGGAGGGGCATGTGGCCCGGTGGGGGCGCCGTTCACCGCCGCAGGGGGAGGGTTGGCACTCGTGGTGCTGGCGTTGGCAGGCGGTGGCGCTGCTGCTGGAGCCTTGGTGGGTGTTGACCTGTCCTTGGGCTCATTCAAGTCGGTAGTTGGTGGCGTGAAGAGGGCCAGTGGCGGGCGAGGGCCGATGAACTCCTTGGCATGCTCCTTGGACACCGTCGGATACGGCAGGCTCGATCTGGACTCGGAGCGTAAAGGCAGGCCCGGGTCATTCTCGACGGCGGCGTCGGCGACATTTTCATAGCTGTTGGTCAACATCGAGGACTGTCTCTTGGGATCTGCGGGCGATAGAGAGGCCCGGGACGAGCCGGTGCGGGATGGACGGTCGGTCTTGCTGGTGCTTGTACGGGTTGTTGTCGTCTTGCGGTGGTGGGACGAGGTCTTGTGACGGTCCCGTTCTCGCTCTCGTTCTCGTTCTTTGCGCTCTGGGCGGTCCTTGTCATGTTTGGAGGCAGAGAGAGTGCTGCGACGCCGCCTCTCGGCGCTGTTCTCGCGCATCTTGGACGGCATCCTCGCGCACGGACACGTGCATGGTGCACTTCACGGCACACCCTTCCGACTGAATTAGTTGAGCGGCTATGGCGCACCAGTCATTTGCTAGGGCCGCGCTTATCACCTGCCACGTGTGCGAGCGTTGGTGCCGCAGTCGGCGTGTAATGGAGAGACACGACGGAGATCAGTTAGCCATTGGGCAGGGGTGGGATGATGATGCTTGACCAAGGAGCGAGAGATTATGAGCCCTGGTGGTCGAGCGAGGTCGATTGAGGGGAGTTGGGTGGTTGATGCCTTAACCTATTACTAAGATTGGTGCGCTAGGTCAACTTGGGAAGGAGGGAACCAGCGCACCAGCGAAAAATGGCGTGGCCGGTGGTGCCTTCCCCTTTAATTCCCACCCACACACCACTCACCGACTTCCAAGTCATCAACGATGGCGTTCGCTTGTCACCCTGTCAGTGCAACGGCGCCTCATTTATTCACCCCTGGTTCCTCATTGTGCAAAATTCATTGTTCATGTTGATCATTTCTCATTCCTCATCGCTCATTTCTGGTTGATCCAACGCTGGATCAAAACCCAGTCTAACAATTCTTCTATGGTCTAGTTCTATGGATATCCAACAAACGAACGAACGCTCACAGTGTACGTGACTTCATCATGCTCCTCCGGGACTCCTCCTCCTCCTCTCTATAAGTCCATCGTTCGCTCGCCTTTATTCCCTCACAATCAAACCGGACACGACTGTCGGCCCCCAACTTCAACAGTCTGGGCGCCACTGATTTGTTGCACTGGCGCCGTCGGATCCCATATGCCCGGCTCCTCAGCAGTTTTCTCCTTGTCAAACATGTAGGTGTCGTTCGGAATCAGCAGTGACAAGAAAACCAGCAGCCCCCCAGCCATAAAGACACTGGCCGCCCAAATGCCAGCAGCCATGATTCCATCAGACAGCGAATCAACCATTGCACCCGCCGCCACTGCACCGCAGAGTATGAACGGTGCCGCGCACGTGTACATGGCCCCGCTGTATTGCCCAAACAGCTGTATTCGCTGGCCCAGCACTTCCTGTACATTATTGACCGGCAGGCTGACCATGGTGCCCAGGAGGAAACCAAAGAGGCCAGCGAAGACAGCGGCCGAGGCAAAAGTTCGGCAACATAGCCAACCGGCGTAGATTAATATGGCATTGGCTATCGTGGCCGCGCAATGGACCTTGCGCGCTGTAGTGTAGTCGCACAGTGTGCTGCCTAACCACCGCCCGGGTAGCTGGCAGGAGTTCAGAATGACGACCAAGTAGACAGTCAAGTCAGGCTTCTTTTCCGGGACATCCTCGCTCACGCCGAGATGACGTTTCTGCGCCCAGAGTTCGATATAGAAGGGCACAGTCAAGGTGCCCAGGTAGACAAAGCACATGGCGATTGTGAGCACGCGAAAGGTCCACGACAAGAAGGCCCGCTCCGGCCACCATGTGAAGACGGAGGATTTCTTGCCAATTGCTCGCGGGTTGAAGCGCGGTGCTGGCACGGCAGCCCAGACAATAAAGATACCCAGGATACCGGAGACGGCGGCGAAGACACCGACGGCAGCCTTGAATGAGTGGTGTTCTATCATTTTGGTGAAGGCAATAGGGAATAATGCGCCCCCCACTGCCGCTCCGCTGTTGGTGATACCCATGGAGAAGCCCTTGTGTTTGGGGAACCAAGTCTTGGCCATGTGAGGCGCCGCCAGGAAATAGATACTCTGTCCAATTCCCACTGGGATCACGGCCAGCAAGATTTCCCAGTACTTACCGTCTCCAACTCGGTCCTTGCCGCCGGTAAACGCAGTACCAATGAAGCCTCCGGTGACACAAACTCCGGCAATTGCGTTCAGGATCCGATGATGGCCCGCGTCCAGCAGACGTCCCCAAAGCAGGGCCAAGGCCAGCAAGCAGAACGGCGGGATTGCTCCAATCAGGGATAGTTTCTTCATCGACACCCCGGGCATCAAGTGTTTGGAGTAGTAGGACAATATTGTGCCGAACGCCATGATCATCCCCCAGCAGAGCACCTGTTGACACATGCCCGCAAAAAGGGCCACATATCCCCACCACATCGGCCACGTCTGTGTCTCGGTCTGTGTCTCGGTCTGTGTCTCGGTCTCGGTCTCTGTCTCTGTCTCTGTGTCTGAGTCGGCAGTGTGCTCGCCTTCAGTAGTTATCGGGCCTTGTATGTGCTGTGTTTGTTTTTCACTGTGTTTGAGCGAGAGAGAGGCAGGTCTGGAAGCAGATCTGGATGCAAGACCGTCAACCATTGTTGCAGCCATGCTCAGCGAGCGTGGGACAGGCTCAGTGTCCTGATCAGTGTGCTCGCCCATGATTGGCAGTACCACACTCTTCTTTACTTCCTTCAGCCCTTGGTCTGGGGATTCAGCAATGAGTGAGTGGAATGGGCTTGCAATGGTGTTGTCTGAGCGCAAGGCACTGGTTACTCTTCGTCATGAGCTGCCCATCTTGGTCTGGGTCCTGATATCCAATGCCCTTTTATACGTGCCCAACCATCCTTCGCTGTGAGGACACTGATGGCGGAGCCTGAAAACTTAGTCCAAACTCAGTGCTGGGAGAGGGGAGGAAGCCAGAGTTGCAATGAGACATCAACGCACATGCTCCGCCCTGGTTGATAAGCATCTGTAACTGAGGAGTGCAACAATGACAGCAAAAATAAAGCTTGTAACAGCGTTGATCCATGCTGGTTGAGGCCGTCGAGGGCAATGTTTGGTGGTTTGGGGAAATGCCAAGACTATAAGCAATGAGGAAGGAACCGAAGGATCCTGCTATTTGACTGTCCAAACAGTTGAGCAAATCTGTCTTTGGCTTGGCAGGCCCATCCGGAGCCCACAGAACCCGAGTCTGGCCGCTGTGTAGTGGCAGTGGGCAGGCTCCTGCGCCTCGCCCACTTTGTTAATTCGTGGGAGGCCAAGGCATGGGCACCATGCCTCTTTCGCCCCCCAGGGCAGGGTGGACCACAGGGAGGATCTGGAATACAACACTGCCCCCAGCTGCCGCCGGGGCTCCCACTCACTGGTCGAAGCTGCCTTATCAAGCTCCTGTCACTCTGTGTATACGCATGCCAAGCATCGTGCCAAGTCGCATGCCGTCAAAGTCTCAAGTCTTATGTGCTCGTGCTGGTCGTCGACTCGTTGCGTTCCACCAGATCGCCCACGCCCAATCCGCGCCCCACCTTGACCTTGACCACCTTCTCTTTCTTCTCACCGTTCACCGGCTCACCCTCCTTTTTGTCAATGGACCCAACCGCATCTCCCTCGTCTTCGTCATCCTTGTCATCGCTCTCTTTGATTTGCATGCTCGTCAGGTCCATCCGCATGGCATATGCATCCTCGCCATCAGCATAGTATTTGCTCTCTACCTTTTCCACCTCGAAGCCCAGGGTGTCGCGGTAGAGATGCAAGGCTGCTGAGTTGGACATGCGTACATGTAGCGAAACATAACTTGCATTAAACACCTCCGCCATTGCTCGCTGACTCATCCGCATCAACTTCTCTGCAATTCCTAGTCGCCGATGTGTTCTCATCACCGACAGACTGGTGATATGCCCGTGCTGCACACCATCAGGAGGGTCTTCTTCCATCTTGGCCAGAACGTAGCCGACAACCTTGGGGTATTTCGACGGCTTGTTGCCCCGCACAATGGCCACAAAGCTGAGCTGCGGCCATGTCAGGGCGTGGTACATGTAGTACTTGAGGAAGTAGTTCTCGGGCAGGTTCGACAGGTTGCATTGCTGTATGGCCGGTAGCAGGGAGATGTATGAGGGATAAGACGAGACGGGGACAATGTCAACCATTGTGACTGTGTTGGATCGACGTGGGCAGTGGCTGCGGCTGTTCAACTGGCCGTCTTTTTTAAAAAGTAGGGTGCGGATACAATATCCGGCACCTAATACGTCACGTGCCCAGCCAATGTCCCTGTCACACCAACTGGCTGGAGAGGCGCGTCCATCAGCCAAGTCGGCAGCTGGCAACAGACACGTGCCAAGCGTGCTATTCGACATCAATGTCTCTATCATAACAATCAGACGGTTTTTTTGATATTAGGCTATCGACATCTTCATGCCACCATTCGCACAGATGACACTTCCCGTCGTCCACCCACTCTCTGCTGAGCATAGCATGCCCACAACGCCGGCGATCTCGTCGGTAAAGGCTGGTCGCTTGCCTCCCATGCCTTCCCTGACTATCCTGTCGTACTCTCCAGCATCTCCTCCCGCCTTGGATTTGGTTTCGTCTTCGCCATAGTAGGACATTAGGGGGGCGCTATCGACATACTTTTGGTTAATTTTCCAGAACCTCTCGCCGGCTTGACTGTACATATCTCCCCACACCGGTCCTGGGTTAATGGCATTAACTGTACACCTCTCGGCCAGCTCTCGAGCCCAGACTCTGGTCATGGCCTCTAGTGCTGCCTTGGTGCCCGCATAGATGGACTGTGCCTCGCAGCCGATGGAGGCCGACACGCTCGACACATTGACCACACGGCCTGACCTGTCGTTGGGCAAGTACGGCTCACACGCCTGGATCAGGAGCAGCGGGGCCAGCACATTGACGTGGTACTGCCTGTCAAACTGTGTGATCTCGATGGGCCCCTCTTCGGGATCGTTCAGCAATTTGTTCCCCGCGATGCCGGCATTGTTGATCAGGATGTCAATCTGGAACTTCCCGGTTTGCGGATGCGAGAACTTGCTCTTTGCCGTGTTGACGATATGTGGTGCACTTTGGGTGGGATCTGACAGGTCTGCTTGCACAGCCTCACACACGATCCGATGTTCACTCTGAAGCTTCTGACAGAGCACCTTGGTGGGTTGAGTAGACGAGTCAGAGGTGTAGACAAGCAGCAACGCACAGCCTTTGGCGGCCAGATTGCTTGCAATAGCCGCTCCTATGCCTGGATCGCCCGTCAGATGGTCTGGCCCGTCCGCTGTCACGCTGGTGCTGGGCTGTCTTACCACGTGATCCGCCCGTGACGATACCAAACTTGCCTTCGAGAGGACGGGATGGTACTGAGGGCGTCATCTCTCTGGCACCCGTATCCGTAGCTTGAGATTGAGGTGAGATCGAGGTTTAAGCTTAAACACTAAGTTTATCTATTTCTGGGAACAGAACGAAAAGGCGCCGGAACTTATCTAATCGGGTCACGGTAACTACTAACTACTGGATATCCAGAATGATCTGACCGATCTCTTTATCCGCCGTTGAGCCCCCCGTATCCGTTCATGGACTTTCTCAAGTCCGCCGTCGCGTCTGCAATCGCCAAATCCGGCGGCATCCCATACTCCATTGGCGATTGTGTCGACCAGCACGCGTCCATCTGGGCTCTCCACAACGCCACGAAGAGGGTATGAAGGCCTGGACAGAGAGTTCCCCGTGGACCACTAACACCAGGTAGGAGGACGGCTCACGCTGCAGTGCCTTCGTGTTCGACATCAACGCCAGCAAGTCTCTGCTCCCCCTTGCCCGAAATGCAGTCCGCAAGCTGCGCACACTCCGCCACCCAGGCGTCGTTAGGGTGCTTGACGTGATCGAGAACGAGACGACGATTTACTTGGTGACCGAGAGGGTGACACCGCTGAACTGGTACATCAAGCGCGGTAGTCTGAATGAAGAGACGATCAAATGGGGTCTGCACAGCATCGCCTCTACGTTGAAATTTATAAACGGCGATGCCTCGTCCGTGCACGGCAGTGTCCGAGCCAGCTCTGTGTACACTGGCGAGAGCGGCGAATGGAAGCTGGGAGGGTTTGAGATCCTCAGTTCTCTCAACGAAGACGACGCCATCATCTATACTTATGGCAGCCTGGTGCCCGACAGCAACAAATATGCTCCCCCTGAAGTCCTTGCCAGCGGCTGGTCTGCGATCAAGAAGGCTCCTCTGCCAGCTGCCGATGCCTACGGACTGGGAGAGTTGATATATGAAGCCTTCAATCGCTCCTTCACCGGAACAGATCAACTCCCCCAGCCAAAGAACATCCCGGCGTCGCTGGCGCCCGCGTACAAGAGGCTCATCAGCGCTAATCCGAAGGTTCGGATCAGCGCAGCTAATTTCCTGGACCAGGGCAAGAGAGTCGGCTCTTTCTTCCACACTCCTTTAATTAGTATCACTGAGAGGACCGACAATCTTGGTCTGATGAGCGCGGAAGAGCGTGACGAATTCATCCTTGAACTTGACAATCTCTCGGACGACTTCCCGGAAGAGTTTTTCAAGATGAAAATCCTTCCAGAGCTGATCAAATCGGTTGAATTTGGAGGAGGTGGGCCAACTGTCTTCAGTGCCATCTTGAAAATTGGTCTTAAACTGCCCGATGATGAATTTGAAGCCAAACTTGCACCCATCATCATCAGGCTCTTCCAGAGCCCTGACCGAGCTATGCGAGTATGTCTGCTCGACAGCCTGCCTGCTGTGGTTGACCGAATGTCTCAAAAAGATATCAGCAACAAGATCTGGCCTGCTATGGTCACTGGCTTCACAGATACTGCACCTGTCGTGCGTGAGCAGACGGTCAAAGCAGTTCTGCCTGTGATTGCCAAGCTGTCCGACCGCACAGTCAATGGTGAGTTGCTGCGTCTGCTTGCTAAGACGGCGAACGATGAGCAGCCTGGAATTCGTGCGAATACAACCATATGCCTGGGCAAGATTTCAAGAAATCTTGGAACTGGTTCAAGGGCCAAAGTTCTGACAGCTGCCTTTACACGCTCGCTGCGAGATCCTTTCGTGCACGCCAGAAGCGCCGCGCTCATGGCTCTCAATGCCACCATCGACTTGTTCAGCGACGAGGACTGTGCAACGAAACTGCTACCTGCCTTGTGCACGTGTTTGATTGACAAGGAGAAAATGGTACGAGATCAAGCTAATAAGACGTTTGATACATACATGCAGCGCGTGCAAAAATATGCCAGCACTCTTCCCGACACAGCCCTGCCTGCTGAAAACCCGCCTAGTTCCGCAGGTGCAACCACAGCCAAAACAAACAACCAGAATGATACTTCATGGACCGGCTGGGCAGTTTCTTCCTTCACCAACAAGCTTACTAGCGCCAAGGGCGACATACAGCCGGCATCTTCGAACGGGACAGCTGCGCAAACACAGTCACTACCTGCCTCTGGGAGAACTACGCCTTCCGTATCGATGAGTATGGATCGAGCACCCGTTTCAAGAAATTCTCTCTCACTGCAGCAAAAGCAGCAGCAGCCACTTGCTCGTTCAGTTGCCCAGCCTGGACCAAAAAAGGAAGAGGAAGGAGTTGAGGACACGCTTGACGCATGGGGTGAGATGGATGGGGACGATGACGCATTCTTTGACGCCTCTTCTGGCGTAAAGCCTGCTGCCCCAGCAAAGGCTCAGCCCTTTGATGACGGCGGCGAGCCTGACTTTGCTGGATGGCTTGCCGCTCAATCCAAAGCAAAATCCAGCAAAGCACCGCCCAAAGGCCTAACAAAAACATCAACCTCGGCTCTCGCATCGAAGCCCAACATTGTGAGGAGTTCTTCAGCCGGACCTCCGCTCATCTCAAAGGCTGCAACTACCGCAAAGGCTGCTCCGAGAGCTTTGGGCTCATCGAAGCCAAAGGAGGTACCCAAGCCGAAGCCTGCCGAAGACGATGATTGGGGCGCTGCCTGGGACTGATGATATCTTGGAGGTGCACCTGAATGATGGAATGATAGAGCTTGTCTTCTCAGCGCGGCGTTTGGCCAACATCATTCCTTTACTTGTTCTTCTACTCCATTGACCACGATATATGCGGACCCTACCTTGCTCGCTCCTCTAGCGCGCCCTGAAACCCAACGCCAGCCAACCTCCAATCAGACAGAGACCACCTGCAGACACTTTGTTAGCCACGCACTTGGCCAATGAATAAGCCAGGAAAACAAACGTACCAAGTGGTGTGACTGGGCCCAAGAACTTGAACTGCTGCGGCGACAGAACCAACAAGTAGATGCTTCCACTGAACATTGTCATCCCAGCCGTGAATAGACCAGCAGCAATGCTATTATCAGCAGCTGACGCCGAGACCAACAGGGCGACCGAGTGGATGAGCTATATGATGGATAGTAATACTATTAATACAGGCACTTGCCATCATTCGTTCAATTTTTTTTTTTGAAATGGCTATCTTCATGCTTACCTGATACTGCGCTGCTGTGCCCCAGTTGGCAATCCTCGCCGGATCTGCAATCTTCTTCTTCAAGCCATGAGCTCCGAACGCGCCGAGGCCAACGGCGGCTGCTCCGAAGACAGATCCGATAATCCAGAACATTCGATTGCGCCGGGCACGACTCGAGGGCGACGAGTTGTCTAGGGGAAGGAGGTTCTGACGCTCACCACTCATGCTATAACAATTCAATCTTACAAGAAAGCAGTAGTGAGAAAAGCTAGGAGGCTGGTGGTCTGACCTTGGATGCAGGCAGGAAACACGTTGTTTGTTGTTTGACAAATGTTGTTTGCTCTGTTTGACAAATGTTGTTTGCTCTGTTTGCATAACGCTCCATACGAACTATAACTTTAGGCAACAACGATGAACACCAACGATCCTTCCCGTACGACTACATTTGCAAAATAACGGAAGGAATGACTCGACTCATCCGTTCATCCATTCCTGTCCCTGGCACACGTAATGCCTAATTAACCAGACTGATGACTCTTAACTTGTGGACCCTATTAGATACTGTTTCCACACCCCCTCACGTACCACGCTGTGCCGACGGTCAAATTCTCTCGGTCCGTGCGACTGGGTGAGCTAGTTGCCCATCTTATCCCCATGGTTGTTGGAGCTTTGCCTCGTTCTGAAGGTGATATCAAGGGGGCCTCTCACTCTACCACTTCAAGTGCAAGGCATCCGTTAGGGATGCGAGGACTGGAAGCAAGTCAATATCGTGCCACTACGCTACGAAGAGGCAAGCGTCTTCGCAGCTTCCAATATACCACATACAAGGACTGGTTAGGAAGGAAGGTTTGTGGTTTGGGTACTCTCATTTAGGAATAGCTTTCAACCAAACGGTCAAACCAAAAAATTGCGTGGAGTTCACCCATAATATTACTCATTTCTTAGGTAATGGGTGTCGTGTGGTATTCTGCTCTGGCTACTGCACCACATATAAGAGAAGGGCTGTGCCTCACTGTACTCTCAACTCGCATCACACATATCACACATCGGTTTGTTCGTCCCAGCGTTCACAATGCCCGATTCCAAAAAGACTGCAAACCCGCGTGAGCTCTCGAAGATGACGCCAGAGCAAGCAGACCAAGCGCTCAAAAGCCTCGACGTACAACAGCAGCTCTCTGGACTTTCGCTCAATGCTAAGAACCCAAAGGACATGGCTTCGTACAAGTTCTGGCAGACTCAGCCTGTGCCACGCTTTGATGAGAGCGGCTCGTCGACGCAGCCACTTCCAGACGGGCCCATCAAGGTCGTCATACCAGAGAAGGTGCCTACCCAGCCTGCACCCTTGCCGGAGAGCTACGAATGGGTGGAACTCGACTTGACCAGCCCGGACGAGATCAAGGAGGTGTACCAGCTTCTCTCGCACCACTATGTTGAGGACGACAATGCCATGTTCCGCTTCAACTACTCCCAGCCCTTCCTCGACTGGGCACTCAAATCGCCCGACTGGAAGAAGAGCTGGCACCTGGGTGTGCGCGCCAAAGGTCCTAGCCGGGTTTTGGTTGCCACCATCTTTGGAATCCCTACCAAACTGCGCGTGCGTGACAACGTGCTCGACGTTGTGGAGATTAACTTCCTGTGTGTTCATAAGAAGCTGCGCTCGAAACGACTTACACCTGTCCTGATCAAGGAGATTACACGCCGCTGCCACCTTACGGGCATCTACCAAGCCATCTACACTGCCGGTGTTATCCTGCCAACACCTGTCGGCAGCTGCCGGTATTTCCATCGCTCGCTTAACTGGCTGAAGCTCTATCAAGTCGGCTTCTCGCCGCTCCCTCCTCATTCAACGGAAAAGAGGATGATCCAGCGCAACCGACTGCCGGACGAGACCAGCTTGCCAGGCTGGCGGGCGGTCAAACCATCAGACATCGACGCCGTGCACGATCTGCTTGATCGCTACCTCAAGCGCATGCAATTGGCGCAAGAATTTACCAGAGAAGAGATCGAGCACTGGTTCTTCAACAAGCACACCAACCCTGACGAGCAGGTGGTATGGGCCTTTGTGGTTGAACAAGAGGGTAAAATCACCGACTTTGCCAGCTTCTACGGCTTGGAGAGCAGCGTGCTTGGCGATGCTTCCAAGCTCTACGACAAGATCAAGGCAGCCTACCTATTCTACTATGCATCCGAGACGGCCTTCACCGACAATGAGAAGGAACTGAAGAGCAGACTGCAAGCAGTGATTGGAGATTTGCTTATCGAGGGGAAGAAGGTAATGCCTGCCCCTTTTTCTAACCTTGCTAGATGGCACCGATGCTGACACAGTCTTTTTAACAGGCCGGCTGCGACGTGTTCAACGCGCTGACATTGCAAGACAACCCTTACTTCCTCGAGGAGCTCAAATTCGGTCCGGGCGACGGCTACCTGCATTACTACCTCTACAACTGGCGGACTGCACCCATCAGCGGCGGCACCAACTCGAGAAACATGCCGGACGAGAGCAGGCGGGGTGGGATTGGCATGATGTTGCTCTGATGATATGACAAGATACGACAGGAGGGGGGGGGGAGAGATGTGCTAGCATTGGACGGGGGCTTGAAAAAAAGGATTTGAGCTTCATTTCACTCAGCATGAGCTGAGCATCTTCATCACACAATCAGGCTGGTCAGCATCAGCCTCGAGAGTCGGTCGGCATAGTGAGCAGTGAAATTCCAAGCTATAGCTGGTGTACAAGTGCTCGAAGGGCTTGATTTTTCATCTGTATCTCCTCGATTCCGGGTGACCTGACCTCTGCTAGCTCCAACTCCCTTGTCCGGAGAAACACACCGCGCTCTCTCTCTCTCTAGGGCCCGCTTGTTTTTGTGTTGATGACGATTGAGGACATACTCTTCTTTCTTTCCCTCTAAACAGATATAATTGTAGATTTATTTTCCCTGTCTCTGCTTGTGCTTCGGATTGCGATCGCAGATGATAAACACCCGATTCTTCCGCCGGACGGGCTTGCAGCCTTCGCACAGGCATTTGACTGACGACCGAGTTTTCATGCCCCGCTGTTGGATCCAGCTCGATGCTAATGATGATGCTAGGGCCGAGCCAGGTGACAGGGATGATTGGTGGAGGGGAGATGATCTGGTGGTGCTAAGAAGAGTGGCAGAGGTGTATGAGGAGCAGAACACGGGCGTGGTGGATTTGAGTAGGGACGCTCGGAGTGTCTGTGACACTCGTGTCGGGAACATCGTCGCGGTGGTGGTGGTGGTGGCGGCGAATGAGGTGTTGTATTGAATGGACAATGAATGGCACACGCAGTGGCCAAAGAAGTAACTGCGTCGCTATCGGCAAATCGTATTTCCGCGCCGAGTTCCGCAGCTGTTCAATTACATAATTATCTCTTCGCAAGATCTTACGATTTACCACCGAACTCCGCTGGGATACGACGGCGGCCACTTGGAGCTGGAGTCATAATTATGCGACGATACAGACATTGCTTCTAGTTGTAAGTGAATAATCACTAGGGTGAGACAGGCTATCTGACTGTGTGTGTGCGTGTGTGTGCTCTAAATCCCTGTCGTTTGTATACATAAGACACACAACGGAGTGCTCTTGGGCAGATATTGACGCATTGCTCGCAACCATGCCGACCGCGACCGCGTCCGCTTCAACAGGGGTGTTCTCCTTCCTGGACACGGATTTGTACAAGTTGACGATGCAATGTGCGGTCCTGAAATACTACTCGACCGTGGATGTGGAATATACATTCACCAACCGCACGCCCAGCATGCAGCTGAACGAGGCCGCCTTCCAATGGCTGCAGGAGCAAGTGGCAAAGCTGGCAGACATCACTCTGACGCCGCGGGAGCTGAGCTTTTTACGCAAGAATTGCCCGTACCTGCCAGAAGACTACCTGGTCTACCTGCAGAACTTCCATCTGCGGCCGGCAGAGCAGGTGACGCTCTCCTTCCATCCGACAGACGACGAGTTTGGGCACGTGCACATCAAGATCGAGGGCAAGTGGGTCGAAACAATTCTGTATGAGATCCCGCTGCTGGCTTTGACAAGCGAGGCATACTTCAAGTTTGTCGACACGGACTGGACACGCGACGGACAGGAAGAGCAGGCTTATGACAAGGCAGTGGCCCTGATCAAGGCAGGCTGCATCTTTTCCGACTTTGGCAGTCGGCGGAGACGGGACTTTGAGACGCAAGACCGTGTAATTCGCGGCCTGGTGCGCGCATCCAAGGATGTACCGGGGCCCGGCAGACTGGCGGGCACCAGCAATGTCTACATGGCAATGGAGCACGGCCTTACTCCCATCGGGACGGTGGCTCACGAGTGGTACATGGGCATTGCCGCCATCTCGGACAAGTACGAGGACGCCAACGAGCTGGCGATGAAGTCTTGGCTTGATACATTTGGCCAGGGCGTCTTGGGCATCGCGCTGACCGACACGTTTGGCACTCCCAGCTTCTTCGAGGCATTCAAGAAGCCGATTCGGCGGCGGCGGCCGTCCACGGCCGATGCCGACGCTTTCGTCGATGCCGGCCCACAGCCAGCCTATGCAGAGGTCTTCACCGGCATCAGACAAGACTCTGGAGACCCCAAGGAATACATCAAGCTGGCGAGTGACTTCTACGAAGCTAATGGCTTTCCGAAGGGCACCATTGTTTTCTCCGACTCGCTCAATGTGGAGAATAGCATCGAGTACCAGGCCCTGGCCAAGGCACATGGATTCCAGCCCTCGTTCGGCATAGGCACATTCTTTACCAACGACTTCAGAAGCCTGTCAGAGCCGGGGACAAAGTCACGGCCCTTGAACATTGTCATCAAGCTGTCCAAGGCGTCGGGGGCACCAGCCATCAAGCTGTCTGATGATACTGGCAAGAACGCAGGCAACGGAGCCAAAGTGGAGGAAGTCAAGCGGCGCCTAGGCTATACTTCACAAGCCTGGGCATCAGAAGCAAGTCGATGGTGAAGGAAGTCAAGCGGCGCCTAGGCTATACTTGACAAACCTGGGCATCAGAAGCAAGTCGATGGTGAAGGAAGACGACTGTACAGCTCTCCTGCACCAGGCTGAAACGATTGGAAATGCTGCAGCCTTGTGGCAAGGATCCACCCCGAGCTTATCTAAGGAGGTGTACAGATAGCCGACACAAAAGGCTGGGAGGGGGAATAGTCTTGGGGGAATAGTCTCCGGAGAATGTGGTGTGGTGTGCGTGCTGTTGGCCTTTAGTGTCATGCCTGGTGTGGCCGAGTCTCCTTTTCTTTTCATCACTGTGGGCGAGTCGCCTTTTCTTTTCATCACTGTGGGCGAGTCGCCTTTTCTTTTCATCACTGTGTGGCCTCTGTTTTAGTCATGCCTTCTCACTTTGTTCTGGCAGATCTTTCTCGCTGCGATTGGCTGGGTTGACTGCTAATGGGCCTAGAGTGCCCCTGTAATAATGCTTAGCAGCTTTTCTGGGGGGCTGTGTGTTCGAAAAGAGCCGGCATCTGGTGCCGGCGCACCAATGGTCCGCGATTACTGAACGGCATGTCTGACTGGGCTTGGTCTGTTTAAGTAAGGCTGCTGGACTAACTAATTACTAAGGCAGCTCTAATTAATGCTGGCGGCGTTTAGGCGTGTGCCAGGGCTTAAACTAGGCTTCGCCGCCACTCTCCACTCCCGCCTCCTCGCTGGCGTGTGGTCGGCCCGTACATACGAATATTCGCCTCTGCCTTTTGGCTCTTCGTTTGTTCGTTATTCATTGCGGATTATCATCCGCTGCCGCTTAGCTGCTGCATGCCGTAGGCCGCATCCTCTTTTTGCAGCTTTTCATCCGCCCTTGCTCTTTTATCCCTCCCGATCGCCCTCGACAGAATTGGCGGCATCCCTTTGAACTTTGCTGCATCTGCAGCAGCGACTCATCGCAGGGAAATCTCACCCGAGGCCGGCTGAGCCTTGTGTCGGAAGCACCGCTTCCCAACAGCCGCCAGCATGAGTGTACGTGGGCTTCGTCAGGCTGTCCAGAGCTCAACGCTGGAGCCTAGCATGGGTGGCCGACATTGCTGACGCTTTCCCCCGCAGTACCAGAACAACAATAACCAGGGCTACGGATCATACAATCCCTACGCGCAGGCTGGAAGCCAAGCCAATCCCTATGCGCAGACTGGAAGCCAAGCCAATCCCTATGCGCAGGCCGGAAGCCAAGCAGCTGCTCCCCAGGGCAACCCGTACAGCTCGACTGGCTCGAATCGGCCGCAGCTCGCGCAGCAAAGCTCAAGCAACTACGATGCCGAGCAGGGCCAAGCAGGCTACAGCCAGAGCTACAGCCAAACCCAGCAACCTCAGCGGAACAACGGGCAGGCTCAGCAAACCCAGGGCGGCTACGGTGAGTTACAGGCGGAAGAATAGGGATAGACCGAGTAGTGAGCGGGCAACTGACAGAGACCAGAGTTGCGCAATCTGGGCAACGACCCCAACCGCATCCTTAACGAAACGCGAGACATTGACCGTGCTATCGACTCGCTCGAAAAGGACCTCGATCAGCTGAAGGTGGTACAGCAGCGATATGCCAACCGCACAGACTTGAGTCGCAGAGAGGAAGATGCGCTCCACCAGGAGCTCCAGCAACGCGACACCGACATTTTCGACAAGCACGTTGCCCTCACCGCTCGCATCAAGAGGCTCAAACAAGATCCTGAGTCAGGCAATCCGCGAAATGCACCCCAGGTGGGCAAGGTGGACAGGCGCATGAAGGCCGCGATCAACAAGTTCAAGAAGCAGGATGCCGACTATCGCAGAACCCTGGACGAGACCTTGGCTCGGCAGTGGCGTACGGTGAACCCGGATGCGACTGATGCTGAGATCCGCGAGGCCATCCAGGATTCTGGCAACCAGCAGGTCTTTACTCAAGCGGTAGGCCACCACTAACCATGCGGCTGCGCACTTTGTGCTAACATGCATACCACAGCTCCTGAACTCGGATCGCCGTGGACAGGCTCAACGGGTGGCGGACGAGGTCCGTATCCGTAACGCGGAGATCAGGAAGATCGAGGAGACCATGGTCGGGCTGAACCGGCTGTTCCAAGATCTCGAGGCTGCTGTCATCCAGCAGGAACCGGCCGTCACCCAGATCGAGCAGCGAGGCGAAGAAGTCACCGACCATGTTGCCAAGGCCAACACCGAGCTTGATGGGGCTGTCAAGAAGGCGCGTGCTGCCCGGCGGAAGAAGTGGTGGTGCCTGGGCATTGGTGGTATGTATCGACCAGCTGGCCGGCTGAAAGAGAGTCTAACGGTGCTACAGTTCTCATTCTCATCATCATTGCGGTCGTCGTTGCTGTTCTTGTCACGGTGCTCAAGAAATAGCCGACGCTGGTGTGCTGAAGAACAGCCTGGCGTGCTGAAGAATAGCCTGGTGTGCTCGAGAATAGCCAGGCGTGCTGAAGAATAGCCTGGTGTGCTCGAGAATAGCCAGGCGTGCTGAAGAATAGCCTACACTGGTGTGCTCAAGAATAGCCTACACTGGTGTGCTAGAATGTGAGAGATGGTGTGTGCACGACATCTTTTGGTCCGACAAGCTGGCGACGACAGGCTCGGCCCCTGAATCAGCCGTCGAAGCGCGGCGAGAGTTGGGATCAAATTCTGGACATGTGCAGGGCTCTTGTCCATCTTGTGCTGTACCTTTCTTGTTTCGATTATCTGTCCCTTGAGGGAAAAGGCCATTGGGCCAATTGTGAATACTACTACTAGTCTGCATAGAAAAATAATCATTCTCAAGCTGGAACCGATTCTTTCGACGGCGGCTGTATATCTCTGCAGATCTCAACATACCATAGCGACGAGTCGGTCGAGTCGGTCGAGTCGGACGCCTCACCGGTCCACGTGGGAGAGGAGAGAGGATTTGCACTCTTGAGCTTCAACGGAGAGATGTCCAGTTGACAACCCTCCTCACTTGAATGGTTCGGAGCTCCCATAGCAACAGGGGCTAGCCTGGTATCGCTAAGGGTGATAGCGCCCGATGGAATACTACCATACACTGACAGCTCCGCAAGAAAACCTCAAGGAACAAGCTCGCCAGCCTTTTCGCCGCACACGTGCCCCCTGTGGAACAACCCACAATCTACCATGCAGCACCGGAGCGACCCCATACAGAGTTAGCCCTGGCCGATCGACTCGAAGAGAATCATTGTGTGTAGACTGAATATACAGCAAATAAATATACCATGGCCATGGAGGGGAGGCAGTAGTAGTAGTAGTAGTAGTAAGCCTCTACATCAGCAGCAGCAGGCGAAAGCCACACCTCCGCACAAGTCGCAGTCATGCTCTCCAAGACACTCCTCAAGCAGGTGCTCTCCCTGAGCACGGTGCTGGCATTTGCCCTCGCCGCGCCGTCGTCGTCGTCGTCGTCCAGGCCGCTGTCTGCGCCCAAGGCCAAGCGCAGCGATATCGCTTCGGACGCCGTCGTCGGCTTCAGCACCACCGTGCCCAGCGGCACCGAGGGCGCCCTGATGCTGCAGTACCAGCCCCGTCTGTATGTCGTCGACGGCTGTGTGCCGTTTCCGGCTGTCGATGCGAGTGGCAACACCAAGTAAGTCAATTCGAATTCTTTCCAAGGTGATATATATATATATATATACATATATGTGTATATGTATACAAGTTCTCACATGTACGAAACAACAATAGTGCCGGCCTCGCTCCCACCGGCCTGTCCTCCGGCGACTGCGACTCCTCGACCGGGCAGGTCTACTCCCGCGCCGGTACCTATGGCGACTACTACCTGTAGGCTCCCCCTTTGTTTTTCCCCCACAGAAGAAGAGTGATCTTTCAAAAAAAAAAAAAACTAATCCAAACAGAATCATGTACTCGTGGTACATGCCCAAGGACGAGCCGAACCTGCTCGCGGGCGCGCTGGGCATCGGCCACCGCCACGACTGGGAGAATGCGGTGGTCGTGCTGGCCAGCGAGAGCACCTCGGCCTCGCTCGTCGGCCTTGCGGCCTCGTACCACGGCGACTACCAGACCTGCTCGGGCGGCACCTCGGGCTGCAGCAGCTACCTGAGCGGCAACCGCCCCTTGATCAGGTACTACTCGGCCGGCGGCGTGCTCAACCATTCGCTCGGTTTTACTTCCACCGTCGGCGGCACGCAGCCGCTGATTGCGTGGGAGTCGCTGCCGCAGGTCGCGCGCACTGCGTTGGCGAATAAGGACTGGGGTGGTGAGTTTTTGATTTCCAGTGCAGAACTGAACTTGGCTGAGAATGATTAGATGCGATTGTGCCCTTTCTTGACTCGAACTTTGACAGCTATTTGGCCGAGGCGGCTGCTGCTCTGGGACTGTGAGGAGGGAAAATAGCGCGCGGCCGGTGATGAGAGAGAAAAGTGTTGTACATATCATCAGATCCGTCAATATATATAAAATATCCTTGCTATATACGTGTGTACACGCCTTGTTTTGTTATTGCTCATTTCCCCTGCTGCACCTCCAGAGTAGCCAAGGTCTCCAGCACCATCTGCCTGGCCTTCTCCTCATTCCCGCCCGTGCGGCTCTTAGCCTCGGCCATGGTCTGCCTAAACTTCTTGTCCGTCTTGTGGAACGAGTCCAACCAGCCAGTGGGGCCAAAGTTCTCATCAAAGGCGAAGTGATGGAAATCATGCTGCAGATTCGAGTGCAGCCAGGGAATGTTGTAGCCCGAATGCGAGCAGATGGTGCCAAACTCGAGAAAGACAAAGGTAAAGACGGCCTGCGACCAGTGATGGCGCACCATCAGCGTGCCGAGCACGTTGGGCAGCAGGTTGGAAAACACATGCTCGGTGACGGTGCAGTACGTCGACGCAATGCCCACGGGCGCCGTGTACTCGTGGTGCTGCTTGTGGAAGAGCGCGTACAGCGTCTTGGAGTGGAACAGCCGGTGGATGTAGTAGAACCCGACCTCGGTGCACAGGACGTCGAACAGAATCGTCGCCAGCGTCTCCAGCGGGCCGGGCAGCGCGGCCGCGCGCACCGCCTTGGGCGATGCGTCAATGTACAGCGTCGCCAGCAGCAGCGGGCCAGACACGAGGAACTGGTTGCGCAGCGAGATGAGCGCAATGTGGGCGTACTCGCGCTCGTCCACGCGCACAAACGGCTGCGTCTTGTACTTGAACAGCCACTTTGGCCACCCCGTCAGGTCTGGGATCGCAAACACCGCCGCCCACAGCCAGAAGAAGGCCGAGGTGATGATGAACGTGCCCCAGAGGTTGACGTTCCACTCGCCGTACCGGTCTGCGATCCCGTCGTAGAAGTCGCGCCCCAGCTGCGACGAGTTGAACGCGATGAAGCTGCCGACGAGGATCGCGTCCACCGTGAGCGACTGTAGCCCCGTGCTGTTATACACCGCCGGCGTCGAGTACAGCCATCGCTTGCTCTGCGGGATTACGTTGCCCTGCAGGTCTTTGGGTACAAATCGTTTGGAGAAGCGTGAGGCTGTTTTTTTGGTGGTTGTTGTTGTTGTCGTCGTCGTCGTGGCGGGGGTGGGGGTGGGGGCGGGGTTAGCGGTAAGGGTAGTAGTGGTGGTGGCCGTCGTGGTAGTCTGTACACTAGACATTTTGGCGAGTATGGGGGTATGGGGGAGGAGAATAAGGAAGTTCAGGATTTTTCACACCATTGTTCTATATCTACTTTTGTCGCTCACATGCCTGCCAATACTGACTACCTCGGGCCACCGAAGGTTCATAATGTGTGCCCTTTTTTTTTTTACGAACCGCTCAAGTCCGCCAAAGAATGACAAACCCGAGAAAGCGACAAGATGCGCCATTCCAAACATAGTAAGGCTGTCTTGGCAAGTTCTTAATTCGTATCTCGTGTTGACCTCTTCTGCTCGGCAATAATCCGCCTAGGTACCATTTCACGCCCTGCGACTAACAGACTTTGTGTCATGATGGCCTGTTGCAACCACTGTATTTTGTTTGCTGACAAACTGCTCGTGATTTTTCTTTCTTTCGGTACACCACTCGCGGCTCTCGTGGAATGTTCCCCTTTTTGGGGTCTCTGATGCCCTGTACACGTATTATTTTTCGGCCCCGCCACTAACCCTATTTGTAAAGTCTACCCTTGGAAAATGACCATTAACAACCTTGGTCTTGGGTACCATTAGGGTTACACTACCCCATGACTTTGTCCCAGACCCTCAAGAGGTAGCCAACCCTCAAGTGAAGCAATGCCAAGTGAGACCTTGCCCATTGGCTGAGGCTAGCTGGACAAGCACTGACACTATGGACACCAAGAAGAACAAGGAGCCAGCCAACAAGGTGAAGATGGTATCTGGTCACTTATATGTCTGTGAGTAATGGCAATGGAGTTCAAGTTGTTACTATTGGTGATGTCTAAGCACACTTCAATCTCAGCAATCTTGGAGAAGAAGTGATTATATTTGAATGATGAGTAGTTGTGGATTGTCTCCTAAAGGATATGCTCTGGATGCAATGGACAGCATTCTCGTAATTTCCATGGTGCGGTGACGTCATCGAGTATTGTCAGAATCTTTGCAATTACAAATATTATCGTATTGTTGAGCGCGAGGGCGAGTTGTCCTCAACAAAGGTAGCAACTGGATCGGAGATTCGATCCGCACTCCCCAGTCATGAAGCTAAGCATCGTGACTGGAAACAAAGTCCTATACTGATCTCAGCACCAACTTCATGGACATCCTGTTGGTATTCAAGAACAGTTTTGTCATTGATTTGTAGTCTAACCAGGTGTAACTGTATGTACAGGTTTGACTTCACCTCTATACCACAACTAACCAAACAGTTCTTTCACTAGCTGTTTCTTGTTGACTAGAGACAAAATGTAAGCTTGAGGCCAAAGGTGAGAATAAAGAACAAAGAACAAAACTTACTTTTCCCCATTGCATTCCTGGGGATCGAGTCAACGACTTTCAGCTCTTGGGGGATCTTGTAATTAGCCAGACGATCCCTCAAGGCACGCCTCATGTCCAGTGGTGACCACTGCTTGGTGCCGCCGTCCTTGCCAGGTACGTTCTTCCCCTCCGCGCTCAAGACAACGACGGCAACGACCTTCTGGCCCCACTTCTCAGACGTGACGCCCACGACTGCCGCTTCGCTGACTTGTGGCAGTGAGAGCAGTTCGCGTTCGACTTCGAGAGCGGATACCTTTTCGCCGCCGGTCTTGATGATGTCGACGCTCTTGCGGCCGCGGATGAAGTACATGGGGCCTTGGGCCCATGCCTGGCGGCGGCCTAGTCCAGCGCCGGGCGGCGGCGGTTGGCGGACAGCTACGTCGCCTGTTTTGAACCACTTGCCCCCATTATCATCTGCCTCGACGAATTCCTCGGCTGTTGCTTTGGGGTTGCGGAAGTAGCCAGAGAATATGGTGGGCCCGCGGAGTTGGACTTCGCCTTCTCGTACTTTTCCCGTTGCAGCATCGACTTCTTCGCCCGGTGCAATCACCGCCCCAGTCTCGGTGTCGACCAGCCGGACTTGGACCGATGGCAGCGGCCAGCCGACGCTGGCATCGACACGGTCAGCGTAGTCCAGGCCGCAGGACAAGGCCATTCCGACTTCTGTCATGCCGTATCGTTCGAGCAGGACATTGCCGCCGCTGAGTTCTGTCCATGCAGATTTGAGGGGCGTGGGTAGAGCGGCTGATCCTGAGATGTTGACACGTAGGTGCTCAGGGGAGATTGCTGTCTTGGCTGCCTTTTGGGTGTCCGCATCCAGTGTCGGGAAACTAGCCAGGAGGCGACTATAGATCGTCGGCACGACAGTCAGGAACGAGACCGGGCGTTTGGGCTGCGAACCAGGCGCAGGTGGCAGGAAGGGAGCTGCAAGCCGTTTCCACGTTTCGTCTACATTGAACGGGTAGGCAAACTCGACGGCCGAGCCAGCCATAAGAGGCGTGAAGAGAGCATTGATGGTGCCGTGGATGTGGTGGAGCGGCAGTACGTGTAGCAACAGATCCGAGGGCGAGTATTCCCACGCCTCAATCAGGGACCGTGCCTGGGCGGTGATGGTGGCAGTCGAGAGGACAACACCCTTGGGCCGATTCGTCGTGCCCGAGGTGTACAACATGAAGCCGCCGTCAGTAAGAGGTCGTTTCTCGAGCTGCACATTCTCGGCCGAGGTTGCTCCTGTTTCGACTTTATCCAGGATTTGGAGCACCGGCTGTTGCGGGATAGCAAGGCTCTCCTTCAGGACCTCGTGAGCCTTGTCCTGGAACTTCTTGGTCGAGAGAAAGAGGGCAGCCTCGCTGTTTTCGAGGATGTAGCGGATTTCAGAGCTGGGGTGGGTGGGTGCCAGCGGGAGGGCGATGGCATCGTGGGCCAGGATGGACAGGAACGTCACTCCACACAGCGTCAGTCATGCAGCAGATCTCAACAGTCTACACCGTTCTCACGCACCTACATAGTCATAGCCGTTCTCGGCCAAGAAAGCTATCCGTTGCCCTTGCAGTGGCTTTCCCCCGGCTAATGCAGTCAACTTATCCTTGGCCGCAGCCACATCATGAAGCAGACTCCCGTAGGAGAAGCTCCTCTCTGATGCGCTGTGCACTATCGCCAGCGACTTGGGGTCATGCTTCGAAATGGCATCAAAGATGGGGGTGGAGGGGAGTGTGGATGCCATGCGCCTGTGGAAGGAGAACAGGGAAATCTGTGAAACGGTCACCGGCCTTGCAACTCTTCTTACACAACCCAGTGCTCCGGTACCCTTGAAACTGGAAAGACAACGGTGGATCAACATGGCCTACAGTGGTAACTTGCTCTCTTTGTGTCTTTTCAATGATGGCGATAAAGTTTACAGGTATTGGTACTACTGTGGGTATATATGTGAGTTAGTGTAATTTCGGCGCCTTGCTGTTCTAAATGAGCGAGGCTGAGTGGCTCAGCGCTAGGGGCCACAATCTAAACCCTCAAATAAGAGCTCAGAGCAGTGGAGTGGTAAGCGACTACCCATTCGCCATCCTATTATCAGGCGAACAGCCGTTGCTGTTTTAAGAAGATCTAACTACAAATGAAAATAGCTTCCAAGCGAGCTACTAGCTCATCGTAAATTACCGGCAGCAATGTCAGGAAATACCTGCCGAGCTTGGCGTCGACTATGTCTACGGTGGCCAGTACCACCATTATGCGTAGTTTAGACCACCTCAAGGTCCCTGGTGGTGAAGGGTGGCGGGGCGACAGCAGAGCACTGTACAGTATTTTCCGGCCTCGGCCCAATGCCCCCGCTCCGTCTCTTCTCTGTCCACCGGAGCTTCGTCAGAATGGTCGCTACCTCGCCTTCATCGACTCCAGTGGCCGACGCCATTCGCACCAAGCTGACAGCTTCGCTCAACCCGACGGTGCTTGAAATCCGCAATGATTCGCACCGACACGCCCATCATGCGCCAATGGCCGGATCGACATCAAAGGAGACCCACTTTGCCCTCAACATCGTGAGCGACGAGTTCAAGGGCAAGATGCAGCCAGCAAGACACCGCATGGTGTATGGACTCTTGAAAGAGGAGTTGGAGAGGGAGGGGGGTATTCATGCACTGCAGCTGCGGACGAAGACGGTCGATGAGGAGGAGAGAGCCAGTAGTCGACAAACCGCGGGCTGAAGGGCGAGAGCGGATGTGGCAGGCAACAAACCTTGACCCTATCCAATCCTTCTACGATCGGTCTCTCTTCTGGCCAAGCGAAGGATTAAACACGTCCCCAGGCACGTCTGTCCGCTTCATGTTTCAAAAGGTATAGCAAAAACATCTGTGTCCCAAGGGGTATGAGATCTGGCAGGACAGGGAACTACTTGCTGCGGCAGTATTGCAAGCCGGTTGTGCGTTTCACAACGCTTGGAAATGAGGAGGCAAAAATAGAGGGTCACTACTGGGGAAGCCACCTTTGTCGCCCAGTGGAAGCGGGTATCCATGCATGGTCCCCTATGGCCTGCTTTCGACCAATCCAGCCGAGGCCCAGGTCAATGTCCTGGCCAGTTGGCTGGTACTTGCTGCCACAGCAAACTGCAGCCAACTGGGACGGAGAATCCCACTCGCAATAGCGAAGAGCATCTTGGCCCTGACGCTGACGGTCTAGAGATTGCAGGCAAAGGTGGCCTTCCTGAGGATTTACTTAGTACCATCAAGGAGACCATGAAAAAGCGCTAATGGTAGTTACTTATTTCCATGCCTCTCATTGGGCAGCCCCGTCATTTCTCCACATTATAAGATATTAATGCAAAGCTTATTGTGCGGTGAACAACGCACCAGATGTACAAGACCCTTTTCGATGCCCCTAGCCATCTCCAGGACTGGATTGTATTAGAGCGTGAAGCAATGCTATGGCTTCTGGTCCGGCGTAGACGCTAGCAATCCTCTCAAGGTCTCTTCCCTTCCCATGGACAAGCCAGGCTTCTCGAAAGAGGCCCGGCCTGTGCCTTGGCGCGCACAGCAACATGTTCCCCCCTCGGAGCCACCACAACCGTTCTACGCAGTAGCCCTAATGCACCGCTTCCGCCCTGAGAATATGACAACGTCTCAGTCAGCCTTCCGCATGTACCAGCCCGGCAGCGAATCCACGCCGGCGTCCAGAGGCCCAACCACAGCATCGTACAAGACCAAGAACGGAAAGCACAAGTTCATTTCTAGAAGCATTCATGACGGGGCTTCCCGCTACTCTCGCGGCGACGGCGGCGATTCTCGCGACGATAGTTCCACGGGCGAAACCGAACGAGCGTCGAAACGGGTCCGTCACCAGGGACCTGAACCAGTACAGCCACCACCACAGTTTACCATTCGGAGGCCACTCCGAAACTCAGACGAGATCCATAGTGACATCTGGAAGGGCATACTGCCTTACTGCGAGCCGCGCTTTCTCCTCGAGGCCAAGGTCATCAACCGATTGATGTATCTCATCTTGTCAGACATGTCCAGCATCTGGCGCCGCAGTCGGGAAACACACATCCCAGAGGCTCCGCCGTGCCCCAGTTCCCTCACTGAGCAGCAGTACGTTCACCTTCTAGTTGGCCGAGGCTGTCAGATCCCGCAATGCTCGAAAAGAAAGGTTACTGCCGTCGCCTGGCCCTTCCTTGGTCGCCTCTGTCTAGATTGCCTTCGAGAGAAGACGATCAATGTGGATGACATTCCTCCGGAGCGACAGCATCTGGTCGGTGACAATCTCCTGATCCTGGCATTGCCCATGGGACGCCCAGTGTCGGGTCGTCATATCAAGACCCCAGTGTTAAATCGGAATGGGAGCTACATATCGAGCCAAAAGCTTGTTGCATTAAAGTCCGATTGGGAAAGCCTCGAAGCCAGATACCTAGAACTGTCGAGAGAGAAAGAGGATGATGTGGCCCTCCGGCAATGGTTTGAGGCAAAACTGGCGGAGACGAGGCACCATATGGTCGAGATCCAGCGGATTGAGGCCGCAACCGACATTCGTCCATTGCGGACCGGCGTTCTGCAGGAAGGCCTTGCCAAATCCGAAGCGCGAAGGCAACTCTTCATTCAGGAGGCTGCCAAACTGACACCACCGATGACAGAGAGGACGCTGAATTGTATGTCTGCTTTCCATCGAGCCCTGGCGACGGGCAACACGCCGTCGATGCGAGCTTGGGAGTTGCTCCTGCCAAAACTTTTACCCTACAGGGATCTTGCCGAGCGGCTTGTCGATCTGATTGCTGTGCCTGAGATCATGTGGATGTTCAGCAACGATGAAGCGTACAAGGAGCTCGTGCGACGCCGAAAACGATGGACGGAACGAGGCGACAGCCATCTCTATCCCGAGCAAGAGTTTGTCATCAACCTGGGCCGCGAGCAATTTGAGAGATGTCAGGCTGCTGGAGTTGCCGATTGTGACCTCTTACTCCTCACCTTGAAGAATGTGTTTGAGAGGTATGAAGAATTGAAGCGCAGCAACAGCACTCCCATTGGCCTCAACTACAATTGTGAGGAAGGCGGCTACCTGCTCAGCTTTGATGATGCTATGATGATCATTCAAAAAGTGATGACGCCAATTATATCGCCACACTCAGGACGGGCGAAGGCGGTTTATCGATCATTGAAATGTATAGCGTGTGTCAAGAATGGCTTCTCGCGTGACTACGGCTTCCACAAGGGCATGGAACATATCTATTTCCACCACAGTTCCAAAGTTGGACAAGGCGAGGAGTATTGGCGCTACCGTCAAAAGTTCGTCGGCCATGATTGGAACTCTGGCCACCCTTGGTCAAACTTCCCCTGGTACAGCACCGCATGGAGCCGTTGTCTCCCCTTCGTGCCCAATCACCGAACCTCTGCCTCTCTCCCGGACTGGCATCCCGACAACGATTGGCCATATGTGTCCCTGAGCAGACGCGAGGTCAAGTCGGCTTTTGAGGGTCGTCAAGCAGCAGACCATCCCATCGCTCAGGCTGGCTATCTGGCCACTCTCTCTCACGGAGTTGGCACTCTGCGCGGAATCAACCTCAGTCCGCGCGCGGTTGTCAAGATTGCCTTGCGCTACGCCGATGACGTCTGCAGAAAACATGGCATTGGTCTGTGTTCTCTTGACGAGTTCATCGCCGCTGTCCCCGGTCTCCAGGAAGCGAATCCGTCCCTGGACTTCAAGTTCATGTGCGGCATCTGCATGAGCGACGCTGCCAACTCGTGCGGAGGCGTCCATATCAAGTACCCCATCTCAATGAAGATGCTCAAGGACCACTGGAAAACCAAACATGCCCAGCACGATCTCAGCTGGCAGCCCTTGCTCTATCTACCCTCGGACTCGGAACTGCTGGATGATATGATGACAGCTGATGAACAGTTGCGTGCGCAAAAGGACGATGTCACTGGCTCCTCGTCCCCTTCCTCGTCCTCCTCAGCTTCCAAGAGCGTGCGGGCGTCGAGAAAACGACCGAATCCAAAGGCAAATGCTATCCTCAAAGCACCATTTGTCTTGTCTGTCTTTGACCAGTTATTTCCCAGGCTTGCCGAAAGCTGATATCACATGGATTAATTGTTTGTCAAGTCTTTGAAGGGCCATTGTAATGAATAATGTCAACACTTTTACGAAATTGGTTGCTGGGGTTAGTCTTGCCATAGCATGTAGCAAAGAATTTGCCAATGACAAGGCCAGGGTACCAGTATTTATGGTCACTATTATGATACTTCTGTTCCTACTACCTAGAGAAGAATTGTCAACGCTGTCTAGGACAAGACTGATATTTTCGACATGGGAGGACTCACAAGCACTGTGGTAGTCGATACAGACAGAACATGTTCCCCCCCTCATCTCCCAAACTGTTCCTTCCTTACGTCGATAATGCAGGCATGACCCAATTCGAGATAAAGGGTAAATGATCATGGCCAAGACGTCCATCACTGTCATGGGACTGCCGTCGTGCTAAGTAGTAGTGAGAATGCCGGCAACTGTGCCGTAGATTTTGTTGACCGCCTGGTGGGGGCGAGGATGGAATGCAACATCTTATCATACCACATTGGCGGATAGCGCGCGCGACGGACAGGGCTCCTGCAGCGGTTGGCAGGGTCAGAGTATAGGCGTGAGCCAAGCGGCGAACAGGGCTCCTGCAGAGGTGGCAGGGTATCTGTATAGGCGCAGCGTTTCCACGGAGGGGACGGATCACGTGATGAGGTATTTCGATAGGGCATTCCCAATTAGGGATAGTGGCAGAAATGTGGGAACGGAAGTGATTGGCGGGGTTGGAGAAGATAAAGCAACTGCCAATTCCAGACTAGCACTATCAGCATGCTCCACCGATCGACAAATTAATGCCAAGAGCCACGTGATTTTGACTGCTATCACAGCCGTAATTATTGAAGATCCCCCTCAACAGTGAACAACCGAGAGAAAGAGGGGTTTTGTGGCCGTTAGGAAGGTGCGTTCCCCACTTACCCCCCTCCCCGCCGCCTAACAGAATGTGCAACTTGTATCTTCCCCCCGTCCCTTCCGGCTTACGTGGGTTGTCGCAATGCTTCTGTCTATACATTGGCTGTCCTGGCTACAAACCATGCTGCAAGGAGGTGTTGTCCTCCCTGACAGGACGGATGCTGTCAAAAGTACACGATAGCACTATTGTCAGCGCTAAGGCTGGTTAGGGCTAGCCAGGTGGGGACCTTAAGCCCGCGTTTGGCCGGAGAAGATATCCGTGATGAGGAATCAAATTTATAAATGAATTTGGGAAGCACCGGAGATTAACATGTGGGCGACTCTTTATCGATTTTGACGGCAGTGGTTGTTTTTATATCTTTTTGGCCCTTGGCTTTGCTTCATCCTCATTGTCCATTTATATACCGTTGTGTATTTTGCAGCTGCCCAGCCCGTGCCGGATTGGGGAGTCGACGTATCACTACCAGTCTGTGCCATGTCACTGGTCCAGCATGTGTCAGCAGTCGAAGGCCCGGATCGCATTGACATTGCCAGCCTACGTGATTGTGGCGACAATGCCAGCTTCGAATCTGGAAGAGTGCTGAGCCTGTGTTTGAGCTATGACCCGCTGCCAAAGCCCGAGCCAGCAGCGGACAGACCAGAGGCAGTGGGTGCTTATAAGGTGTCTACGACGAAGCGAATAGGTAAGAAGAGCAAGCCCGTGGCTCAATGGGAGAAGCCCTGCTAACTGGTCGGATCCAGCCCAGGTCGTTGCTGGTGTTATCATATGTCTGCTTGCCTCGGGCATCGTCTTTGGATTCGCTGCCCTGAAGCAGATTTTGGTAGAGGAAGGGGTATACCAGCATCTGTGCACCGAGCATGAAGTGAAGAGGAATGTCCGGCTATGTTATTTGCAGGACCAGAGGTGAGCTGACCCGTGAGCGGGAGAGGATCGGATCCGTCCGTTGGACTGACAACGATCAGACTCAACCTCAACTTCATCATTGGGTCGGTGACTACAAACCTGTCTGCGCTCCTTGTTGGAGCGGTGCTTGACCGCTATGGGCCGTTTCCCTGCGGCATAGTGAGCTGCATCATCCTCTTTGTGGGCACTCTGTGCATGGCATTCGAGTCACTGCTTCCCTTTGACGGCTATCCCTTGAGCTTCTTCCTCCTCGCCCTGGGAGGCACCTTTACCTTTGTGCCCTCCTTCCAGCTGGGCAATGCTTTCCCGGCGTTTCAAGGCCTGATCATCTCTCTGATCACCGGAGCCTTCGACGCATCCGCCGCCGTTTTCCTGGCCTTTCGCCTGATATTCGAATCCACGAACGGGGCGTTCGGCACACGGCAGCTCTTCCTGGTCTACTTGGTCGTTCCCGTGCTGATATTGGTGGCAAACCTGACCTTGATGCCCCGGCATTCATACGAAACGCGGGCTGAGCTCGAGAACGACATGGAACAGGCGTGTGACAACACCCTGGACGTGCACGACTCGGACGACGATCTGGAGTCTCTGGCAGAGGTCTATTCTGTGCGATCCAAACGGGCAGCAGAGCGGGCAAAGTCGGCCAGCCAGATCACAGACCTCATCGGCGACGAGGTACAACAGATCAAGCATGAGATCAAAGAGGATGAAAAGAAGATTGCCTCGGGGGTCTGGGGCGTGCTACATGGACTGCCAGCCAGCCAGCAGATGCGCACGCCATGGTTCTACCTGATCGCCCTGTTCACGGTGCTCCAGATGTCGCGCTTCAACGTCTTCATCTCCACCATCTGGTCGCAGTACCACTATCTCCTCGGCAGCTCCAAGCAAGCGACCCTGGTGACAAAGTTCTTCGACACGGCCCTGCCCATCGGCGGCGTCGTCACCGTGCCTTTTATTGGATTCTTGCTCGACAGCACGTCGACTGTCGCCGTGCTGGCCCTGCTCGTCCTTCTCTCAACCGTCATCGGCGTGCTCGGCGCAATTCCCACGACCGCGGCCGCGTACGCCAACGTCACGCTATTTGTCATCTTCCGGCCGCTCTACTACAGTGCCATGTCCGACTACGCAGCCAAGGTGTTTGGCTTCGCCACCTTTGGCACTGTCTACGGCGCCATGATCTGCCTGTCGGGCCTGTCCCTCTTCCTCCAGCCTGCTCTCCAGGCGCTGGTGCACGGCGTGTTCCAGAATGATCCGAGCCCGGTCAACCTTGCTCTTGCCGGGGCTGGCCTCCTCATCGGGATAGCACTGGTCATGTACGTCGATGCACGCTCCCGCCAACTCCGCCGCAACCAGTTCCAGTTCCTGGCGTCCAATCCCAGCGCCTCCTTCATCGCGCCGAACGGCAGCATAATGGCCGAGAGTGAGCGTAGGAGCCTGCTCAGTGTCAGCCTCTACGACGGCGCCATGGGCTACGCTGGTGGTAGTGGCAGCGGCACTCCACGACGGCGCCTTGACTTGAGGAGCCCGCGACTCAAGGCCCAAGACCTTCTCAATGGCATCTCGCCCTCTCCTTCCGGCGGCCTTGGTGCCAACATGTTCTACGATTACGGCGCGATCGGCAGTAGTAGCCCCGTCTCGGTCGCGGCGACTGCAACAACAACGAATGAAGACCACGCCACCAGTGCCACCACCATCACACCCACAACCACGCCACCCCCGCCCAAGCAGCAGCCCCACCGCCACGGTTCGAAAGCCAGGAGTAATCTCCGGCTCTCCGTGCAAAGCACGGGGCTTGGCACTGTGTCAGAACACGAAGAGCTGGCAGGTGAATATGATGAAGAAGACGATGATGAGGCAGAAGACCAGGCCAACCGAGGCCATCGCAGCTCATCTGCTGACCCGGAGGAGCACCATCAGCACTTGGACAACCAGTCCTTGACCTCTTTTTCCGAAGATGAGGAGGAAGAAGGTAATCACACTGGCACCACCGCCATGACCACCGACCAACAACAACAACAACAACAACAACAACAACAACAGCAACCCCTCCTCCTTCCCCTCCCCCTACCTCTACCCCTCCTCAACCCCCAAGACACAACCACGACTATGACGACTACGACGATGACGACGACGATGACCATGACAACGACCACAGGCGGGAAAAAACCAGAGCAAAATAAAAAGTATCGAAAAAGGGACCAACGGTGAAGAGAAAAAGAAAGAAAAAGCAATATGCTGCCTGCCTGTGCGGTCGTCCCCCTCCCCTAGAGCTGACTGATTATTGTTACCCTTGTTTTTGACTATCCTTTTTTTGTTTCTTTTTTTGCCTCCATGTCTCTCGTTTGGGCGGAAATATCTCCAGTTTAAGCGAGCGGGTTGTCTTTCGTTTTGTATCGTATACGGGGCGGCAGTTGGTGATACAAAAAAAGCGAGAATGGTTAGTGGTGTTATTATTATACAGGATATCAAACCACCCAACCTACCTACCCTACCTCCCCTGCTCATTGTAACCTAAGTTGGTCCAGTCATTAATCATCTGATCTGTTCATCATCACCATAACTGTACAAGCAGATGAGGGGGAAGGTCAAGAATTGTGCTCATCACCTGCCGCCTCCTCCTCCTCAGCATCATCATCATCCTCGGCCCGACGCCGCCTCCTCTTTCTCCGCCGCTCGGCCTCCCCACGCAGCCGCTTGTACGCATTCTTCATCCGGCCACTCTCCTTGCCGCTTCTATTCCTCGGCGCTGCACCACCACTCGTATTATTATTATTATTAGTAGTAGTAGTAGTATTACCAGCACCAGCAGCACCAACGCCAACAGCACCGGTGAAAAAGCGGGTAATATTCGCCTGGGTGCCCTCGCGCTCGCGCTTGTTCATATCGCGCACAACAGGGACAAGAATCTCATCGGTGCGGTCCTGCGACCAGCCCACGGTGGCCATGAGGAAAGCCCGCAGCTTGTCGACATCGGGGACCCCCCACTGGAACGGCTCCGGGGATTGGTCGACGTCCGGGTGCAGGTAGGCGTGGTCGACGCGGGGGTCGGGGAAGTGCGGCGGCAGGAAGATGCGTTTCTGGGCGGTGCGTTTGAATTTGCGGCGGAAGGGGGTGGTGTATAACAACGGCGGCTCATCATCATCACCGCGGCCACCACCACCACCACCACTGGGGAATTGGACGTTCGCACACCAGTCCTTGAATTCAGCCAGGGTGGCAAAGTCGGTAATGATCTCGAGCGCAGTGACAGGCCCAATGCCGGGGATGCCCTCGGTGTAGTCGCTGCCCAGCAGGTGGGCGAAGCGGATCAGCTTGGCGCGGTCGAGGCTGTACTCCTTGTCCAGGTCGGCGGCGACGTAGCACTCGACCAGCTTGGCTGCGTTGAACATGTTCTTGTAGATGCGCGTGCCGCCAAACAGGAAGATGTCCGAGTCGTCCGTGACAATCCCGTCGACGAGGCCCAGGTGCACGAGCTCGGCGCATTGCGCCTCTGCTTCCATCGGCGCCGTCATGTACGGCAGGCCAAAGAGGCTGAGGAGCGCCTGGCATTCTTGGATCATCACCTGCGTCACTTCGTCGGCGTCGCGTCGGTCGCGTTTTTGCTGGTTGCGCAGCTGTTGGAGTTCGCCGTCGTAGTCGCGCGCTGCTGCTGCTGCTGCTGCTGCTGCTGCTTGGTCGGCCGGCGTTGTTTTGGTTGTCGTGTTGTTGAGTGAATTCGCGAATCGGGCGTGTTCTTCGGCTTCGATGGCAAGCTGGCGCATCAGTTCTGCTTCTTCGGCGTCGTCGTCGTCGTCGTCAGAGCCGAATTCGTCTTCTTCTGGCTTGGTGCTGGTCGCAGCCTTGTTGTTGTTTCCTGCGTCAACTTCTTCGTCGTCGTCGGGGAGGAAATATTGCTCTATCGGTGGGTCAGGCGCTGCTGCTGCTGATGCCACCGCGCTCGTCACATGCTGTTGCAGCTGGGCTAGAGCTGAGGGAGCGGGATTCTCGACCTCGACGTCCTCGAACTCCTCGTCATCTTCATCTGCCACGGCGCTGGGCTTGGTATGATCTTGGTCTTGGGCCTGGTCTGGGCCTGGGGTGGGCGAGAGTGAGGTGACATCTGGCTGTCCGCCCGCTTCAGATTCGCCCCAGTCAAGACCGTCGTCGTCCGCGTCGTCCGCGTCGTCGGCTGCAGCATTCCCTATTCTTTCCTGGTCGACTGCAGAGGCAATAGCAGGCTCCTCTTCACCCGCAATCTCTCTTGCCAGACGGTACCGCTCTTCTCGCTCTTGCTCCTCCTTTCTCCGCATCGCCTCCTCCTGCGCATCAGGCCGTCTTTCCACCTCTTCGGGCATTTCCCACTCGTGCATCTCTCGGTCGTGTTGTTCCCTTTCACGCTCATCTTGCTCCTCATCGCTCGAAATATCCACTGGCTCAGTCTGTGGCTCCGGCTCTGCCTCCAGATCAATAACGTTGACAGCAGTGCCGCGGCCACTGCGGTGGCTTCGCAAGCCGTCCGTGCGATCGACGCCTCGTCCACTATAAGTCTCCTGCTTGTCCGCATTACGTCTCGGCAGCCTCAGGTCTTCCGTCCGCGAGGCGGCTTCAAACCATGAGGGCATCGGCTGTGGCGGTCTCTCCTTGCGAAATGTATCATCGCCCAAATTCCTCTCGAAGCCGCCGGACAGGTCTTCTTCAATTCTGCTGGCTTTCTTCTTTCCAAGCAAGGATTGGCCAAGATTGAGACTCTCAAATGGCAGCGGCCCGTCAAACTTGGGGCCAACACTTGGTTTGGGCGGTGCGGCCTTGGACTTGCGAGACTCGGCCAGCGCAGCTGCTAGATCAAATCCCTGGTCGTCGTCGTCGTTGTCGTCGTCGCCGCCGCCGTCGCCGCCGCCGTCGTCTCGCTTGATGTTGACAAAGGTTGAGGCTGCATTGTCAGTCTCCGGCGATCCAGTTGGCTGTTCCAATGACATGGCAATGGCGCGTTGAAGATCGTCGTCTTCGTCGGCTTGAGGTTCGATATTGACGTCCTCGAACAGATCATGCTCAGCATCCTCGTGCACGAATAGACCATCTTCTTCTGCAGTCGCGTTGACTGAGGGGGGAGCGGGCAATGTATCAGGCTGTTGGTGTTGGTGTTGGTGTTGGTGTTGGTGTTGGTGTTGCTGGTTCTGCCGTCGTTCTGCTTCCCTCGCATCGTACACGGCCTTGCGCTTCCTAGCTATCTCAGCAGCAGCTTCTTCATAAGTCATGTCGTAGTCGACCTCTTTCCTCTTCCTCTTCCACGCTCTCGGCAGCCGATTCAGGCCCTCGATAGCGACATCCTCAAATTCATCCTCGTCTCCCTCTCCATCTTCACCCTCGGCCTTGCCACCAAGCTCATCCTCATCAGGCGCATCCAAATCAATGGCGTCGTCCCTGTTGGTGCCGCCCTTCTTGTTGCTCACCACGCCCAAAGCCCAGCCTCCGTCGACGCCCTCATTCCTGACCAGCACATACTCCTTGCCCTTCTCGCCGGCAATGCGGCCGCCCTGGTTGATATTAAGCTCGGTCATGCCGTTGATATGCATCAACCGCTGGGTCAGCTCATTGCGCTCCTTGACTCTCTCGATCTGGAACTTGGAAAAGGCCATGCGGTCGGGGAACATGGCATCGAGCTGCTCCTTGCTGTAGCCCATTCTCAG
Organism: Chaetothyriales sp. CBS 134920; assembly: GCA_003693665.1. Classification (NCBI taxonomy): domain Eukaryota; kingdom Fungi; phylum Ascomycota; class Eurotiomycetes; order Chaetothyriales; family Domatiomycetaceae; genus Domatiomyces; species Domatiomyces catenatus. The sequence goes on from QQSL01000008.1 coordinate 178,941, forward strand.
ACGTGAGCGCAGGCGGGCCGCATTCAGGATATTGTAGCGGTCGCCGGCAGGCAGACTGAGGAAGAAGGGGCTTTCAAAGTCGATCTTGGAAAAGTCATAGAGATTGACATCCTCGCCCGAGTGGAACTGGCGCGCGTAGTCCTCGAGCTCGGCCTGGGACATGATCCTGGGGTCATCGGCGCCTCTGAGCGACTCGATGCTGACATCCAGGTCCGGGAGATGGTACTGGTCCGTCTTCCTGAAGGCCTGCCTCCTCTCTCGCTGTCGCTGAGCCGGGTCCATGCCAATCTCCTCGACATAGACCAGGTCACGCTCATCGCCCTGCCACCCCTCCTCCTCCTCCTCCTCTCCTGGGCCCTCACCATCGCGATTCCCATCGTCGTCTCTCTTTCTTGCCCTCCTGCTCTCGGCTGCTGCTGCCCTCTCCATCTGGACGCTGACCAGCTTGGCAGCCGTGCGCACCGCATCATCCCTTCTGCCCTCGCGTCTCCTGCGCCGCCTCAAGACCGTTTCGCGCTTCAAGGCTGGGGCGCCACCGTCAAAGACAAACACCGGTTTGATGCCAAAGTACAAGAGCTTGCAAATGCGACGGAAGAAGCCGACGACATGGCTGTTGCGAAGCGCATTGCCCTCCTTGTCGCGCACCGCTTTGAGGAACTGGTAGATCCAGATCGAGGCATCGACCGCCAGGCGTTTGCGGTTCAGCGACGCGAGACTGGTTGGCCGTGCCGTCGGCGCCACCACCGTCCATAGGCCGGTAACACCCATCGCCGCAGCCGCGTTGCAGAGAATCAAGGTAGCAGACACACACACACATACACACACACATACACACACACATACACACACACACACACACACATACACACACACACACACACAAACACACACACCCAAAGATATCAGGCCATTTCTACAAATACACTCATCTGATTAAATCCATGTCGTCGCCTTGCATACAGGCGTGACGTCACTCAAAACGCGACAGTCATGTGACTAGAATACGTATCTTTTTATTTTACAGTCAACAGCAGTGACTCTTCTCGTCACCCCTGCCTGTTCTGCCTCAGGGCATCGGGCAAAGAAATCCAACCCGTAATTTTCCTTTCTTCTGCCAACAGGGCAGACATATCCGAAACACCATGCTAAGCGAAATCATACAATGACCCCTGGTCTCGAGGTCAAACACCGGTTGGGGTTGCTGGCAAAACACTGGCTTTGGATGGCAATCATCATGACAACGGCGTGCCTGTCTACTGCCTATCCTTCTTCCCTTCGTTGGACGGCGGGGCCAAATCCTGGCTGACCAGAGTAGGCGCGATCCGGCGTTTCTTGATCTTGCTGCCCTCGCCTTCTGACTCACTGGCATCTCGCTTGCCAAGAATGCTGCCCGAGATTGACGAGGTTGCACTGTGGAGTCCGCCATGAGTACTGGCCGGGGTTTGTGGGGGAGTCGTCATGGGCGGAACTGCAACCAGCGGACCTGAATTCATCGCAGTTGCCAACGGAACATGGCCCAGAGTAGGCGTCGGAGCGTTGGCCTGGCTGATTGAAGTCATTGTGGCAATAGATGATTGTGAATTACTGCGCGCCGGACTTCCGGGGCGAATGGAGAATGTGGGAGCAGGCGAAGGGTGTGAGGGTGGGACCGGTGATGGCTTGGTCAGCGAGGGCGACACCGCTGCCGTCGGTGTTTGGGACGGGGTGCCCGATTGGGAAGTCGGTAGGGAAATGGAGGTGCACACGACAGGATTGGTGTGGGTAGGATGAGGCCCCGTGTAGACTTGGCCCAGCTCGCCAGGAGCAAAGGCCAGCACGGAGCAGAAGCCGTCGGAGGAGGACATGAGTAGGGTCAAGCCATCATTTGACCTGGCATGTTAGGCAAAAACGGGCGTCGAGCAGGAACAAAGACTTACCAAGTCAGGTCTGAGAAGGCGGCAAAGTGCAGATTGGACACCACACAGAGGGGGATGGTTTGTTGGGTATCATAGACAAAGACAGAGTCTTGTGTGGCCACAGCGTACACCATGCGATAGGGCAGGGCAAATGCTGGTGCTGGTAAAGGTGCGGCCGTGGTCGGATTGGCCGACTTGGACACGGCTGCTTTGTTGGCCTCACTGGCAGGAGAGGGAGGCACGAGCGGAGGCGGTTCCATAAACGTCGAGGTATTGGGAGCAACCACGGATTCCGGCAGCAGAGGGATTTCCTCGCTGCCAGACGAGGTGTCAATCGTGATCTGGCTGGTCGGCTTAACGCTCTGTCTGAGGGTGTAGAAAATTGGCGAGCATTTGACCGCCACCGACGGCTTCTTGTGGCCGGGCAGATGGGCCACCGGCGGCTTATTGAAGCCCGCCCGTGTGTAGATGTAAACCGTGTTCTGCGTCTGATCGGCGGTTTTCGAAGGGTCTGCATGGAGGGGATATGAGCTTTTGTGCTGGCCGGCGGGGGTGAACAGCAGACTGCCGTCTGGCGTGAAGGTCAGTCGCCGGAAGAATGAATTGAGCGACTCGTTTTGGTACAGGTTGAGATTCCGCACAGGCAAGCCCATTGCGGCGCCCAGACTGGGTGAGGAGATCTCAGGCCGTACGGCGGGAAGCGGGAGCGAGGGCGCCGGTGACGCCGAACGGCCGAAAGAGGGCGAGGAGCCAAAGGAGGAGCGGCGGCTATGCGAGGGTGCTAGTGTCGGTGGCGGGTCCATGGGCAGTGGCGTTGTCAGCGGTGTGCCCGGGTTTGAGGGAGAAGGCGACGCAATCGAGGCACTGGTGACACTGGTCGAGGCCCGGTGGCCCATCTGGTCCGGGGCGGGGCTGTTGGACGAGATCCTGCGGCCGGGCAGGTCGACCTTGTTGAACTTGCCATGAGTTGACAGCGTAAAGGTGCCGTCTTTCAGCTTCAGCGCATAAATGTGCACCGACCGGTCGGAGGACTGAGTGGCCACAAACTCGTTGAGCGGGTCCCAGGCCACACCTTGGACGTAGTGGCTGTGCTCGGCAATCTGGCGGATCATGGCACCTGTCAGGGTCAGAACTTGTGCTGGCCTGCATGCTGTGCTGGCCTGCCTACCTGTCTGGGCATTGTATATGCGTGCCGTGTTGTCCATCCCGCCGGTAATGAAGTAGACGCCGTCAGGCGACCAGGCGAGGTCGTAGATCTGGGCGCCGCTCGGAGTGCGGATCATGTGTTTGTGTCTCCATGTCTCCTTGTCTTCGCTGTGATCCTCGCCCAGATGCATCGTCGGGGGTAGGTCAGAGGGCACCCAAAGCAGGATGTTGCCGTCATCTCCGGCCGAGGCGAGGACCTCTCCTTTGGGACTGAACCGCACCACGTTGACTGGTTGCGAGTGCCGAGTCAGGGTGGAGAGATATGTGACCTTGCGCTCTTCGCCGCGGGCCTCGATAGACCATAGCTGTCTGTGTGTCAGTGGCTGGCCCGTTGCAGTATCCAGGGCCGTTGCTGTGGTTGCCATACCCTCACATTGCTGTCCCTGGCAAAACAGTTAGTCTTGAAGCAGAATCCCAACCAGCACGTTCGACTTACAGTCCAGCTGTAGCTAGGCGGCCCTTGCCGTTTGGGTCAAAGTGCACTGAGTAAATGGCCTGGCTCTCGTCGTGCCAGGTGATGAGGAGGGGAGAGGCCTTCATGGCTCTCGGTCTGGCTCACGGCCCAGCGGGCCGCAGACCGCTGCTCAAAATGGGAGCAAGGCGAACAGCAGACGAAAGGGCCGGCTCGGAAACGAGGAGAGAGAGAGTAATGGGCAAGCAGAACATATGCAAAGCCAGGTAATTATAAAGAGGTGCAGATAGATACTGAGACAAAGGCCATCCAGCTTGCTCCTTCTACTTTGATCTGTCGGCTGGTCTTGGCACGGCCCCCACCTGCTCCCAAGACTCACGCGTTGGCGCGACTGCAGTTCTCGGCCAGCTGCAGCCAATCACAGCCAGAGCCAGAGCCTGTGTCCACTGCACCCGACTGGAAGGTACAAAGGAGATGTGTACCACAGAAGACGCACTCAATGCATTCAAAATGCCCTTTGCAGGGGACGGGGGAGGAGAAGAGAGTGTCGTTGCTGCTAATAATCCCAGTAGTGTAACTTATGTCAATGGTGCCCTCGCTCTTCGGTTGCACTCTTTGAGAGCACAAGCTTCCCAGGCCAGGCTCCCCCTGTGAGACCAGTGGCCCGCCCGTTTTAGTTCTGTCCTCCTCGCTCGCTCACACATCGCTTGCACCATCCGCAGTCATCATAACATTGGTCGCCAATTGCCACATTGTCCACCATAGCTTTTGTGCTTCTTTTTCTTTTTTCTTTTTCCCCTCCCCTGCTTCTTGCTGATTGCTCTAATGGTCTTGATTCGCGTTCATCCGTCACATTCGCTGCGGGCTTCATCGAGGCAGATAGATAGTTGCCTCGTCCCTAGCATTGTGCTTGTGGGCAAGGTCGAAACTGAACACCCAGAGTCGGGGATCGCTTCCCCAACATCAACACTTCTGCGCCCTCTAGAAGCTCTGTGCCGACACCTGTGCGGGCTACGACTGAAGTTAGTCTGCAGTCTCGAAGCATGCATCACATTGGCACTTACCGGGCTGTTCAGCATGTTCTGCCTCGCATTTCTTCCTCTCTTAATGTGACTCTTGAGCGCGCTCGAATCCAGAGGCTTGAGCAACTCAAAGCTGCAGAGCAGATTGTTCGATACTGACATGACCGCACCCCAGTTGTCAAATTCACCACAGTACTGTTGCTGGTTAGCAGGCATGCAATCGGCGGCCCGTGATGGTGCCAGACTCACATTAGGGGCAGAAAAGACGGTGACCAGCAGCCGGTCATTGAAGAACTCGTAGCCGTCCTCCACCACCATGTGCGCTCGACACACCAGGTCAAAGTCGTGCTTGGCCAGGAAATCAATGATGACTTTCTTGCCAAAGCAGTAGCTGACGCCACGCTCGTTTGACTCCCAGTCTTGGTCCATGTCGGCCGGGTCGCTCCAGAGAAGGTCGTTCAGCAGGCCGTAGTCTGGCACGTCAGTCGGCCGTGCGATCTGCCGAATGTCGTCCATGTGTGACAGGCTGGGCGACAGGCCGCCGTGCACACAAAAGATCTTATCAGCCACAATGGCCGCAATTGGCAAGCAGTTGAATGTGTCGATGAAAGTCTTCCACACCTTGACATTACACCGGCGTTTACATTCGTCGTAGAAGCCATACACGCGCGTCACGTTAGCACACTCATGGTTGCCGCGTAGGATAAAAAAGTTCTGGGGGTATTTGAGCTTGTAGCAGAACAGCAGCAGGATCGTCTCGAGCGATTGCTTGCCGCGGTCGACGTAGTCGCCCAGGAAGAGGAAGTTCGCAGCCGGCGGAAAGCCACACATCTCAAACAGTCGAATGAGGTCATTGTATTGTCCGTGGATGTCGCCTACAATCTTGACTGGTGCATTGAGCTCCACCAGCGCCGGCTGCGACAGCAGGACCTCTCGAACGGCTGCGCACACGGCTGTGATTTCGGCGTTCTTGAGACACACAGCCTTGGTCACCTTGGTTTGGTACCCTGCATCCAGTAGGCGAGAAATCATGTCATCCAGGTCTATCTGGTTGACTTCGCTCATGCCCATGCCCCCGCCAGGCGACGCGCCCGGCAGGTTAGCGACAGCGCGCAGAAACGCCTTGGTTTCGGGCACCCGGGGGTTGATTTGGTTCTCTCGTACGACCAGGATGGACTTGCCAGCCTTTTGCGTGGCCGAGTGGTGATGCGGCTGCATCAATGCATCTCCAGACACTGCACCCACCTCGCCCGACCTCTGGGCCCGATCGAGGGACTTGTGGCCCTTGCCCACAGACTTTGACTGCGTCGGTGACGGCGGTCGTACCGGGGTCGCTGTGCCAGGAGAAGCAGTATCGTCTTCGTCCTCATCATCTGGAGTCGCAATCGCTGGGGTTTGGCTGCGGGTCTTGCCCGACACATTGCTGGCCGAGGATCTGATTGAGCTGGTCTCGCTCTTGTCGTTGGGCGCACCGTCTACGCCACCAAGCAGAGCGGCCGAAGCTCGCGGGCTGTCAGTGCTGCCTTTGTCACTTCCTGAGCTCTTGACCTTGCTTCTGATCTGGGACCGGATTGATCGAGAGGCGCTTTCCTTGGTGTCGGATTTGGAAATTGAGGGGTATTGCTGAAGCGTGTCGGGTAGATTTGATGCAGAAGGAGTCTTGCTAGGGGTCCGACTTCCATCGCTGCCTTTTGATTGTTGTTGGCCCATTGAAGATGGTGCTGTGGCTGTCTGGTCTCGGCGCTCTTTGCCAGGCGGTCAAGGAGGTTTGAGGAGCGAGAGCAGAAAAGGATTGACCGGCTTCGTTTTGGCGGCTTCAGAGCAGCGGACTGCTCAGGTGGGGTCGGCAAGCGCTTGGGGAACAGGGCAGGCGTCCTGCTCTGGGGTGGAGGATAGCACTGGCGAGGTCGAGAGCGTGTGCTTAAAGAGCATGGAGCGGCCTAATCCGATCAGCTGCAACGCCGTTGTTAGCACATCCTATCTCGATGCCGAGGCCACAATATCACACAAAGACCGTGCCAGAGTAGATTGAAGCTCTGGCAGTGCGAGGCCGTCAACAGTACAATGCCACAGATGAAGTCACGGGCCACGCAACAAGTACCAAGACTGTGGCGTATTGCAGAGCGATCAGAGCGATCAGAGCGAGCCGGAGCGAGCCAGAGCTCTCGGTCTTGCCACTTGACTCGGCCAAGCCGCCTGCCTGCTGACTACTAGGAGGCTTACCGCTTCGGGGGGAGGAGGGGTGGGCGTGGTGTCAAAGCGTACACGCAATAGGCCTGGGGGGGGGCACTTACTCTGAGTAGAATGGTAGCCTAGAGCATTGGGAGAATTTGATGGAAATATGAGTCGAGCTCGTCCTTCTGCCCGGTCTTTGAGGGCAAGAATAAGTAACTGTTGTCTCCACCCAAGGCCAGATGGGCCATATGAAGGGCCAGAGCTGTCAAAGCGAGCGCTTCTTCAACTCGCTCCAGGCAGCAACCGCCACTGGCTTGGCGGGCCTTGGCAGCACCATTCACGGGCAGCGACGCCTTCTTGGCTCCTTCTTGGCTACCAGGGTATGGGGCGGGGCAGCCAACAGCTCATTATCTCGCATATACACGCCGTCTAAGTCCTGGCTATATCTATACACTCGGCCATGCCGACAAGGACACTTTGAATGTCCCGGAGCTGCATTATCACCGTTCCTCAGTGAACCAGCACTGCTGGCTGGTGCATGCCCCGTGGCCCGATCTCCGTCCGTCGTGGCGCGTTCGCTGTCATCGGTCATGGGAACCTCTCGCCAGCCATGCATTTCCACACACCTGCCCTGCGGCATCCGCACCCACCCCCCCCCAAATCTGCAGTACCTGTTTGGTTAGGACTGACTCCACAAGGCAATAGTCGCGCGCCCAGAGAAGGACAAGTCTGCAGGTGGAAGGAAGTGCAAGCTACTGGAGTATTTCCCCCAGGTTGATCCTGCGCGGAATCTGCTCCATCGAAGAAAGGCTGGGAGAATGTTCTGAAAGGGTAAAATGCCTTGATGGTCTGCATCACATCCATTCTGTGTCCAAGCACTGATTCCACTCCTCGTAGGCGTGAATCGTTTCGAAATCCCAACCAGACTTCCATCGCTTGCCATCTTCTGCGTCGCGAGGCCCGCCCAAGCGGTAAGAGAAGGAAAATCCACACCTGCCTTCGATGTAGGCAAACTGGAAGCATCTGATGTCTTTGCTGCAGGCTATGCGGCAATTTTCGAATGACTTGTAGGCCTCCTTGTCCTCGTCATTCATGTCGTCAACCCGCTTCACTCGGTCGCCCTCCTCTCCAGGGGCCAGGAGGAATTGGTCATCCGACAGATTGAACCAGTCGTCTTTCTCGGCGGAGAGTTCTGGCGCCACAATGTGCTCGTAAATCTCCTTGAGCATAAGCGGTTGCTGTGTCGCGGGTTAGCAGACGCCCCCAATGCTTGCCTATTCTCAACTTACCTTGACGTCCGGTCTGCTCTGTTGGTACGCCCACAATTTCTCCACATCCTCAGGAGAGACGTGGTGCATCGTCACCACCGGCTGGCACCAGTGCACCGCCCCGTTGTCCGGGCCAGGTCCAAATGGAATGGTCGAAGGCTTCTCGGCCTGGAGCATGGGCCAGGATGGCTGAAGGGTAACATACTTCTCTTCCAGGGCCCTGGTGAGCACATAATCGCCGAGACCCTCATCAACCATCTGGTCATCATACTGAACTGCAATAGACTCTCGTCCATCAATGAACCTGCCCAAGGCGGTGCCGGACAGGATGAAGCCGCTTCCACCATGTGCGAATGCTTTGCCATTGAGGTAGGCCGGAGCACCCAGGTAGACGGACTTGGAAGGATGGAAGATCTCAAGCCAGAGCATCAAGTTGGATGCGACCAGATAGGTGTCGGCTTCAATGAAGACGTACCATTTCTTCCCCGACTGCATCTTCCAGGTCAGTTCCAGCATGTGGAGAAACTTGTATCTGTCCAGCTTCCATGCTGCCTCTCTGTCCTCGTCGCTAAATTCCAGGGTGCTGGGGTCAACCCCGGCCAGCCTCTTTAATTGGAGGTTGCGATAGTATTCAAAGTCGTCATGAGTGTCTTTCAGCGTCTGGTTCACATGCGCCAGAGCATCATAAACTGGGTATTTGCCGATATGGGCGTCCAGGTCGGAGAAGATGAGCAGATCTTGGAAACATTGGAGCGAGGTGCGGATTTGCGCAGCGAGTTTGGTGTAGAGTTCATTGGTCCCAGTCTTTACGACGACCTGAACGTCTTCTATGCCGGGGAACTCGTGGCATCGGTGGTCATATTCCGAGCTGTTGGTCGACGGCGTCAACGTGTCTTCCGGCTCTTCCTCCGCCTCGGGCGCGCCGATGTGCCCGAGATAGAGCAGAGTGAAGATGAAGAGGACGAAGAGGAAGGTGCGACGAAAATTCCGCTCGCGCAGCATGGTTGTCGTAGACCTCGACGCGGCCTGATCAAGCCGAGGAATTATAAGGAGGGACACATTTCCTTGTCGACGTTAACTTATCTACCAAACTACCAAACTGGCCTAATAAAGGCACCGTAAGAAAAGGGGATCAGACTTTGCCGTGACAGCCTATCAGCGCGCGTATCCACCGCGCTCACATGCGAGCATGTGCCCAACACTTTGAAACACCCGAAACTCTGTTAGCGCGCTTAGCCTGTTTGGCTGCTAGCAAGGAGCCTAAGCGACAATGGCAGGACAGACTTAGAACAGCGTAATGTACGTAATTTGCCTCTACTCCATAGTAAGGAAGTTACGTCCCATGGGGTACGGGATTGCCCAATTGGTGCTCATTGATATCGGTGACCTGTCTTCTGCTAGGGATGCTAGCGATGCTGTGGATGCTGTGGATTTGCCCATCACTCTGCGCTCCATCTGGCAACCATGAGTGATGCCGCAAGATCCCCTTCCTGCTAGTTTTGAGATGGGTTTCAACGCGTCCAGTCTGGGGTATGACAGTTTAGCCTCACTGCAGTAATCGCCGCTGGTTTACTCCATAGTAAATTGTGGGCACGTGAGAAATTGCTGTAACGTGTAATTACCGGCAACCCGCAAATCCGGCAGGTGTGGGGGAGTGATTAAGATGTGAGGGCTTAATTGTGGGCTGATTAATCCCCAGTTGAGCCAAGCGTCTTGGCAGCCGGCCCAACTGCAAATGTCCTTTTCTCACACATCTCTACTTTGGGTATACCAGATCACGCACATCCATGGCGGCCAATACCAACGCCAAAGCAGTGGCGTACCTGACTGGTCGTAAGTTGTGCCCTGTGAGCGTCGTTATGGAGTCTTCGCAAGCCAGACCTGACCAAAACCACAACAACAACCAGTGCTAGGAAAGACACTTCATGTTGCGGTCCCAGACGGTATGCTAAGGTTCAACCCCGCGTTGCTGGTGATGTTAACCTCGGTACAGGAAGAGTCTTCACTGGCACATTCAAGTGCACTGATTGCGTATGGGCGCTGAGTGTTTCGACTAGCTGTGGCGCTGACCTTCAACCAGGACTGCAATATCGTACTCTCCAATGCATTCGAGTACAGCCTGCCATCAGCAAAGGCTGAAGCTCTGGCCAAGCAAGAGAGCCAACTGGCCGGAGGTCCAGCTCGAGCCAATATGACTTCTCGATTTTTAGGGCTGATCGTCGTACCAAAGCAGCAGGTCATCTCCATTGGTCTAGAGCAACGGTGAGGTGGCAAGGGTCTATCCAAACCCCAGCCATAACCCATAACACACAACACACGTGCTGGAAGCTTCGACAACACTGAGCCCCACCAATCTCCCTGAACTTTGATTCCTCTCACCTTGACGCCTTGTTCCTTGACTGAGATGCCTGCAACCAATTGACGCAGTTGCTAGACATTCCATGTCCCGGTTACGGATATCTCGAGGCCCCGATCAAGATTAAACAATGGAATACATGCTAGAGACTGTTAGGCTGAGTCCCAAGCTCGTCATTGACAAGGACGCTGCTGGCAATCACTCCAAGATAAGGCCGAGACTGGTTTTTCGAGCATTTCAGCTCAGTCATGGCTTTACGGCAAGACGCTTTTTGAAGCAGGAAAGCTCCACAATACCCAGGCCGCCAAAGTTTGGGACGCCGCAGTTTCTTAGTGAAATTGAGCCACACCTGCGAATTGACGCATCTTACCAGTCACCGGTCCTAAGCTTCACGGACCGGGTGCGATACCCCATGAGGATTGTGGACGCAGACCCGGAGCGCGCCCTTGCTGTTTTTGATATGCTTGATCTTGAAGAAGACTTGCAAGACCGATTTGGGAAGCGAGGCAAGCCCTATCTGGTGCCATCGGTTTGCAAGCAGTACGAACTCTATGATCTGCCTGGCGGGTATACTGGGCGGGGCGAGGTAAGTTCTTACAGCTCTCCTCTCTGATCTTGTATATGAATAACAGAGCAGTGGCTAGTGTGGGGTAACATCAAGTGTGACCCGATCGTCATTTTCGACCAAAAGCTCGTCCGTAGGCTGCATCAGATACTGTCGAGCATGAGTGAATTGAACAGAGCTTCTGGGGAACAACTTGGCAAGGTAAGGTTGCCCAATCTTAGGTACAGAGACCAACAATCCAAGCTAACTCGCATTTACTCAGCTTCTCAAAGATGTTGACGATGAACACAAGGAAATTCTTGCACGATGTCTTCTCAAAGCCTTCAAAGTTCCAGGATGCGACGGCAATTATCATGGGTTAACATGGCAGGAGTTTGTCCAAGCATTGGATGGCATTAGCAGTATCACCAGGACAATTTCACGTTCCAGAACTCTTCACGGTCCCTTGAGTATTGACTGCTACAACATGAAAGAGGCCAGCAAGGAAGGGGAGAGCGCTGCCAACAGCGAACTTGCCCATGGTATCATGGAAGGCACACTGGACACGTTGAAAGAGCAGGGGAGGGTTGTTTTGAGAGAAGCTCGATCAATGGCAGAGATCAGAGCTGATGCATCCATCCTGGATGGGCTGGATGATTGGGCGAATCTGTCGCCAACGCCACGCAACCTGACATCACCGCCACCGGACGCAATAGATGGTCCCGCAGCTTTATCCGAGATGTCAACACAGGCACCATCGATCATTGATCTTACAGGAGAAAGCTCAGAGTATGACGACATTGACAGCGAAGGTTCATTTTGCGAAGTGGAGATGGAAGTGACTTGCACGCCACCACGCAAACCGCAAGCAGGGGAAATGGAACTAGAAGACGATTCATTCTTCGAGATCAAGATGGAAGCTACTTGCATGCCACAACACCGACAACAAGAGGAGCATGACGGCGATGGCGATGGCGACTTTGAACTCTTAGTTATCATCCGAGATGGACGGCGACGACACGCACCCCAGCACCGGCTGGTCCGAGCCAAGTCACAAAGTGTTGTCTTCATTGGCGCCAGGAACACACACTAGCTTTATTTCGAGTCCAGACTCCAAAAATAGATGGCCTTTGGTCTCTGAAAACGCCCTGGTAATTAATACAAGGTCCGTACCGTACACACCCACCCACCAGGAGGTTCAAAGTTCAGCCCGTAGCCTTGTTTTTCTTTCCCTTGTTTTTTCTTTCTTGCCAAACCAACTTATTTCCCCTTTTTTTTTCCCTCTTCCCCATTTTCCCTCAAACCCCACACGGTGTGACACAACACAACCCCCCTCCCCCCACGCAAATGCAAATGCAAATGCAAATAATGCACTTTTCCCCGCGCCACTAGCACGACCACATTATCAGAAGCAACATTGGCACTGGCCGTACTTGGAAGTTTTATGTGGTTTTTTTTTTTTGTTTCCCTTCTTCCTTTGGGGGAGGAAATTAAACCTCCTCTCTAGAACGCGAGACACACACACACACACAGAGAGAGAGAGAGAGAGTAGGGTAGGTTAGGGCAATATCTGGTCTGGTCACATACACACATACATACACACACACACACTCTCTCTCTCTCTCTCTCTCTCTCTCTCTCTCTCTCTCTCTCTCTCTCTCTCTCCCCTCCTCCTCCCCAGCTACAATCCAATCTAGTGTACACTACACAATTATACACAATACAATTAGTGTAGTTCAGTTCCAAAAGAAACGCCGAGGTTGGTTCCTAAGTGGAAAGATATAACCTTTTTAAGCTTCAAACCTTAAAAATTAGTGTGTATACTTTGTACAGGATTTTCTGGGGATTTTTGGATTTGTGGAACGAACGTGTTCGGTAAAAAACGAAAGGAAAAAAAAAATTACCTTGCAAGATCAGAACAGATGGATATTAAATCACTCACATTGCATACCAACTCCTGTCCTATATAGCTAACCAAGAGGTTACATCTAGTCTATCTATGTTATACACACTACTAGGTTTGGACACAACACACAGGATGGTCATCTTTAAAACACATAAAACTCGCTCCAATTCCAAATTAGAACCCGCGTCCATCCATATCCATCCCTTTGCGGGGGGAAAATGGGACGCAAATTCTCCATGATGCAGAAGAATAAAACAGGGTCATCATCACATGTCGTCCCGCAAAGGCTTGAAAAAAAAAAATTGTGACCCCGGCCCAAGAGCTGGGATTGGGATGCCTGGCATATGCGGTAGATGGTAGAAATGTGGTTCATCAGGGAACATCGGCCTTTTCCGCCCATCTGCCAGCCATGGTTGCCTGAGCGGCTGCTGAAGTCGAGGTATGTCCAAGGGCGTCGTTGTTTGTCTTGCTGTCGGTCTTGTCGCCATCCTCCTTCTCTGGAACTTCAGGGTGCTCCAAGGTATCGACAAAGTCATCCTCGGTATTGGTTCGGTGGAAGTCGGAATTTGAGTCTGCGGTATGCAGGGCACGTACGTCCAGTCCTCGGTCCGGGTCGCCACTGTCTGCGGGCTCGTCATATATGACTATCGAGTGAACACGCTCACCCCGGCGCAGACTCGTCTCGACGTCTGAAAAGTCGTCGACTTCTTCAATCTCGCCGTCGTCCGTGATATCGTCGTCCAGGGTCCCTTTTTGGTCGTGATTGTGTTGTCGATCTCCATCTTGACCTTGATCGTTGTACAACTCCTCTTCATCTTCTTCCAGGATTAAGCTCTTCCGGTTGGGCGGGTGGTACATGTGGTCGGGCGACAGGTCAGGTTGACCCCGCTTCCGGACGACCAGGTGCCCGAGGTTGCGACCAGTCGGTGCCTCTGAGCCTCTTCCAGCACCAATTGCCGGACTGCCGGGTCCCAAAAACCTAGAATCTCCAAATAAGCCAGGATTGAGCATGGGTCCCTTGAACGCTTTTCTTCCTCGTTTGGCAAACACAATACTGCCTACACCGAAGCCAGTTGGCGATATGGCTGTTTCATTGAATTTGCTCCCGAAAGATAGACCAGATGGTCCACTGGCGTCTTCACCAGCCTCTATATTAAGGGCGTAGCGGGCCAGGTGAGCACCGCCCAGTGGCGTGGCAGGGAGAACTTTGATGCTGCTGTGCGGACTCCTTCCGATGCTGCGCCGGGTCGGACTGTGAATGGTCGACATGGAATTGGAAGACAGCGACGAGGCTTTGCTATGAGCGGGGTGTGCAGTGAAGGAGCGCACGCTCGAAACCGACGAAGACGTCGACTTCCTTCCCCTCAGGCCAACTCCACTGGTCGACCTTCGATATGTCGAACTTCGGGGTGTGATCGGGCTCGGACTGAGGCTTTTCCTATGCACTCTTTGTCTGAGAGCCGCAGCCGACGTGTCGACAGTGGGCGCCACCCCATTGCTGGCAACCGGAGTCAGCGTCGCGCCATAGCTGTTCCGATGGTGAGTCCCAAGGCTGGTCGATGATGGTGCGCGGTCGCGAGGCGGGGTCTGCACGATCTGGTGCGAGTCTGCCAAGGCTGGCGCCGCAGAAGACTGATGGCCGGTGATCGGGCGCGAGCCGACCTTGGCTTCGTGCGACTTGGTGTAGTTACTCTGGGTAGAGCCAGGGCTAGACGTTTTGCCGGGTGATCTGGTCCGTTTGGCGGATTCAATGAACCAGTGCTTGACCCTCTCTATCTGAAGCAGAAAGTGGTTCTGCTTGTAAGCCTTCCGACGCTTGCTCAGCCCGCTACCAATCGACTGCGAAGCGTAGAGACCGGGGTTCGCCGCGACGAGCTGCAGGTTCGAGCTCCTCCTCTGAGGGCGCTCTTTGGGTGGTAACGGCGGCCTGGACTCAGATCGAGATCGAAGCGAGTCCTTGTCAATGGGTGGCGGAGGAGGGGTCGAGGTGCCTGCGTGGTGATTGGCCGGCGAAGAGATGGTTGATCCCTCGGGCAGCAGGGGGAGATCGGTAATAAGAATCTGCGGCGTGTTTCTCCTCTGCGCTCGGCCGCGGCTGCTGCTTCGAGCTCTCGCCCGGCTGTCTTCCTTGGCACCCTCTTCATCAACTTGCTCAAGGGGCACAAGCGAGCTCAGTCTGCCACTGGCGCCACTCAGACGTCGCAAAACCTTCATATCGGCCTCGCGCTCTCTTCGCTTCCGTTCCCGCCGGCTTTCTTTGCGTCTCTCCTTTTCAATGAGCAGGGCCCACCACCCGGCCAGGACGTCGCAGCGCTGGGCAAGCACGTTTTCAATCACCTTGTCAATGTCGACGCCCGCACTCTTCATTCTCTCAAGCGTGGCCCTTTCCAATGGAGTGGTGAAGGGCGCCGGCTGTGATAGCTTCAGGATGGCCTGCTGCTGCGGGGCGTGGTCGGCAAGGAAAGGATCGGCGAGAATGTCGGACAGACTGGGCCGTGGGAAGGGCCGCTTGCACAGCATCTTCAGGATGAGACTCTTGGCAGCTTCGGGAAAGGTATCAGGCATGACGGGGTCCTCTTTGAGGATCTTGGCCTTGGTCGCCACGTCGTCGTCCTCATCAAAGGGCAGCTCACCCTTGAGGAGGGCATACAGAATGATTCCAAGGCTCCAGACGTCAACCTTCTCGCCCGCGTACTTCTCTCCCCTCAGCATTTCAGGCGCGCTGTAGCAAACGGTGCCGCAGAAGGTCTGCAAATAGCTTGCCTTTCCCTCGTACTCGCGCGTGAAGCCAAAGTCGACGAGCTTGACATTGTCGTGCTTGTCAAGCAGAACATTCTCCAGCTTCAGGTCGCGATGGACACAGGACCGGCTGTGGATATAGGCAACAGCGCCGGCCAGCTGTGTGAAGATCTTCTGCACTGTTTCGACGGCGAGTGGCCCCTTTCTGCAGAGATAGTTATAAAGCTCATCTCCTAGGCTGGTGTCAGCGCAGAGAACAGGGGTGTAGAGGTAGAGGTGTAGAGGTAGAGGTGTAGAGGTAGAGGTGTAGAGGTAGAGGTGTAGAGGTAGAGGTGTAGAGGTAGAGGGTGCATGGAAGTCTTCATTACCAGCACAGTATTCCAAAGCCAGCCAGACTTGCTCTTCGGTCACGATGACCTCGTACAAGCGCGCAATGTGTGGGTGGACGAACTGGCGATGGTGATGGATCTCGCGCACAAGGTTCGGGTCTTCTTTGCTCGAGGCCTTGAGAACAACCTGGACAAGGAATCAGCGATGTGTGCTCGGCATCAGACCGCACAGGCAGCATTTGCCGACCTTTGAGCCATTGGTGAGG
Source organism: Chaetothyriales sp. CBS 134920 (assembly GCA_003693665.1). NCBI lineage: Eukaryota > Fungi > Ascomycota > Eurotiomycetes > Chaetothyriales > Domatiomycetaceae > Domatiomyces > Domatiomyces catenatus. The sequence continues at coordinate 195,059 of QQSL01000008.1, forward strand.
CTGTGACGGGCCAGGTAGACTTTGCCGAAGGAGCCCTTGCCAATGAGCTTGCCAAGGGTGTAGTTGCCCACATGGGTGAGCTCTTTGGAAGAGAATGTCCTGGAGCGCGCCCGTTAGATCGGAGGGGACAGGGAGCGAGGCAAGGGGGGGTCGGGGGCGGGTGGGGGACATACTCGAGGAGCTCGGAATAGGAATGTGCGAGCTGCGGCAGTCCGGTCAGTTGTGCACTGGCGCTCTGATGGGCCACAGAAGGCGTACCTTTGCCTTGCGGAGCTGGTGTTCTGCCGTGGTCTTAGAGGCTTGCATGCCTCCCGACTCTTGCCCGGGTCACCGTGGTGCGCTGTCGGTTCATCCGTTGCGGCTGGGCGGAGGACATGTGGGAGGCGGCGTGTGTCTTGGGTGGAGGGGGCGATAGTCACAGTGGCGAGGATGTAGAAAGAGCGTGCTGTGCTGCGCAGTCATAAATTCGCCTGTACTGCGGGCGGCCTTTACCAACGTGGGGACATATGACCACCGAAAGAGGAATAGCCCCTGACGGTGCTTTCCAATGCCAAGGTGCGGAGCACATCCCAGAAGGGTTTAGTTACAGTACTAGTACTCGAATCCATCTACTGCTCAGGACAGCAGTTGTCAGTCCATTTATGACTGCTCAGTGCTCAGTTGTCATGACTGCTCAGTGCTCAGTTGTCATGACTGCTCAGTGCTCAGTTGTCAGTCCATTTATGACTGCTCAGTGCTCAGTTGTCAGTCCATTTATGACTGCTCAGTGCTCAGTTGTCAGAATCCTTCTATGGCTGCTTCCCTCGCTTCGCCCACCATTCCTGCACATCGCTCACCATTCGGTCCTGAGCGTGCGCCAGTCCGTCGCTGTGCAGCTTGGCTTTTGCGTTGTACTTGAGGATCTGCTTTCGGCACAGCAACTCGGTCAGACCCTCATTCAGCGGTGGCAGCGTCGGGTGCTTGCCAACTGCACGGAGGATGGCGGTCGCCACATTTGAGGCTCTTTGCGGGCTGGTATCGCGCACCCTACTCGGCTTCTTCGCTTCTGGCGGCTTGATCGACTGTGAACTCGGCTTCTTCGCTTCTGGCGGCTTGATCGACTGTGAACTCGGCTTCTTCGCTTCTGGCTGCTTGATCGACTGTGACATGGCTCGAGCCGCCTTCTGTAACTTCTGAGCGCCAAGGGCAAGATCACGCAGGCTCTGGGCTTCCCTCGTCCGTTGACAACTGGCCAGCGAGTCTGGCTGTTGGCAAATTGACGGTCCAGAGTTCGAGGTCAAATACCCATGTCGATTGAGCGTGTAGCTGGCACTGGACCTGTGGGGCTCCTTGTTGCTGGCAAGAGTTGCAGTGTCTGTTTCATCTCTGGAGTCGCTTGCTTCTGCACCAAGTGTCAGAGGTCTCGTCCGGCGATCAAACTGATCTGCGTCTGCGTCAACTTCTGATCGCTGCCGTTTTCTAGCCTGCTTCCTCGATGATGGCTCTGCTGTCGAAACCCGACCCGACGAAGCGATCTGATCGCCCGTAAATCCCCCTTCCTTTCCCTGCTTCCACAACCGGCATAGGCGGCTGTAGAGCGTCTGTAAGCGATTTGAATCATCAAACAGCGATACAGCTTCAGACGCCTTGTATGAATTCTGTCGATGCGAGTCCAGCCTCTGCTTGCACGTCGATGCCATCAGCCGAACTTCTGTGAGGACCGCCATGGCAACTTGGGTATCTGCAGCATCAATCTGCTTTTCAATCCCACACAAGCCGGTCTTTCTACCAGTCTGTTGCTGTTGCTCAAAGGTACGAATGTGATGGTCGAGTCTGGTAGCAGCCGGGCGTACATTTTCCTGCAGTCTGGCCAGGCCGGACTTGACGCCCTCGCTCGTGCATGCGCCGATTTCAGCAAGAGCTTCCTCGATCATACCAATGCCCAAGATGGCTGGCAGCGGTTTGTACGCCCCTCGTTGCCTCTGAGGTGGGCTCTTCGCGCGAGGCATGGGCGGTACGAATGGTGGATTCTGATATTCGCCGTCGCTCTTACGCGTATTTTGGTTGACTGGGGCCATATCTTTGAGCGGAAGACGGTGGCGGTGCCCATCCGAACGCCCTGCCATTGGGCTTGACGCGTTTTGAGAGAACAATCTCAGATTGGATGGCCGTGTACTCAGACTACTGGAGTTGAGCGTGCTGGAGCGGCTGGTTAATCCTTGATATTAGTAGTCTTTTAAGCATGATAGATGACAGCAAGAGAGTGTGTGTTTGGTCATTGTTCACCAGTCAACTCAAGGCGGTGTTTGGACAAGACCGAAGGACATTGTTCTGACCACGCCAAACAAGGCAACAAGGGTAGCTAGCGCGTAGTGGATCCAATGTTTGCCTGGAATGCAACTTCCCTGTATGCACCTTCCCTTCTAGCTCAACTTCTGTCTCTACAATAGTCTGTACAAAGCAGAACACCCTCAGGCAAAGGAAAGCTGTGGCAGGGATTCCATCCTGGTAGCTGTGACTGCCAGGTTTATCTAGTAGATCACTGCAGGTCAATAATATTTTGAGTACAAAAATTAGCAAGTTCCAAGGGGTATTATCAAGCCAATTCCAATGTGAAGTTCCCCAAGTTCATCTTGATGCTTGGGCAGAGGATATATATATATAAAATCATTAGATTTAGAAGATTTTTATATGCATAGTCTATATTTGTCGGTTTGAACCTGTCATGGATGACAATAAATGCCCTTAGAGGCGGCTAACTGCTTAACCCCGCTAATGCCGCTAAACGCTGGCGCGTAAATTGCATTGCACAGTCATCAACGTCATCAACGTCATCATCATTAGTACCCTCGCCGTCAACGTCGTCGTCGTCATCGTCGGTGTCGTAGCAGTTGCACCTTATTTCCCTGTACTCTTGCTCCCTAGCTGCCGCAATGCCGAAGCGCACACTGTTCACCAACATCACACCGCTGCCACCGGAAGTCAGCCGCGAGGTGGCAGTGGCAATGCTGCACAACCACGACGAGATGATCGAACTGAACCCGCTCGTAATTGAACACCACCCGATCAAAACGCCGCGCGATGCGCCCGCAGACGAGTTTCTCGACTGTGTGTGGCAGCAGCTGACCGACAGTATCCACTACCTGCCCGGCGGCATCGTCAAGGGCAAAGTCTCGTACCAGGCCTGTTTCCACAATCTGCCGCGCGGACTGCAGACGCACATCTACGCGCCGATGGGGCTTGACATCCGAGAGAAATGGAGCATCTGTGGGTCGCTGCCGGGTGAGCCGCCCGAGGCGCGGGAACTGGGTGTCAAGGTCCCGGCATCCGGACTGTATCTCCGGGAAGACGGCGAGATGCGCTGCTCGCGCTTCCTGACCTCGTTTGTGCACAAGAACCTGAACAATGCACACAAGGTGCTCGTCGAGCGCATTCTCAAAAAGGCCCAGCGAATCGAGCGCCACCGCGAGGCAGCGGCAGCAGCAGCGGCAGCGGCAGCCCAGACAGGTAGAACCAACCAACCGCTGCCGCCGCTGCCGACAACACCGATCGCCAGTGTGACCAACTTTCAGCCTGGCTCACACATGGCCGAGTCACGCATCCTCTACTCGCCCGAGCTCAACCCCCAGTCCCCGCCGCCCCAACAACAGCAGCAGCAGCAACAACACAACCCCGCATCCTACCACCACCACCACCACCACCAGTCATCCTCTCACCAATCGCAGCAGCTCAGCCGCGCATGGTCCTCGCACACAATAACCCCGGCCCCAAGCAGCAACAGCGGCAAGCCCCACCCCCGCTCGCCCCCCTCGAACACCGACAGCTACCCAGAGCCGAACCCTCCCTCCCTACCAGTACCAGCGACCAAACAATTCGTCGCCGAACTACCCGGCTCCTTGGACATAGAAGCCCCACGACCAGTCAAATCCCCATTATTCTCCCCTCCCTCATCCTCTTCTACCACCACCACCTCGCCTTCCCCCTGTTCTCCATCCACAGCCACCCAGCGTCAGAGCGGCGGCGGCGGCGGCGGCGGCAGTGTATCACAACCCAACAGCAACCGCAGCAGCAATACCAATTCCAATTCCAATTCCAATAACCCTAACAGCGCCAGTCCCAGCCGCCACCGCAACCAGCACCACCCCCACCAATACCAATACCAACACCAACACCAACACCATGCCCTCCTCTCCCGCGACTCATCCACATCCCTTCCACCACCCGACATGTCGGTCTCAACAACCCCGACTCCGGCCCCGACCCCGGCCCCGACCCCATCTGGCCACGATAGCATGAAAGTAGTAGACAGCAGCCACAGCAGCCACAGCAGCGGTGCCGGCTATGTTTATAATCCCCAGGACTTTGCGCCGCGGCCGCTAACAAGACCGCAGCAACCGCAGCAACAACAGCAGCAGCAGCAACAGCAGCAGCCGCCGCAGCAGCCGCAATTCCAGCATCCAGCATACCAATACCAATCCCTATCTCACTACACGGCCACCAACAGCAGTAGCAATCACCCTGCTTCGTCCCAACAACAACAACAACAACAACAACAACAACAACAACCACAACAACAACAACAACAACAACAACAACAACAACCACAACCACCGCAATCATCATGGTGACCTATTTATATAATATATTTGTATATATCTATATATTATTTAATCTTCCAAACGCGTTCGTATTAAGAACAGAAAAAGAACAGAAGAAAAAAACGAACGCTGCTCAACTACTTGACCTTGAACTGCTCTTTCACACTTGAACCAAAAACGATTGTTGATGAATATGAATAAACTGACTATATACTGTACGATAACGATTAATACCGGTGTGAAGACGGTATGGCATACGTACGAGAAGGTTTTCAGTCTTCCTTCTAGTTCACGGTTAATTCTTTTTTTAAATATAGAGAGATATACATAGGGAGTAAGGGGGGAAATACTATTCCTTGCGGCTTGTCTATATCGTCCCCTGTCTTTCACTGCTACGGCTCTTTCAAAGTCTCGCCTCTCTCTTCGAAAGAGTGTTGGCGACCCCCGGCGCGCGCGGAAAGAGATGCGCTTCGGGCTTGACGGCGCTCCATCTCACCTTGCATCGGAGTGAATGCTCGGGTTGTATAAATAGTTGTACAAGTACGATGCTCGTACGCACAGGAGTTACTCATCTTCCCACTGTTGCCAACTGCCGCTATCAGCTGTTTGTTCCTTCAAAAATGGAATTTATAGATTCATCGGCTTTGCGCATCGAAGAGCCACCAAGGTCGTCTAATGAGAAAGAAAACGGACTCTTGGCAATGTCAGGCGAGCGTGGACCGATGGCGACAGCGAATAGGTCATCGTTGTCGCTGTCCGACTGGTTGACAAAGTTGAAGCTCGAGATCGAAGACGCTGTCTGTTGACTTCTGATCGACTCGGGAGGTTCATGGGCCAGGACCTTGCGCATTGAAGGAGCTCCTGGACCGGTCGGGGCTGGCGATTCTGCCGATCTTGCTCCCGACTGGGGCGAGGCTGGGCGGCGACGGAAGCTGCGGAAGGTCGAGTGCGCCACGTCAGACACTGCAGGCGACAGTGGGTGGAGTTCGTTGGTGAATGTGTTTGGCCGCACCTGGAGGTCCTTGTCGGTCGTGCCCAGACTCAGGCCCTTCAGTTTATCGCTGAGACGTCGGCCGCCTCCTCCTCCTCCGGCTGACTTGGGGCTCTGCAGCGGTGGACTGCTGGCCAGGTCGCTGGTGGGTTGAGGGATGCTGACAGGGTCATTGGGGACTGGTCTGGTAAGAAGGCCAAAGTTCTCTTCGATGTACCGCTTCTCGTCCAGAGCCCTTTCAAGAGCGATGCCCTCAGCCTTCTTTGCCCGTTCGGCCTCTATCTCGCCATTGAGGACCTGAAGCCGCCGCTTCGCCCAGAGAGTATGAAGTACGCCTTTCTTACCGCTGACCTTGGCGGTGGCGCCCAGCTCGCGCGTGAAGATGGCGGGCAGTGGCTGAAAGGTCTTCTTTTGTGGCTCCACGTGCACGGTCGCATTGGTCTCTGGAGGCGGGTGGTAGGCCAGAGTGACATGGGGGGGAATGGCGAGTCCGGGAGGAATCAGATAGAAGACTCGTCGAATGTTGTCGGCCGGCTGGTCGTGGGCGGGAAAGACGGTGCGCATTCCGGGCCAGGAGATGTGGTAGGAGCCGTGTTGCCGTGACTCGTGCTCGTCATCCTGCCACTCGACCATCAACACCTTGCTGCCATCGTTGGATCGGCCGGGCTCGAACTCGAACCGAGCGAGGGCAGTGACCGACGTGAGAGTGTCTGGGTTGATCGGTGATTGGGGCGTGGGTGGAGCAACGACCTCGGCCTCCATCCTGGCTCAAAACAGGGCTGGTAGACCGAGGACAGAGCCTGGAAACGGACTGGAGTCAGGCAGTAGCAGCGGCAAGACACAACACAGCAACAAGCAACAGGACCAGCCAGCAGACAACAAACAAAGCGAGAAGAAGGCTGAGCAGTCGGAAAAGAATGTGTAATAGGCGAGGTCACAGATGCAATACCACACACAGACAGACACCACACTTACAGTCCTTGGGCAGCATCCGATCCCCTGTATAGCGCCTGGGCCGGAGATATGTGGTATCCATTAATAGCAGCATTGGTGGTGTCAAGCCAGGGAGTCAGGGTATTACCTCTAGGTTAGTGGGTGTTGGCAGCCCAGCGCCTACTCGTACCAGGGTCCAGGTTAAGTTGCAAAATCAGGGAAGACGCAGCGCGCTCGCCACCTGATGCCACTCAAACGGCCTGGCCTGCTTGGCTGGTCAGTCTTGACTTATGCCAGACAGGCGGGCGAACCGCGTTGGTGTGGGGTTGGCTCCAATCAGCACAAGGCAGGCGCGATCGACGCTGACACACACGTGGGAATTACGAGACGGAAGGGTACGTAGTAATACGGAAGAGTACGTGTATTATACTCCTCCGACGGAAAGAGGTGTGCGTGTGTATTATACTCCTCCGACGGAAAGAGGTATACAAGTGGAAAGAGGTATATCAGTACAAGTGGTAGTAACTTGTTTCATCTCAATTCACTTTGTCTTGTGCTCTCCTTTTGCATCTCTGGGTCTCATCTCATCTGCTTCAGTCTCACAACATTCACTATCATCACACTGCCATTACCAGTCTGCCATCTCTGACTCCTTTTGCACAAGTCCCCCCTTCCCACCTCTGTATATGGTAGTGTTCAATCCTCCAACCTGCTCCCCATGTGTGTGTATCTCATCTGTCACTGCCGTAAATGCATTCATTACATGTGCTGCTGATATCAGCATTGCACGCCATCTCATTGCCCAGTCCCAAAACCATCCAAGGCAGCCAGCCGCTATTCATACACGCTGGACCCTGGAGTTGTTGTTGTCAGAGCTTGTATTTGATGCACAGGCTCTCCACCGCTGGCAAGACACAATGGTGCAGACTTGGCCTGTCAGTGGCCTTTCGTGACGCTGGGATCCCAGTGGCGTCAGGTCTTGGTCGTGCTGTGTGTTGTCGTCGCCTGGTGGTCATGTCCTTTTCGGCTTGTAGTGGATTAAGATAAACCAGTTACTATATGCTTCACCGCCCGTCCTGCTGGTTGCTCCATTGTGACCGCTCTGGCTCGACCACTCCGGCCGGTGTCTTGGCCTCGTTGCTGCCTGGATTGGTGACCGCGTTGACCTGGTTGATCATCTCGGCTGTGAGCGAGTGAGCGACATAGCGGCGCAATTCGCGCTCCTCCCTCTCATCCTCATGCCGCAGACCATTCTGGATCGGCTTATCCATGTTCTCGCGCCGCATTTTGCGGATCTCGTGGATAATGAAGAGCAGCACCTCTTCGGGGCACCGCGTCCGTGCAAGGGCATGGGCTGGGTTGCGCACATAGCGCCGTGTCACATCGGTGGCGCCATCAACCGAAAAGGCGATGCAGTAGGCCATCTTCTTGCCCCATCCCTCGGTGTACATGCGGGGAATATCCCAGGCCTCCTCGCACGCATCAACGTGCACCCAGCGCCGCTGGTGTTCGGAATATACCTCTGTCCATACGTGATCTTCGCTGTTCCACACCCAGCGGACGCGTGCGCCCGCCGCTCGACACAGCATGCAGAAGACGTTGGCGAACTCGCCCGCTCGGCCCTTGCGTGTCTCAAGCAACGTCCACACATCCGTGTATCTCGGGAAGCGCTCGTAGGAGCCGCAGCCAGGGGCCTGGCACTGGTAGAGCTCGACTCTTGACGCACCGAGCGCCTGCTCGTCGGGGGTAGGAGGGGTGTTGCCGCTCCCGGTTGTGGGCCCGTTGCATCGCGAACAGGCTGGATGGTGGACAAAGGAGAAGAAGGAGCGCTTGAACCACCTGCACAAATGGTTAGAAGGGCGCGCTGGTTGTGTCAGAAGAAGTGACTGCCTACCTTAGTAGAGATTTGATCACACAGTCTTGGTAGCCCCATTTGGCCTTCTCGCCCTTTGATTCCGCCAGCGCCCGCATCAGGCTATGCTCCTCTTCAGCCTCCTGGTAGATCTGACTGAGTGGCACATGGGTCAAGGCTCTGTCGAGAAGGCCCGGGTTCTCGTATTTGACAGGATACTGCGACAGCGTCATGAGCAAGTTGCGGAACTTGTATGAGGCTGCATCTTGTGGCGGATAGGGGATTATCGGGTGGCTTCGGTATGTCGCTGGCCGACTCAGTTGTGGCCGTGCCGGCGGCGTCGAGGTGTGTGAGGGTGTGCTTTGAGCATCATGAGGAGCGACGCGGGGCGAGGCCGTTCGCGGCGAGCGAGCTTGCTCTTCAAGAGCATTCAGGCGATTATTCCGCAGCAGCTGCTCGAACTGTGATGTGAGGTCGGCTGCGCTGAAGTCAAACTCGTCGTCGATGATCCGTTGCCGGTCTGGTTGACGGGCGTCCATCTTGCAAACTGTGCACGGCAGGTGCAGCGCCCCCCCAGGAGTAACAGAAGGCAGGAGTGACCAGCAGAAAGCCAGCAGGAGGCAGTGCGGGGCTCGAGAATGAAGAGTGTGATCAAGTCTGGTCACGGGCCCGAAGTGGCCGTGCTTTGTCGCAGTGAGGGCGCACGAGTGGTCGAGGCGGAGTTCGGGGCAGTGCCGATGTCTGTCGGGCGCTCTAACCGCTCACAGAGTGTACGAAATTAACGTTCTCAGCAAAGTGTGGTGGAAGGCGCGATGTGGGAGCGAGCACAGGAAGTAATGAGGGCGATGAGAAGGTAGAATTAGAGTCAGGGTGAGAGAGAAGGCTACTACGGACGTCGCCGCCGCCGACGAGGCCAACGAGTTGCGTCTGTGGGATTGCGTCGCCGGGATTGCGCTGGCAGGGTGACGAGTCCTCTGGGCGGTCGGGTGTCCGCCGACGGTAAATGTGGTGGTCAGACGGTGCGGAACGCGCACCGATCAGCCATGCCAGCCCGTATCTCGGCAGTAAATTACGGTCAAAGCGTCGTATTGGTCGGCCTTGGCAGCCGCTTGCTGAGATGGGCCACGCGTTCACCCAACGTCAACTGACTACTGGCCTGTCCCGGAATAGCCTCAATTCTCCGAGAGAAAAGTCAAGGCATGCGCCTCTATTAACACAGCCCCCAGTCTCGACAATTGAAAACCACATCCGGCCTGAGAGTGTTCTAGAATGTGTGCTACCCTTGCTATCATTGCTACCCCCCAAACCACACCCACAGCACGATCCAAACTCGCGCTCCTGCCGTTTGCCTTGGGCGAGCAGAAAACTGGCCAAAAAAAGGCAAGTGCTTCGTCATCTGCCAAGTCTTTTCTTGGCTAGCCGCAGTGACGCGGCCCAATCTCCACGGAGGTCTTTATGCTTTGAATGTGACCATTCTTTCTCAGCAGCGAGCGAGTTCCTGCTTAGACTTAATTGCGCTCCTTCGCTTGTCCGTCTTCGCTTGGCTCTTGGCCCAGGCCGCTATCGAAGGGTCACGAGCCAGTTGCCACATTCACATTATAAGCAGCACCACATCTTTTCGCCCGCTCCAGGCCCTTTAGCAAGTCGAATTTGCCATCGTCCAAGAATGCTTGCTGACGACTCTGTTGGCTGGAAGCAACTCTTGGCCAGTCCGAGGGCGATATAGCCAAGACCGCCCCTTTTACGTCCGTGCTTGGCGCTCTGTTCGAGAGGACACAGCGGCAATCTTCAGTGCTCATCGTCGACATCTCGATCAACACACGGCAGGAGCCAACGTAATCTGGACCATTGTGTGCTTGGTGGTGCCGCAGCTAGATTGCTTCTTCCTCGCAACTAGATCCCTCGCGTTGTACTTCCATTTTGGGCAGTTTATTAGCGCTATCGTGTGCAATGCACATATCCACGTGACCCAACGCGCCAACGTTGCGTGTACCCTTGTTCTCTGCTCCTCTACTCCCTTTTTCTCTACATGTACTACACGTGTATGAGTATGTGCCCCTCCAGTTCCTCCAACGGAGAAATCGAGGCAGCGAGATATGACAATGCCAACTTATTTCTTTATCCGCTCTGGTGCTGGCTGGGGAAGAATATTTCCCCCCATCTTGGCATTGCCTTGGCTGACGTCACCACCATCTCGCCAATTTTTGTCAGTAGCAAGTGTCGTGTGCTGTAGTGGTGGTGGCATTCTAGGGGTGTGCGCGGCTCCCTGAACAAAAAGAGGAGGGTATTAGAAGCCGCGATATCAACAGTAGCAGCATCTGTGCATATCCTGACCGCCATGACGGACACGCCGCCCACTGACGTTGCCTCGCAATATCGCCTGCGCGTGACTGTTGGGCCGTCGTACGACCCTTCCACGCACAGGGTTATCACGCCCAATGCCCAGACTGTCGACGACTCTGACCCACCCCCGATCATCTCCACCCAGTCGCTAACCCTCACGTACGCCATTCGGATCCGCAACTTCACCGGCCTGCCGTCCTCGTCCCCTACCACGTCTCCATACTTTGACCACCCCCTGCACAAGACGGACCAGTACTCGATCTCGTTTGGATTCGTGCCCAAGGTCGACATCCCCGGCAATCAACTAGTCTTTGGCAACGACTTTGATCGACCAATCCGCGACCGGCTGCCGCCCGGGTTTGGCCAGGCCTTCAAGTTTGTCAAGTGGTGGATTGATCCCGGCCTGGATGGCGACGTGTATGCCGATCGGCCCTATCTCTACGGTCCCGCTCTGAGCAGCTGGAACACCTTCTACATTGGAGAGAAAATCGGGCCGAACGAGGCCAAGGAGAGCGACAAGGCAGACGCAGACGCAGACACAGACACGCACTTTCCCAGCGCCGACTATGTCCGCGCCTTCCGCACCCTGGTCGTTGAAGAGGGCGCGCACGCAGATGGGGCCGCTGTGCGTGAGGAATCAGGCATGCCTGCCGACGCGGCCGGACGCAAGAAGTTCTACCTAGACGAGGCCAACCGCGAAGCCTTTGTCTTTGAAAAGGGCCGGCTCTACCAGTCCGACTTCTTCAACCCGTACCTTGATTTCAATGACTTTTCCCTGAAACTGCCCGGATTCAGCCTCAATGTGATCAAGTACGTCGACGCCAAGACCCATGAGTTGCGTTACACGCTCAAGAACAGAGTGACCGATGAGGTCTATGCTGTCGTCCTCTTTACCCTCTTATGGGGCGGCGAATTGGCAGCGGTAGAGAAGGGCGACAGTGATGATGGTGATGACGACGACGACGTCGAGGATTTCCAGGATGCCGATGAAGGGAAGGAGACGAAAACGGACAAGGTGGCTAAAAGCAAGGCAAATGACGACGCCGACAGCATACCTGACGACGACGAGGGTGTTGACTAGAGCTGGCAGCGTTTTTCGTACAAAGCATTAGTATAAAGTACACTAGCCATCAGTAGAACAGGAACCAGCACAGCAGCAGCAGCAGTATTACACGGGAGTACTTTGTTCTTCGTGTCCCTTCTCTTGGCAATCTGCTCGGCTGCAGTAGTATTCGTTCTGCTATCGTTCTCCTATCGTATTATCCGAACAAAGTCTGTTGCTCAGCAAGCACAATCCTATAGGCGCCGAACTGCATGCTTCTGTGATAGTCGGTATAAGATGCAGAGACCGTCTGTCAGCATGTACCTCATCCTAGCCGTGTTTGGTCAGGCCGCATCATACTTGCTTTGTCAACGGTCTTCTCAATATTAACTTAATTAGTTAACGAAAATGGTGGAAGCTCACAAGCCTGCAATTGTCGTCACATGAAATGGCGGGCCGAGGCATTTGATGAAGATTTGTCGGAAAACCACTGTTTCTGCGAGGCTAGTCCTATTCTGGTCAGGAGGCGGACCTTCTGGGCCGATCCGATAATGCTTGGGGAAAGAACCCGGTCTTGTCCCATACTTGTTCATATTGTTGCTCTTGGCTCTGACCCGACCTCGTCATCACCCCCTGCGTCGGCGTCGCGCCGTCGAGTCGTCGCATTGTTGACGGGGCTGATCAAAATACAATATTCTATATACGAGTCTAATACTGTGTGTCCACGACCCTGGTGTTCAGCGTGCTGGATTAAACCTGCCACAAACCGAACAGGTCTAGTCCCAGATCGGAATGGTATGATACAGAAATCCCATTTCACTTTCAGTGGGCTGGGGAACCCCGGCAAAGAGAGTCATGGGGCCAGTTTTACACAGCCAATGATACACACCTGCGGTTGAAAGAAGCAATGGCCGGCTACGAAGAACTGATGTTCATAGGCAGTATATATATACGGGGAACAACATCTGGTGTCGTGCTTCTGTCCAATATTCCAAGCTTCCGCTGGAAACGAAGCGTGTCCCTGTCCAAGTCGACCACGTAGATGTGCGTTAAGTTACAGTACATGTGTAGTACAGGTAACCAAACTTGTTCGAAAGTCTGTACGCACGTAATTAGTGCCTTCCTTACCGACGCCCCAACCAACCCAAAGAGGGTTTTTACGGGACCGGTGCGAATAATCAGCACCGTTCTTTCTGCTTCGGGGCCTTCAGATCTCGGCGCATGTCCAGATAGACTGATGCTCGACAGGCGCCCTCTCCCTCAACGGACCAAGCTCCCTGAGTGAGCGTCTTGGATTACTATGGCTCACTCGGTTGTATGCTAAAGCCCAACGGATCAGTTTTAATCTCGCAAATCCTCTTCTGTACTAATTACCTCTTAGGCAGCGGATGCATCCGGCCATTCGCCAGTCAGAGCCGAGGCATTATTGATGGTTTCGAACCTAGACCCCCGCAATACATATCCAGGATCATAGCTGATGGTGTGTGGGGGAGAGAGTCCAACTTCCATTACTCAAAGCTGTGGGGGAGAGAGAGAAAGAAGTCCAACTTCCATCACTCAAAGCACGCGTGTCAATCGAGGCAGGAAGCCCCCCTTTCCACCCGCACTCCAAGATGCCTGTCGCATCGCTGTACGAAGACCTGCCGCTCCCGGTCACTGACATCTTCTCCTTCCTGCTGAAGCGAAACGACCAGCCGTTTCCCGGCCACAAAGTGATCTTTCAGGATGCTGACGACCTGTCACGTCAGTACACCATCGACGATCTGCGCTCCAAGGCGACCAGCTTTGGCAAAGGGCTCCGGGCAGTGGCCGGGTTGAAAAAAGGCGATGTGTTGGCAGTGGTGTCGCCCAACGACATCGATGTGCCGCCCGTTACCCTCGGCGCCCTGTGGGCCGGCGTGACGGTCTCACCGGCGAACCCTGGCTACACGGTCAACGAGCTGGTGTACCAGTTCAAGGACAGCCAGGCCAAGGCGGTGGTGGCGCACCCAGCTGTCCTGGACACTGTCAAGGCCGCGGCTGCCCAGGTCAACATGCCCGAGTCGCAGATCTTCACGCTGGGACCCAAGAAGGCGAATAATTTCCAGAACAAGCATTGGACGAGCGTGGAGGAAAGCCTGGCGATCGGCCACTATCGCCAGGCCAAGGTGAACCCGAAGACCGACCTCGCCTTTTTGGTGTATAGCTCGGGCACGACCGGCAAGCCCAAGGGCGTCGAGCTGACGCACTACAATATCACGAGCAATGTTCTGCAGGCTCGCGCCTCTGAGGGAGGCTACTTGACCTGGGATGGGTCAAAGTCTTGCCCAGGCATTCCCGATGCGCCGCGTCCGCAGGGCGACAAGATCCTGGCCGTCCTGCCCTTCTTCCACATCTACGGGCTGAACTCTCTGGTCCTGATGCCAGCGTACACGGGTGTGCATACCGTCGTCTTGGCCCGCTTTGACCTCGAGAAGTTCTGCCGGCTGATCCAGGAACAGAAGGTGACGTCGCTCTTTGTGGTTCCGCCGATGGTCTTGCTCCTGGCCAAGCATCCTTTGGTGTCCAAGTATGATTTCAGCTCGCTTCGAGTGTCAAACTCGGGCGCAGCCCCCCTGACCCGAGAGCTGGTTGACGCAGTCTTCAAGCGGATAGGCGTGCGGGTCAAGCAGGGCTACGGCCTCAGTGAGACCTCGCCCGTCATTTTCCAACAGCGCTGGGAGGACTGGTATAGCGGAGTCGGCAGCTGTGGACGCCTGGTTCCCAATGTGCTTGCCAAGTTCTGTGAAGTCAGCAGCGAGGGAGACGAGAGCAAGGCTCCGAAAGAGCTGGCGGTCGGAGAGACTGGTGAGCTATACGTCAAGGGACCAAACATCTTCCTCCGCTATCACAACAACCCGACAGCAACGGCTGGCTGCCTCGAGGACGGCTGGTTCCGCACAGGCGATGTTGGCCACCTTGACGCAAAGGGCGATCTCTACATCACGGTAAGCCTAGACCTTGTTGATTTTCTTCCCCCGTCCGTTCCAAAGAGGCAGATAGCTAACAATCGAATAACCAAACAACAGGACCGAGTCAAGGAATTGATCAAGTACAAGGGCTTCCAGGTCCCGCCCGCAGAACTGGAAGGCTACCTGGCCGACCACGAGCTGGTAGACGACGTGTGCGTGGTAGGCGTCGACTCCAAAGTGCTCGGCACCGAGGTCCCTCGCGCATACATTGTCCGCAAGGGCGGTGTCGCTGCCGTCCAGCCCGGCGACGACGAGAAGATTATCAAGTGGCTGGACGCCAAGGTCACCAACCACAAGAAGCTCCGAGGCGGAGTCAAATTCGTGGACTCGGTGCCCAAGAGTGTGTCCGGCAAGATCATGCGCCGGTTGATCAGAGACGAGGCCAAGAAGGAGTTCCTGGAACTGGAGGCACAGCAACAGGCCAAGGCGAAGTTGTAGGTCTATTTCTCTAGGTAGATATTACTGGTATTAACTGAGCTTTGCTTTGATTCTTCCACATTTGACCAGTTAATCAATGGCACAAGGGACATGTGATTCAGCCCCATTTCAGCCCCATTTCAGCCCCATTTCAGCCCCATTCAGCCCTTCAGCCCCTCATTCATGACCAATTCAGCCCCTCGCTCATTGACCTGTACCATACAGATGCATAAAATGCATTTACACGTCCATATATTCTCGCCCATCAGGGATCGGGCAGCCGGGAAGCACAGTCCGGCGGCATGCTCCGCTCGATAGTTCTATACCAACACGCTCTTTTACCTTATCGAACCAAAAAAGTGCACTGTGATAATGCAGGTCCCATGTCCACAACCCCCGCAGCGGATGTGAACCCGCTTTAACTTCAACTAGTTTAGCTGCAGTAGCTTAACAGAAGGAAAGAAGAGAAAAAGAAAAAAAAGAAACTCCAATAAGTTATTTCTCAAAGTTAAATTTTTATCGATAAATTCTTTCTATTTCTATTATATACTGTAGAAGAGAGAAGGAGAGGGGACAGAACAGGAGAAGAGATGCAATAAAAAGAAAGAAGAGAAATCAAGCTATTTATTCCCTCCCCGTTTTGTTTAAGATTATTCACTGCAGGTGACTTTGTGTGTTGTGTTGTGTCTGTTTGTCACGTTAAATATTCTCTGCTTCTCCCCGCTCTCTCTCTCTCACTCTCCCTCTCTCTCTTTCACCCACCTACCCACGCACACACATTCATAACATTTCACTACCACTACCAACCAGCCCAAGACACATACGGAGAAGGACAGAGAGAATAAGGACAACAAGAAGAACAAGATGAGCTCCTCGGCTTCGGCCCCAGCCCCGCCCTCGACCTCGACCTCGACCCCCTCCTCCCTCCCCACGAACCGCCTCGGCCAATACGCGAACTCGCCCGTCTTCGCCATCACCGTGCTCATCTCCGGGTCGGGCACAAACCTGCAAGCCATCATCGACGCGACAACGAACAACGGCGGCGGCGGCGGCGGCGGCGGCGGCGGCCAACTGGGCAACGCGCGGGTGACGCAAGTAATCTCGAACCGCAAGGACGCATACGGGCTGGTGCGGGCGGCCAAAGCGGGGATCCCGACGGCATACCACAACCTGGTCGGCTACAAGAAACGCCAGGCAGACACGGCAGCCGGGTTGCAGGCGGCGCGCGAGCAGTACGACCGCGACCTGGCGCAGAAGATCCTGACACACATTCCAAGCCCGGACGTGGTGGTGTGCGCGGGGTGGATGCACATCCTGTCGGCCGGGTTCATCGCCGCGCTGACCAAGGCCGGCGTGCCGATTATCAACTTGCACCCTGCACTTCCCGGCCAGTTTAGTGGGGCGAATGCGATTGAGCGCGCGTGGGAGGCGTTTGGCAGGGGCGAGGTTAGCCAGACGGGCGTCATGGTGCATCATGTGATTAGCGAGGTCGACGCCGGCGAGCCCATTGTTGTTGCTCCGGTCGAGATGCGTGCTGGTGAGAGTCTGGCGGAGCTGGAGGAGCGCATACACCAGGTCGAGTGGAAGGCGATTGTCGAGGGCACCGAGATTGTGCTGAATACGCTCAAGGATCAGCGGCGGAGGGCTGGTTGAGCGGGAGAGGAGGACAAGGGAGAAGATCACACTGGTCAAAAGCGAAGAAAAAAAACACACCCAAAAGAATGTCGCGCACACAAGCAGGACAAGACAAAGGAAGACAAAGGAGCTCCCCTCCACCCCCACCCCCAATCCTGAGAGGATGACGACGAATACTTTACGATCAAGGTTATGAACATTGAGGACGGCTATGCACAGTGCCACTGATCAGCAACCCAGACTCTGGTGGCTGAGGTTGGCATTGTCTAAAGATATGCAGAGAATCCCATTCACCCAAAATGTATCAGTGGGTGGATGGATAGGTATTGTAAAACAGAGATGCTACACCAAGCCAATAAGTGCACTTCAACTCCCACGGCACCAAACTGATCAACACAAGGGCTGTCGTAAATCACTGTATGTACAAGTTCCAGTCATGCTGCTCTGTTGTCCTGCTATCGTCTCCCCTCCTTGCTCGGGATAGGAGGCGGCAGCTCATCAGCAGCTTCAACCCGGACCAAAATCTCCTCAAGAAAGCCTGGACAAGCAAGTTAGCAACAACTGAACCACCAGCACCGCAAGCAGATAAAATGCTTACCTTCCAAAAACTCCGACACTCCACCACCCATGCCAACAATCCAATCGTCATCTATGCGGCCAATCTCCTGAAAGACCTCGGCTGCCTTGATCACCAGTTTCCGCACCTGCTCGTGGGCTGCCACCCTCTGTGCTTGCCATTCCTGTGCTTCCACCGAGCCAGCCTTGGAGGCAGCCTTGGCATGTTCACGCAGCATATATGTGCGGCGGTGTAATGATGCTTCAAGTGCAGGAAGAATGACCGTGGAGAGAGCGGTCAGCGGTTCGGCCGAGGGCTGCTCGTTGTGGGATGGTGATGAGTTGGTCGACGAATTCGAAGACTGGTTTGTGCATGGAGTCAATGGCGGCAGTGGCTGCTGGTCGATCATAGACGCCCTCTGTGGATGAGGAACAGAGGTCAGGTTGTTGGATGAGAAGGCCGGCAATGCCTGTTGGCCTGCTGGCTTCGAGGCTTGCCCTTTTGCCTGGCTCGCTATTATCTCTTCGCCCTTGCCGGGCTTGCCTCGGAATGGCGGTATCTCTTGAATCACCATCTTTGGCTTCTGACCACCCGTCGAGCTTGTCGTAGAGGAGACGGTCGAAGCCCCAGCCGTATCGAGTTTCAGATATCCAATATCTTTGGCCAGCTGAGCCTGGAATTGCCGGTCATATTCGTTCGATCCAGGGCTAGCTTTTGGAAGGGGGGGCAGCGGTCCAGAGCTCGCTATCGGGCCTGGAGTTGGGGGGAGAGGGGCCGGTTTTGAGGATACAGATGAGAGGTTGGCGCCAGGCGCGGTCGATCGAGTTGGAGAAGGCGGTGGTGCTACTTTGGTATGCGAGGAAGAGGGTGCCAGCCTGGCGAACATGGCCTTTACCGGAGACTTCTTTGGCGAGGAAGCAACCTTGACAGTATCACTGGGCTCATCTTGCCTGACCGGGGGGTTGTGCGCAGGTTCAACTGCTGCCCTGGCATTCGTGGCCGAGTCGTTCATCGGCTGTAGACGGCCACTTCGTCCGCCAGCCGGCCTTACAGTTCCAAAGTCCCACAAGTCGTCGTTCTCGGACGATTCTTGGTAGTAAGGCCGTTCATCGTACTCGTCCTCGTCCTCTTCCGAATTGGTCTTTCCGTTGGTGGCCTGCCACCTTTCGTGCCGCTCAATCAGCTCGGTCAGGTATGTGGTCTTCCTGGCGCGCTTG
Organism: Chaetothyriales sp. CBS 134920; assembly: GCA_003693665.1. Classification (NCBI taxonomy): domain Eukaryota; kingdom Fungi; phylum Ascomycota; class Eurotiomycetes; order Chaetothyriales; family Domatiomycetaceae; genus Domatiomyces; species Domatiomyces catenatus. The sequence continues at coordinate 213,612 of QQSL01000008.1, forward strand.
ATGAATGGATGCTTCAATAGTTCTCGAGCCGACGGTCGCTCTCGCGGATCTCGGCGTAAGCACAGGTCAACAAAGTCCTTGAAGGACCGGCTGAAGTTGCCCGTCAAGGCTGGCGGAGGGTTCTTGGGGATGAGGAAGAGCACCTTCATCGGGTGGATGTCTGAGTAGGGCGGTTCACCCAGGGCCAGCTCAATTGCGGTGATGCCGAGCGACCAGATGTCAGCCTTGTGGTCGTAGCCCGACTGCTTGATGACTTCGGGAGCCATCCAAAAGGGCGTGCCGACAAACGTGTTCTTCTTGGTCATTGTAGCCGAGAGCTGACCAGAAACACCAAAGTCAGCCAGCTTGACCTGTCCATTTGCGCCCAGCAGCACGTTGGCCGCTTTGATATCCCGGTGCAGCTTCTTGTCGCTATGTAGGTAGTCGAGGCCCATGAGCAGCTCTCTCAGGATGATGGAGATGTAGTCCTCTGAGATCGGCCCCGGGCGCATAAGATCGGAGCAACTGCCGCCTGAACAGAACTCCATGATGATCCAGAGATCGGAGCCCTTGAGAAAGGAGCCATGGTATTTGGTCACATACGGTGACTGCAGCTCTGACAGGATGGAGATTTCCTGGATGATGTCCTCGACCTCGTCTTCGGCATTCTCGACGTCGATAATCTTGATGGCTACCGACTGGCCAGTGCGCTGGTCGACGCCCTTGTACACCTTGCCGAAGCTGCCCCCACCAATGCAGTTCTGCTTGGTGTACAATGTTTCCGGGTCCATGCTGTCGGCAGTAGCGAGGGAGCGGTCAAGGAAGGGATGGATGGACGGAGCAGCTGCGTGCTTTAGGCGTCGTCGCTATCGTTGACGTGTCTTCGGAGGGGAAAGAATGGACCAGCCACGTCGAGATTCTGAGGATGATGAGGGCAATGGTGCATCAGTGACAGGCCGACTTCGCCCGACAGGTACAGTGTTGACAGCTGGTGCCTGTACACACACAGTGCATATGCGAGCAGGGCCAATCTCGGCAGCAGGCTGATGTGTCGCCGTCACTCTCTCTCGAGCCGGTGATCAAGTTCGTGCCTCGTGTCAGTCGTCAATCAATGAGTGAGAGTCAGCCAGTCACTCCTTCATTCATATCTTCATTCATGAGAGTAAGCAGTCAATCAGTCAGTCAGTCAGTCAGGGCATTTGGAGCAGCCCACACAGTGCATGAAAAAATAATAATAAAGTGGTAGAAGGCCGCACCTGCCCTAGGAATTCAATGTTGCCCAAGCTGAAACATAATTGGTGTTGACCTGCTCTTGCCCTGGTTTTGCGACGTGTGTGGTGCTCTGATTGGCTGCACATACCCACCACAACAAGCGTTGCTGTGAGACTTGTTGACAATACTGGATTTGTATGTACTCTGCAGTGCCATGTTATGCATGACTGTTGAGCCTTGGTTATCGAACAGCTTCACGCATATACTTGTATTATGTCATTTAGGATCAATCAACAGACTTTAGATCTGTTCTCCTCTCTGTCAGAGGGACTTGCCTATTAGGGCAATTCCGACATAAATTAGGTAATCATGCCAAGGTTACAATCACAGATGAAAGCTCAAGATCAAGACAAGATCAATGACACAAGATGAAAGCTCAAGATCAAGACAAGATCAATGACACAAGATGAAAGCTCAAGCTCAAGATGACACAGTCAGTGTCAGACGACTGCAAAGTCCGGTTTCAAGACAGGGATTATAATCATTCGACTGCGACCAGAGCAGGCCATTGATGCTGTAACGCCATAAGTCTATTTATTGTCTGGTCGAGACTGAAGAGCACTGTGCGATCCAGAAAGCACTGTCGTCGTAATTGTCGTCGCAAAAGCAGAGGCTCCGCACCTTGCGAGCCATCTAGAAACTCTGCTCCGCATCATCTGGCTTCTTCACCCTACGAGCCATCTAGAAACTCTGCTCCGCACCATCTGGCTTCTTCACCCTACGAGCCATCTAGAAACTCTACCATGACCGTGCCATTCTTCAGACCAGCCGCCTCAATCGTCTCGTGCCGTGACTCGAGCAGGTTCTTGCCCATCGACACCAGCTCGAAGTCTTGGCCTTCCCTGCCCTCCAACGGCTCGGCTTTGAGAAATTCGTAGATTCGCTGCACGGGATCGTCTTGCGAGAACCGTCGCACTAGGCGGCCAGCAGGATGCCGGATCTGGATCCTGGTGATCCCGGGGCCCTGCGGCGGCTCTGCATGAGGCTGATTTGACGGGATTGTCGAGAAGACCGAGGCCTGTTCAGAGGCGGAGTCGTTGCCATTCTCATATATGCTCATCGAATCAGGATCGCCTCCGCTCTTGAGATCCCGAACGTCGCCTATGCTGCGAGTGAGATCGTCAGGGTCTTCCACTGCGGGCGGCTGGAGCCTATCTCCCGCATGCGGCGCCATGCTGGCCTGGAGCGCCCGTTCGAGCATCTCCTCCTCTGTCAACTGGTCAACTGGCTTCTGCTTCTTGGCCTCAGACTTGCGCTTGGCCACAGGATTGCGTGCATTGTTGTCCAGGCTGTACCGATCAAGAAACTCGTGCAGTTGCATGAGAAACTCGGCTGCAGAGGGCATCTTGCGCGTCCACACCTTGATCTGCTCGCCCGTGCGTGGATCAACAATGGCGATATGTGGATACATGTCGGCGTTTTCATGCTGCTGGAAGTAGAACTGGATGTAGTTGTCCGCGCGCGGGTCGTCTTTGCTGTACTGCAGAAACACAAAGTTCTCCTTGACCGTGTCCACCACGCCGTCGTTCTTCCACAAATCTCGATTCAGGGCCTGGCAGTCGAAGATGGATCCGTCCTGGATGTTGACCAAGATCCACTTCTTCTCCTCTTTGCCTAGATCCCGTGCGTCTTCCCACGAGCCCTTGAACATCAGGTCCCACGGTGGCTGGAACAACCTAGCCAGCATATTGGATCGAGCAGAAGCTTCAGAGGCACCGCCTGTTGCTTCAGCCAGTGATGGACGGCCGTCGTCTGGTTCGGTGTGCCAGATACTCGACGTCTCGCGCTGGTTGAAAATACCGCGCGGTGCGGCTATGCCAAGGTTAGCGGAGCTCTGACACAGGACACATGGTCACCCACCTCTGGATCGTCGCTGCTGCATCTCGAGCATGCGTGCTTGCACAGCCGCATCCACCTCGGGGCCGCTGAGAAGGCCAACGTCGGCGCCTGGACCCAGCAGGGTCTCTGACTGTCGGGCTATGGGTGCTCTGACCTCCTGCTCGTGTAGACCGCCGTACATCTCTTCTTGTAGCCGCCGTGCCATAGCCTCGTCGTCTTCTACACTCGGCCCATTGTTGACGCGGCGGAAGCCGGTGATTTCGGGATCGTTGTCGTCAGAGATGTGGCCTACATCATCGACGTTGATAGGATTGTGAGAGGCGCCCGAGCCAGACGGCCCTGGCCGAGACGCGGCCGACTGGTGGGCAGCTGCTGCGGTGGCCGTGGCAGCCGAGGTGGCACCAACGAGATCAGCACCGCCATTCTCAAAGAACAGCTGCACGGCCTGGTTGGGATCGCCGTCAGCGAGCTGAAGGTATTGTGACGCTAGCTCGGGTGTGCTGCCAGTCACCGCCGCCACCTGCGAGATGGCCTCATCCATGGCGAACGAGGACAGGCGTGTTTTGATTGGACAGACCGTGGTCTTATGGAGGTGGTGTAACAAGAAGGGAAGGCGCTGACAAATGATGAGGGCTGTGGCTTTGTAGACGAGGTAGGAGCAGATGTGCAGACCCCAAGAAGAGGTTCGAGCTCAATCGCGGGCCATCGGATTCAAGACAAGGCCCCAGTCGAAACGGCGAAAGGTGAAAGGGTAGGCAGAGAAAACGGCTCGAGTCAGCGAGCTAGGCTGGGATGGAAATGCGATTCACTTGTCACAGGCATTTGGGGCCTTGGACAGGCATCAGGAGGATGGCGACTGCACAGAAGACTCGAGAAAGACCAAACGCGGAAATGTCTGCTATGACGACGATGTGCCTTTGTCTCAGAAAAACGACCAGAAGCCCCACACAGGGCGCGGAAATGGCTGCAAACTCGCCAAGAGCTAGGCGCCCGTTAGCCGCGACTCGAGTGGAGCCCTTTGCCGCTGAGCTTTATGCATGGGAGTTGTGCACACAGTGAGCCACATCTGCCAACATGGTTGTTGCCGCCCACCGTTAACCCTAATGCACGAGGTTGGAAGGTGTGGCTGTGGCTGCGAACCTAAAGTCGCGCTAAGTTAAAGTGGTGGGTCGACGCGTCGCGCCTTTCTCGCGAGAAGTTGCTTGTAGCCTGAATCATCCCACGCACCGCGAGTCAGTTCATTCTCTTCAATTGCCGCTCCGTCAAAGCAGCAACAACCACATCATAATTGCAATGGCTGTCTCGGTTCTTGGAAAGAGGTCAAGGCGAAATGCTGCTCAACAAGGTACGGATGCATTGCTTGGTCGCTCCTTCCCTAACTGCAAAAATTTCCATGGGCTGACCGGCAACAGATGTGGAAGTCGCGTCTCCCACCAAGAAGCGACACACCAGAAGCTCAGCACCGCAAATCTATGAGGATCAGAGCTCCAATACAGCATCTGTACGGGCGCCGGTAACAAGACGTAACCGAACGACGAACCGTATCGGTCAGAACGATGAACCTGAACCTGAACATGTACCTGTACCTGAGCCGGTCACCAAAACGACGAGCGAGTCAGATCCCGACCAGGACGACGACGCAAAAGAGAACCTACCGGTGCCCTTCTCGACTCCTTCCACCACCCGTTTCAAGGACGTTTTTGCAGCTTCGCCAGTCTCGACCCCGAAGCACCGCGTCAAGCTTGCTGGCAGCCTACTCACACCGCGAAGCAACCGCACACCGACCACTCCTCGATCCAAAAGTGTATACGCCTCGGCCAGGCAGTTGTTCTCGCAGTCTGCCAATCCATCTCACATTGTGGGCCGAGATGCCGAGCGCCAGCAGTTGCGTTCTTTTGTCGATGATGCTTTGGCCGCGAAGCGTGGAGGATGCACCTATGTCAGTGGGCCTCCTGGCACAGGCAAAAGCGCATTGGTGGAGGAGATCTTTCACGCGGCCGCCGCTTCTGGAGGAGTGAAGACATCATTCGTCAACTGTGTGGCCGCTCGGTCTGCCGACCTAGTGGTGACTCAGCTCACCCAAGATCTTGACCTGCCGGCGGCCAAAGGCAAGAAGTCTGGCATCACGCACCTGCAGCAATGCTTCGGATCCAGGACCAAGCAAGCCATGTACCTTGTCCTTCTCGACGAGATCGACAGCCTCCTTGACAGCGACTCTGAATTCCTGTACGGGATCTTTGAATGCGCGATGCGGCCAACATCATCTCTGATACTCATTGGCATTGCCAACGCACTCGACCTAACTGACCGCTTTCTGCCTCGACTCAAGACCCGCGACCTCAAGCCGCATCTGGTACCATTCCTGCCCTACACGGCTACGCAGATGTCGGACATCATCGCGATGAAGCTACGCTCGCTGCTTCCAGCAGGAAGCTCGGCTGGTGCAGACTTTGTGCCATTTATGCAACCAGCAGCGATTCAGCTGATTGGGAAGAAAATTGCATCTCAGACAGGCGACTTGCGTAAAGCATTCAGTCTTGCACGCCGCACCATCGACCAGGTTGAACAAGACACGGCTCGGCGAATGGCAGCAGAGACGACTCCGATCAAGCAACCGTTTGCAGAGCTTGTCAACTTGGCCTCGCAGCTGCCGCCCACGCCACCACACACTTCCCCGGCCAAGACGTCGGGCTCACCAAACGCGTCTGATGAACCGCGGGCCTTACTGCTGACTGTAGAGACAGCTCCTCGTGCCACAATTGGCCACGTTGCCAAGATCGCATCGAGCATCTTCAGCAACGGGGCTCAGTCGAGGCTTGCAGGGCTCAATTTGCAACAGAAGGCCGTTCTATGCGCGCTGGTGGCAAATGAGAAGAGGAGGAGCGAGCGAGACCCTTTCAAGACACCGTCTAAGTCGTCTTCGCGCATTCTGACTGTGAGAGACCTATTTGAGAAGTATGGTCGACTGTGCCAGCGAGATGACGGGCTCTTGCAGCCGTTGAAGAAGACCGAATTCCGAGATGTGATTGCTAGCCTGGAAACTCTGGGCCTGGTTCACGAATCAGCAGGCAGGACTTCGACTCTGTTCTCTGGAAGCAGGACGCCTTCCAAGACTGCCAGGAATGCTGAGGACCGACAACTCGTGAGTGCGGTGTCGGCGTCTGAGATGAAGGAGAGCTTGAATGGGCCAGGTGGAGATCTACTGCAGCGCCTGTTTGACGAGTGAAACAAGACTGAGACGTCGAGGGCGGGACAACCATCGTCGGTGTTGAGCAGTACTGGAGCCGCGAGTGAAACAAGGAGAGGCCGATGACGGGGTTGACTAGACAACCATCGTCACTGTTGAGCTGGAGCAGCGTGGTGACGAGTGAAACAAGAAGGAGAGGCCGGGGTTGACTAGACAGCCATCGTCACTGTTGAGTACGTACTGGCCATCGTCATGGAGCGTGGCAGAATAAGACTTGAAGAATTAAGCTTAAGCGTTAAGGTTCTTAGACCAAGCTTCACGCCTCGAATTGACTGGTTGTAATGCGATAATGTGACATCAGCTTGCCGATCCATGGTCTAGTTGCAAACGTTGAAGGCTGGGGCACGATGGCGGCAGTTTCTGACAGGCGAGAAGAAGCCGAGAGGCAGTTGGTGATAGTGATCCTGGCTGCCACCGCTGTGCAGACCTGGCCGCATCGCTGTCTGTTTGTGTGTCGAGGAGGCCATGGGCAAAGACACCAACTCGAATCAGCCCGTGCTCCGCCACGCCAGTCAGCAGCAGGTCGACCGCCTAGGTGCGCTTGCAGTTGAGCAGACGCAGAAATGGGAGCAGAAGGTGTTGCCTAATCGCATCAACACCGGCAGCAGTCATAAGAAGGGCCCAGCTGGTGGCTACGATGCAACACCTGTGCCTCCGGCGCCGCCCGGCTACACACTGAAAATCACCTTCCACGGGGCGGAGAACCTGCCGACTGCGGACCTGCCCACCCTGTCGTCGGACCCGTACGTCTCCGTCGTGCTCAAGACTGGCCTGGCAAAGCGTCACCCCGAGGACGCCGACCTGAGCCTGCGCACGCCGACCATCCACCGCAACAAGAACCCTAACTGGGAGGCCGAGTGGATTGTCGCCAATGTGCCTGCCACCGGCTTCTCTCTCAAATGCGAAGTCTACGACGAAGACCCATCTGACCACGACGACAGGCTGGGCAAAGTGCACATCGACGTGCCTACCATTTCAGAGGGCTGGCATGGCTTCAGCAAGCAGAAGTACGAGTTGCAGAAGCGCTCGGCCAGCAAGCGGGCCTACCTCTTTCGAGCATTGGCATCGCTCATTTGTCACGACGTCCAGATGAGCGGCTATCTGATTGTCAGCGTCGAGAACTTGGGCCGCACTCCCGGCAATGACGGTGGCCGCGTATACACGCTTGGACCGTTGGCCTGGAGTCGCCACTTTTCGCCTCTGATCGGCCGTCTTACTGGCACTAAAGGCAGTGAGAGTGATAAGAATGGAACGACGGTTGAGAGATACAAGTGCGTGAAGGCGCAGCTCGCTCTGCGTACTGTTTGCACACCTTGACTGACTGTGTCGCAGTTTCCAAGCGGTCCAGATGCAGCTTACTGGCCCCGTTCCAGCCCAACTGTACCATCGCTATGTCGAGTTCAGGCCCTTCGTCGCCGGCATGTTCACCGACCACTCGCTGCGTGGCCACATCCTCAACCGCGCCCTCCACCATCAGCACGCCAGAGTCTATAATTATGATCGATCAACGAATTACGGTATCTATCAAGAGCCCTGCCTAGAAAGGACCAACCAGTTTCTAGAATTTGTCCAGTATGACCGCGGAGGCCGCATCTTCACTTACGTCGTCACTCTCGACGGCCAGTTCCGCTTCACCGAGACGGGCAAAGAGTTTGGGATTGACATGCTGTCCAAGCACACGATGCACAGCGATGTCAGCATCTATATTGCCTTTTCCGGCGAGTTCTTCATCCGACGGATCAAGCACCCGAGGAGTGACAAGTCTGAATCTCGTGATGGGCCAGCCACGCAATCGTCTCCCACGCCAGACCACCAAAATGGCGGCGACGAGAGCATCGGCAATGCGACTGAGCCAACCAGAGATTCGCCGCAGTACGAGCTGATTATTGACAACGACTCGGGCACGTACCGGCCCAATGGCAAGCTGCTGCCTGTTCTGCGTGACTACATTGCATCAAACTTGCCCGGTCTCAAGGTGATCACGCTGGACTGCCAAGCGGACGAGGAGAAGATGCAGAAGCTGAAATCGGAGCAGCGTGAATTCAAGAAGAAGTCTGGCGCCAGCATGACATATCTGCAAAACAAGAGCCTGAGCAGTATCAGCAGCTCCAATGTGTCGGATCTCAACGAACGTGCTCGCGACGGCCATGTGCATGAGAACAAGGTTAAGCGTGAATTCCACAAGTACATCGGCCATGGAAAGGACGAATTCCACGACGACTCATCTGAACATGGACATGGCCAGAAGCTGACGACGGACGAAGCCGGCGAGCACGGAGAGAAAGAAGGGCAAGCACCTGTACAACTGACTAATACTGACGAAGGGAATGTAAAGGAGAATTAATCATTGCTGCTTATTGGTTGGCGGTTAGTTGGTGGTGGTGGTGGCGGTGGTGTTTCGGATTGGAGAAGTCGTCGCGAGTCGTGGATTTCTCTTTCTTGGCATCGCATGACTCGGTCCAGCTGATTGGGTGTCGTCATCGGCTTGATCCGTTTGATCCTTGCCGCCGACGCTCTTGCTTACTCTGCTACATGTCTCAGAGCAGTCAGGCGTGCTTTTGACGAGACTTGAGAGATCTTTGACGCCCCTGCAACAGAATATCCCCCCGTCTGTCGAGTTTGTCAATATATCAAGACATACCACTTGCTCCCTCTGTGTCGCGCAATCCCTTAATTCACTTAGATTCCTGCTTGTCCTGGTCGGGTCAGTCCTTCTATGGCCTCCTCGTCTAGGGCCTCTCCTGCTGCTGCTCCTTTCCAGCCCTCCACCTTGATCCGTCTTGCGCCCCTGCGTCTATCTGAGATTCCTGCTCATCCAGACTTGCCGAGTAAAACCAGTGAAGGTGACGCTGACCAACCCGAGCTGCTGCCCTTCATTGTCGCCCTGCTCAGCGACGGTCTTGCATTTCTCTCCCAGCCAGTCTTTTCCAAAAACTTCAAGCACCACAGCAATCGAAAGGCCATTCCAAGCACGGCCGATGTCGAGGTCTTGACATATTCCATTCCAGCCTCGCAACTCAAGTCACAAGTGCCCTGGACCCCACGGTCTCCAAGCAACGGCAGCAGCATCGCAAACGGCAGTGCCGACCACCACTCGACGACGATGACAAAGACGGTGAAACGCTTCCAACCGTACTCTTCTTCCTCCGCTGCAGCGACAGCAGCAGCGGCAACAGCATCCCCGACTTCTCTCCAGACCGAGCACTGGTTTGCCCGGCGCTCCCGCCACGCCAACGTGTCCAGCAAGTCGACCGCCAACCCGGGCCATGCGTCGTGGGACGAGTTCGTCTACGGCCTGCGCGACAACCACTCGCAGCACGAGCGCGACTTCACCCCGACCCTGTATGACGCCCGCAAGGTCGTCGACTGGGCCGGCCAGGTCGCCAAGCTCGAGGCCGAGGGCAGTCTTGCCCGCACCGGCTTCAGCGATGTCACCGTCGGCATCTATGAAATGTGCCATGATATCCCCGCGCCCATGGACCCCAGGTGTTTTGGCGTCTTTGTTGTGACTGCTTCTGTGGTGCCTCCTCCTCGTGGTGCTGCTAGTGCTGCTGCTAGTGGTAGAAGTAGTAGTCCTGCTGCGGCTGCTGCTACTGCTACATGGGAAGATGACGACGAGGAAAAGTTCATCGCCGTTACTGTGCCTGTGCAGCTGGGCCTCGGCACTAAACGGGCCTTTTACGCCAATTGGCGGAACTTGAAGGAGGGCGAGAATGAGAAGCAGAGGCGTGAGACCGTCCAGGGGCTTTACTGTGCTGTCGAGACCTGTACCCTGAGGAGGAAAGGATCCACCAAAGGAGAAAGAGTAGGCGAGGAGGAGATTGATTGGTTAATGGCTACGGCCAGCGACGCCAAGGGTATCCTGCCCATGTGGATGCAGAAGCTGGCTCTGCCCGGCACCCTGCCCAAGGATGTCGGCTATTTTATCAAGTGGATACAGGGCGTGGATGACGCCCTAATTGATGACAGTCTTTCCCTGGCTTGAAAGGGGCGGAATAGACCTGTTGGATCAGACAAAAATTGTGAACAAATTGTGACCTGGACTTGTATATACGCGTTCTTATATGGATGAACAGAGGAATTTGCCAGCTTTCTTCTAGAGGTTCTTTCTTTATATTCTCGTACCGTATAGATCTGAACTTCATCGGTGGTTTTTATTGTCACTATCATGGAAAAGTACTGACACTGGCTTTGCTGCATTTGCTAGCAGGGAACAGCTTGGTGTATGATCGGAAAAGCTCGTAGTCTCATTTGCTAGCCAGCCAGTCACAGCCCCTATTCTGAGGTGTTCAAACAACATATCGTAGAGAGGTAGAATCCATTTGTTCCAGCGGCATTTCTGTATCCATTTGGCCTCTTGTCGAATAGGGCTTCGTTCCGTCTGGGCAATGAGTTGGTTGAGAGTGTCCTGGTGGCTCTTCCCTTTTCCCTTCCCTCATACCAACGTACCTGCCCTCATTTTCTAGCATAGCCATAGCATAGCACCTTCCTGTCTCTGCAGCATGCGCCATAAACAAGTAAACAAATAACATATATCGAGTAAACAAGGGGAAGTGGGTGTTGCTGTTGACTTACCTTTGCTCTCGGGGGCTTGGTTCTTCTTCATCAACTTCTCTCTACCTTTCGAACCACATCTCACTCATTCTCCCATGGCAATGCTCTCCTCATGATCAGTGTGGAATGCTCTGTATTGAACGATGGCTCCTAGTCCTGCCGCTGCCATGTTGCTGCTTCATCCTTCTGTGTTAGCACTGTCAACATCGTCCACATCCTGCAGAGCGAACCATTCACCCCCACCATCGCCCCTATGTCTTGCTGGATAATGAACATCCCTTGTGCATCGATCCTCATTGGCTTTCTCATCTCAAAGGCGTTGAGCTCACTGCCAGAGAGCCTGTTGCAAGCACGGCTTGTTCTGCACACCGGCCAATAGCATAACCCTCTCCGCTGTCGATGGTGGGCATCAATCCTCCTGCATCTCCTGCCAGTGTGCTGATGCTCGTCTTGAGTTGCTGAGACCTGGTAGTCATCGCCATGAACAGCATCAGTCAAGCCCCTCTCCATATACCTATGCTGACACTTTTATGCCGTTGAAGATACCTCTCTGCCATACCAACCACGGTGGTTTCCAATACCACAAATCTCGAGTCCGAAAGTCAGAGTCTCTGCTTTGAGAAGGTCATCATCCTTTGGATGTCAAGATGCTGGACATTGGAAACCCACAGGTGAGTTCTCTCACGATGCCGATGATGAAATATCTATCTTGTTACGATCAGAGGCCTTCTGGCCAGGGATGATGTAGCACACTCTGAGGCAATTTGCTCTGTCAGTCTTTTATGGCTGACAGAGCCTTTTCTCTGCTTTTGCAGGTTTTCATGGTCTTGTACCCTCGGTCCCACAAAGCGTCTGTACCAGAGAGCTTGATCCAAAGTCAGGATCTCCAGCTGGATGCTTTCGAAGAGCTCATCATCCTTTGGAGCCAAGGTAATGGACACTCGAACCCCACAGGTGAGTTCTCTCACGCCGATGATGAAAAATATAAACTTGTTACGATCAGAGGCCGTTTGGCCAGGGATGATGCACACAGCTCTGAGGCAATCTGTTCTGTCAGTCTTCCATGACTGACAGAGCCTTTTTCTGCTTTTGCAGGCTTCTGCGGTCTTGTACCCTCGGTCCCACAAAGGGTTTGTGCCAGACAACTTGGTCCAAAGTCAGGATCCGCAACAGGGTGCTTTCAAGAAGGTCATCATCCGTTGGATATCAAGATGGTGGACACTGGAAACCACAGGTGAGTTCTCCCACGCCGATAATGAAACATATAAGACCTTGTTACGATCAGAGGCCGTTTGGCCAGGGATGATGGACAACTCTCTGAGGCAATCTGCTCCGTCAGTCTTTTATGGCTGACAGAGCTTGTTTTCTGCCTTTGCAGGGTTCGATCGTCTCATGCCCTCGACGGGTCCAGCGAAGGGTTTGTGCCAGACCTTGAATCTCTGTGATATCAAGACAGTGGACACTGGAAACCACAAAGCTAAGCATTACCGCTGGGTATGAGACAGAGAGCCTTGTTACGAGGGGATGCAGTGATGGCCGGGCTTTCGCAGTCTTCTTATAGTCTCACCTTCAGCAAGGAGGTTAGGCACCGGCGTGGTCCCCATGTTTGGTTGCCGCTTGGGGTTGGTTGGACTTGACTTGGTCAAAAGGTTAAGTGAATGGCTCAAGCTGATGCCTACTCTGATGATTCATAATCCACAGGATTGCTGAAGCTTAGTCGATGTGGTTGAGGAGATGTGGAAGGAATACCCATGAAATAGGCTTAGCCAAATTTGACGTCCATCCAATCATATTTGTCATCTCACGTGCGACGCGATGTGGCTTGGCGTGGGGCTGAGAAGCGCTACGATTGGTCGGAGTTTGTCAGCAAGGTCCGGCCCGGCACCATTCCTCCTTCAGGCATGTAAATAAATGCACTTGTCAATCAAGGTCAGTCACGTCGTAGCCGAGTTTTGACGCAGACATCACTCAGTCTCTTGCGTTTCGCATCCCGAGTCAGCGGCATCGTAAGCGCTGCATCAACACAGGATGCCTCGCGTCGCCAGCCAGCCGACGAGCAGTCGACGGCGCGCCTCGCGCCAAATTGCAGGCACACCGCACAAACAGTCGCCAATGAAGTCAGTAGTGTTGTCCACCATTCCCCTCACACCAGGCCGCTGCAAGTGGTATCACGGCGTTTGCGTGCTATGGCTGCTATAGCACAATGTTCTAACCTCCAAATTCGCAGACTGGCACTTAATGACGATCGAGGCGAGAAGGCTGCGCGACTCCAGTCACGACAGGCACTACAAGAGCTGCAATTGAACGAAATCCGTGCGGCTGCTACCGGGTCACCCATGCGCAAGTTCAACCAGAATGCCTATACCAGAGCAGGATCGGAGTCGCCGCAGACTCCGGGAATGCGATTGCAGCAGCACCAACAACAACAACAACAACAAGGAGGCAAGACCAAGACCCCAGGGAGGAGGATATCCAGAAACGCTGCTGCCGTGGACGCGGCAGCGGCAATGCGACGGCGTATCAGTGGCCAGTCCGCCAGCCACCCCGACTCAGAGCTCAATGTGGTCGCCAATTCGGCCGTTACACCGATGAAGCGCGTGCCCATATTGGCCAATTTCGAGGAATGGATGAAGCTGGCGACGGACAACAAGATCAATGCGACTAATAGTTGGAATTTTGCCCTCATCGACTATTTCCATGACATGAGTTTGTTAAAGGAAGGCGACGGCGTGAACTTTCAAAAGGCCAGTTGCACACTGGACGGCTGTGTCAAGATTTACACGTCGAGAGTCGACAGTGTCGCCACCGAGACCGGGCGCTTACTGTCCGGGCTAGCGGATAGTGCCGAAGGGAAGACCAAGAAGGGGGCCCAGAGCAGTGAGGGAGACGAAGAAGGCGGAGAGGACGATGAAGATGAGACCGAGGATGGAGAAGACGGCAGCGGCAAGAAGAAGTCGCGCAAAAGACCGGCGAGGAGCCACGAGGCAACACTGGCGCCCAGCTTTGCCAGCTTGCAGCTGAAGAAGCTCGAACTCGAGTTCGCGGTCGATCCGTTGTTCAAGAAGGCATCTGCCGACTTTGACGAAGGAGGTGCAAAAGGCCTATTATTGAATCACCTCAGCATTGACTCGGAGGGTCGAATAGTGTTCGACAGCAGTGATGATGCCGCCGCACAGTCGAACAACGCCAGTGTCCTGCAGCAGCGGCAGCAGCAGCAGCAGCAGCAGCAACAACAGCAACAGGAAGAAGCTGAAGAGTCTCTGGGTGCAGAGGCTTCACGCGCCGGTGCTATCTCGACAGAAGCACCGCCAGCAGAAGAGAGAAGAGAAGAGGAGGAAGCTGATGTCGACCTTGCCTCACTGGCTGCCAGGTTCTTCCCCAACCTCTCCATTCTAGACTCGCAGGACATCTGCCCGTCCATGAAAACGTTTACTCTTGGCTCGGCTGACCTGACCTCTATCCCCTTCATCAAAGGATCGAACGACAAAGCCAGAGAGTCGACGCCGCCACCTGTCGATCTCGATCTCAACCTGGCCGAGCAATCGGGCATTTTCCTCAACGGGTCCGCAGCCCTTGGCTTCGACGGCGACGACGATGAAGATATTGGCGGATTTGACATGCCTGACGACGTTGGATTCGGCGAGGGAGGTGAAGCATGGGCTCGAGACGCAGCGATTGAGCAGCAGCTTCGCACTGTTCCCGCCGATGGATTCGAGGACAACGGGATTGGCGGCGATAATGGCGACCAGTATACAGTCAGCTTTGATCGTCGCTTTCGGTCCCAGGATGAGGAGCAGGAGAACCTGCTTGCCTACTTTGACAAGGCCTTCAACTCGCGGGCCAAAGTGGGCACCAAGGCATTCATGACTCTGGAAAACTGGAGGATACAGAAGCTTCAGAAAGGCCGACAGCTCGAGGGACAGCCAACGGAGAGACGGAGAAAGGAAAAGGAGCCGTTTGAGATTGACTTTACCGGGCCCATGAGTGACAACCTGTGCCAACTGCTCGAGGCACAGCCCGTGTCCAACTCGAGCATCAGCCTGCCCAAGGCACAATGGAAGACCAAGGGCCGCAATCTGCTCGACCGGGACGATGAGCAGATCGATGTGCGCAAGTTGATGAGATTGTGGATCAAGCCCAAGTGCCGGGTTGGAAAGCGAAAGGACGGCTCGTATGAAGTCCGCGACGAAGGCTATGGCTCGAGAGGCCAACAGCAGCAACAACAACAAGAAGGAGAAATTGGAGATGATGATGACGAGGCGAGAAAGGGTGACTACGATGCGAATTTCTTTCAGGACGACGACCAGGCCTTCATGCCGTTCGATCTACCCCTGCCAATTGACGATGACGACGATGACGACGATGACGACAAGGCAGACGTTGGTGCAGATGACGGGTTGGGATTTGTCGATGCGAGAGAGATGCTGAGTCCACAGCCTGAAGATCGGCAGCAGGAGCAGCTTGACCAGCAACAACAGCAACAACAGCAACAACAGCAGGGCATTGACGGCATCGTCATAGACAACAACGCCACAAACGGTGGTGGCAGCGGCGCTGATCCTGCCCACCAAGCGCAGCCCCCTCCTGGCTCATTTGGCTCACAGCTCGTCACACAGCAAGGCCGACGACTTCGGCCAGAATACGTCAACTATGCCCGCACAGCCAAGAAGGTCGACGTGCGCCGGCTCAAGGAGGAAATGTGGAAGGGGATGGCCGATAGGATTCTGAAGGATTGGAATCTCGATGGCCCGCTGCCACAGAGCCATGAGGGCCGGAAGGAGGAGCAGGTTGTTGGCGGCGGCGGCGGTGGCGGTGACGACGACATGATGGAAATCGACCACGCCGCCGCCACCACCACCACCACAGCTTCTGCTCCTCCTGCCACCGAACTCAAATTCACCAAAATGATCTCAGACCTGACCAGCGTATACCCTGAGCAGCAGATGAAGGATATCAGCACGTCCTACTGTTTCATCTGTCTCTTGCATCTTGCTAATGAAAAGGGCCTTGTACTTGAGGGTGATCGAGACGGCGACCAAGCCATGATGGAGATCCGGGTCAAGAGGGATACCACAGTTGGTGAGGGATATGAAGGGGAGTGAGAGTGAGAATGACAAATATATTGTGCACTATTGCTGCGTGGTGATTGTTTGCTGGCATGATGGCTATACATACGGCACTGCGATTATCGATTTCTACACCTGAAGTTACCCTTCAGATGGTATGGTAAGGTGACCCTGCAGATGGTATGGTAAGGTGACCCTTCAGATGGAGCTCAATACTTTCCATCGCTGCTGCAGGCCTTCTTTCTATACGTGAGATATATGTCTATATCTACAGATTCTCACGCTTCTTGGCCAGGACCCAGGTTCCCTGCGCTTCAGACAAGACGACGCCATCCTTGTCGACGATCTGGCCCAGCGCAATGTACTTGCGGCCCTGGCGTGCCTTGAGCCAGCAGCGCACAATGACATTGCTCGGTGTAGTCACAGGAGCACGGTATGTCACGTTGAGGTTGACGGTGTAGAAAAGCTCGCGCAGACCGTTCTCCTTTTCCGTGTGCAGCATGGTGACCATGCCAATGGCCTCGTCCAATATCGACGCCACAATGCCGCCGTGGCAGACGTGGGGGTGGCCGTCGATGGCAGGCCCGGCCAGGTTGATCAGGAAGATGCAGTCCGGCTGCCCGCCTGGCACCTCGGCCGGTTTCCGTGACTCATTCACCGGAATCAGCGTCCCCGCTGGGAGTTCGGGAGGTGTGACGATGGTGCGGCGGTTCAGACACAGAATGTGTGGGATGGTGGTTGGGGTCGCGATCGTGCGTGCAAAGAAAAAGTCCTCGCCAGTGTCCTTGAGGACGCGGAACTGCAGGCTCGGCTTTCTAGTCAGCGTTGTTTCATGTCTTTTTCTACTCTTCCTACTGATGAGAGTGGGCAATCAATTAAGGGAAGGTCGTCGTCGTGGCAGACGAGGGCCGGGGTGTGCAGTGCGGGGGAAGGAGAGACGTGCAAATGGAGGAACTGCTCTATATGAAGGATCATCAAGGTATTGATGTAGCCATGGCTGTGAGCGGAAGTGCTCGATGGCCTCTGGCGGGACCTGGTGCGAGCTATAGAAGTGGGCGAGAAAATTGCCCTTGTCGCTGGTGGCGTGCGTCATTGGTAAGGAAGGGCAGGAATGAGTTAAGTAGTGTAGCAGGAGGAGACGGGGGAAAGTTCCTGGTTCAGATGGATCGGGCAGGAGAAACCGGAAGAAGGAACTGTGGGGTTGGACTGTGCTCGAAAGCGTTAGCTGGCCGCGGGCTTCCTATCACGGCCTAGGGCGCACACACAAGCCCACACAGTAAAGGATGTAATAAATAATCTTCCAGCGCGCGCTTCGCTAAGGTTGCTGGGGGAGCCCTTGGCGGCGTTAATTTCCTGCTTGCTTCACGGCTCGGTGGCGGACAGAAGTCAGAGCGAAGTCAGAAGTGAGGTACACGGTCAGCCTATCTTTGGCACCACAATTACGCACTTGGATGCAGTCGAATGTACAGTAGGCTGCCAGGAGCCCGTTGATGCACGGTGGCGGAGCAGAGTCTGCACTGGGCGGGTGTTCGATTGGCCTTGGTCCAGCTCGCAGAGCGTGTTTGTCTCTGATTCTCGGCTGCTCAATGGCTCCGTCGAGTCAGCACGTGCCATGACCAGTCGATGTGCAGAATAATGCACTCAGCCGACGCGGCCGCCCTCCCCGACCCAGCCACTAACACCACCCACGGGCCATGTTTTAAGGTTTGCGGTAACTCAGTTAGCTCGAGCCTGTGTCCGGGTTACGACCCAGGCTAAAGCTGCTTATCGTTGAAAGCTTGGAGCTCTCACTGCCTGCAGCGGGAAGATTTGCCCAGCCTTCGCAGAATTCTCTAGGCAATCATCTACCAAAGCAACTGCCACCAGCAATTCCGCCGTATTGGTCTCACCGCGGCAACCACCCTCCTGGCGCTTGCTGTTTGACCTAGTTAGCACCCTGCTGCCGTCCGTCCGTCCACCCACGTTTGCCATTTTTCTATAAAGGTAGCTCGCTCCTGCCAAACTCTGTGCCCTCCTCCACCACCCACCCACCTGACCTAGCCATCGAGTTTTTCCTCCCCGTCGCTCTCAACAATTCACGCACAACACAAGTTGAATTTATTCTCAAGCTAATACCTCTATTAACCCTCAATTATCCAGTCCACACAGCTTAGCCATCTAGTCATCATGATGCTCAAGTCTCTCCTCACTCTCTGCACCGCCGCCTCGGTTGCACTGGCTCAGACCGTCGAGACCTCCAGCGCCTCGTCGATCGCCGCCACCACGACTGTGTCTCAGTCCATGCCTGCCAGTGCCACCCAGGGCTTCAATATTGCCGGCGTGACCTCGACAGACTTGTGTAAGTGCAAAAGACGGCCTCGGAAGTGAGCATGTCCAGCTAACCAGCCCCAGTCAACTGGTGCCACTCTCAGCTCAACACTTGCCCTCAGATCTGCGGTGGGTCAGCTGCCGTCAACTATTGCGACCAGGTGAGAGCCCCACGTCCTTTTTTTCTCCATCCACCTTTTGGCTGACCAGACTCGCCAGACGTCTCTTCAATACACGTGCACATGCGCCAATGGAACGTCACCAGACTCAACCGCCTTCATTGGCACGGTGCCCTACTTTGTGTGCCAACAGACCTACATCCAGTGCGTTGCCAACCATCCAGATGACGCCCAAGGCCAGGCAACCTGCGCCGAGAATGAGCAGTGTGGTACGCGCAATGCTACTGCCGAGGCCCTTGCAGCCGAATCCGCGTCCGCTGCCGCTGAATCAACTACTTCGACCACATCGGCTTCTGAGACCTCGAGTGCTACAGAGAGCGCATCGGCGACGTCGGCCTCTGCAGCCACTTCCACGTCCAAGGCGGCCGCGCCGGCTAATACTCAAGGCCTTGCCACTGGCGCCACTGCCGTTCTGCTCATGGCTGCCATGAAGCTCCTGCTCTAAGCGAGCTCCCGCGAACCTACCTACCCACCTAATCGAGCCTAATGGCGCAGCCAGCCGAAGCCTGATCCTCATCGATCTTTGACCGTCGTTCTGGAGTTGGATTATTGGGGTCGAAGGATGCATACTATTTTGTCAGGCTCCAAGTCATGTCACGAGCTGGGCTTCGTATCCATCGGTCTTGATGATACCGCAGCGATGGCGGCGGATTGACGACCTCATGTTGACGAGAGATGCTTGATACCAGGGACGGAAGTGATCCTGTCATTTTGAGAGCATGCGAATGTATAATTTAGCGAAAAGCATCGTTGTTCAGATGCACCTAATTAACGAAGCAACATTGTCAACCCGATCTTATCTTGAGTTTGTAGTGACGTAGATTTGACGTAGATTTCTGCAAAAGTGCCAAGATGCGCTAACTCCGGGCCGACACGGCTTGGCAGGGTCCAGCGAAATGTCTCCGAACACGACTGACACTGGTCAGGCCAGCCATGCCACTGGCAACTTGTACATTAGCTTAAGGCAAGCTGCAGCATGAATTACCAGGCTAGCAGTGTCAGAACATTGTTATCTGTAGTACCAAGTCCCCTCATAGCTCTGCTTGATGTTGTTGTTTAGCTTCTCAACATGTGGGGTTTGGTTCACTGACCACTTACTTGCCTGGCTGTTGCCCATGTCTTGTGGATAGAATGGTGAACTTGCAAATTCTGGCTGTCAATTAATTGACTGATTGTGTTCTGTAGGTTTGTTTGTTCCTGAAATGGCTGAGAAAGGGTGCCTGAGTGAGAATTCGTTATGGCCTTCTTGTGGGGGACGAGGGGATGTATATAGTATCATTTCAGAGGCTGTGGGGGTGTGGACTGCATATGTCGCCTGTGAGGAACAGAGAGAGAGAGAGAGAGAGAGCATCAACATATGAGATATATCCCAGAGACCTGTCTCATTCTTGCAAGAATTAATATAATGCCATCAATGTGATACTTGGTAGTGATATAGACGCCAACAAAAGACGACAAGTCCAAGACAATGGGTGGCTGTGTGTCGAAGAGGGCCGAATCGGACGCTCTAGTACGTCGTTAGATCATTATCCCTGTTCCTGTTTCTGTCCATAACCTACTGACATTACTACTACAGTACGGGCAGAGCCTGGCTCCCCGGGTTGTCCTCCTGGAGGAAAGAATGCTCCGGATGGAGCTGGACATTGCGAGGAGACGACAACTCTCCTCGGACGAGACGGGACGATCATACGTCTCATCACTGTCGAGCAGATCGGCGCGCTCATCCAGAGACATGCGCCAATCTTCCTCCTTTGCTCATCCTCCTCTATCGAGTCCGCCACCGCCTGGCAGGCAAAGAAATCAACCACAATCGTGGAGTTGGGACCACGGCGATGATGTCCTTCCATTGAGTGTGGGGAAGAGAAGGCAGGGCACAGAGTCTGCGTCTGAAGAGGTGCGCTGTGACATTGGCCGGCGACCTGCAATCATGGAGAAGAGGGCAAGGGGAGACGAGTCTTCTCGCAAAAACCCCTTCCAGCCGATTCCCGATCTCCCTGACCTGCCACCGATAGTCCGCAAATCACGAAGCTGAGAGGCCGCTTCATGCAACATTCGCAGGAAAGGGTGTAAGGTATGGTCAGAAGGGGAATGGACTGTTGTGATAATGAACTGTTCGGGTAAGAGGGGGCGACCTCGTGCAGTCCCATATGGTTGTTAATTAGCGACTGAGAATTATGGTCCTTTGTCATGAAGAGTCACTTTCGTGTCAACAGGGCAGAGAAGCAGGGCAAATACAGGAAATAGAAGAACCGGAGCGGATAACGGCCATCCTTGACGATCCTCGACATTGCGCACGAGCGCATCTGGCTTGCACCCAGTCGAAGAGCAGCAGCAGGACTGGTCTTGTGCCCTGACAGTGCCCTTCAGCTTTTCTCTTGCCACTGTACTTTCCCAGTCATCGGTCCGGCTAGATGCGTCTTTCATACCTTGGGCACGTCCAGCCACTGACTGATATCAGATTCCTGGGGTCTTATCTTGCATTGTGCCCTCATTTTCTTCGCTGACTTGCACGTTGGGACGAATATATTCTTGCGCGGATATCCGATATCGACGGCGAGGGAATGAGGCGGTCCGGGCCGTACGCTTCGGCTTGGAGCTGTAGTCTATGCTCCTAGTCTGACCAATCATCAGGTTAGCGAGGAAATCGATCGGCTTTGGATCGATCTTCAGATTTGAAAGCGAAGTTGGGTCGAATTTTTGTGTGTGGAACTTCAACTTTGCGGTGAGAGAGATTCGATCTAACCTCTTTTGAGTTAGTCCAGTCAGCCTGACAGTTACCAATTCTGGACTGGCGGGTCTCTGATTGTCCCATCTTCTCTTCCTATACACTTCAACTCTTTCCCTCCAACCCAAGTGCTTTCGCCCCCTCCCGCTTCGTTTCCTCTTCCATTTTCTCTTCCGTTCTCTCCGTTCGATGTTGCCGCCGCATAGCCGCCTCCGCGCATTGACTCTCTAGGATGATCCCCGGGAATTCCTTTGCCTAACTGACGCTATGGGGACCACGGTTCTCGAGTCTCGCCCTATCAAGCGACGGAAAGTTGGCGAGGATAGCAATGATCAAAGGGGATTATCTGCAATCGAGGGATACGTGACCTTAGCCGAAGCCAAGTTCGAGGTTGAATTGAGAAACTTTGCGGGAGAACGACCACCCATCCAGATCGATCCCAACGGAGAGCCTGTGGCTGTTTCTGTCAAGAAGCATGCTCCGACGGATACCGACTTGATTCTGAGCACTGGAAGTGCTCGAAAGGGTGCATGCATCGCTGCACCCAGCCTCACTCTCAGTGCTTTGGAACGTGATGTCTTGGAGGCTACAACTACTAAACTCGACTCGATCTTACAGTCTAGAACACCTGGAAAGGCTCCCTTGGCGTGTTACGATGCCGTGCTGCATGCAGAAGGCCCAAGATTTGTTCTATCGATCAGCATCCTGTGGGAGGATTCGATAAACCCGCGGCCAAAGGTTAGCCCTGTCTTCCGAGAGCTTCTACACCGTTATCTCCCCGATCAGAGTGCTACAACATTGACGCCTTCGCTGTGGGAACCGCGCGACTTCTATGACAACGTCCATGTCCCTGCGAAGACACCTGAAGCATCCGCCGATATTAACATTGACAAGCTGACAACCCAACTGTACCCCTTTCAACGGCGGACCATCCGATGGATGTTATCAAAAGAAGGCGTCTCTGTTAATTCTGACGGCGCTGTTAGCCCTCTCGAAAACCGAGAGGAGAGCCTGTTGCCTAATGGATTTTCTGCACTCTGTACCCGAAGTGGCGCCACTTTTTACGTCAACCATGCCCTGGGCTTGGTATCGTCTAATCTCGAAGACATCCAGCGCAAGTTTCGGAGCCCCATCGGGGGCCTTCTGGCAGATGAAATGGGTCTCGGCAAGACGCTTGCCTTGATCGGGATTATCTGCTTGCACCGACGGTCTGACCTAGAGATGGAGACCTCAAACGCACGACCGCGGAAGTCGGCGTCTACGCTTGTCATAACTCCGCCGACGATTCTGGAGCAGTGGAAACAGGAGCTGATGGAGCATGCTCCCGAGCTGACTGTGTATCACTATCGAGGCATGAGGCCCACATCAAAGGGCATAAACAATATGGTGGATGAACTGGCTAAGCACGATATTGTTCTCACAACGTACAATGTTATTGCAAAGGAAGTGCACTACGTCAATGAGAAGCCAGATCGTACTCTCCGAAACAAGCCGCGTTTCCAACCTCCCAAAAGTCCTCTCACAGAAATCTCGTGGTGGCGAGTGTGTCTAGATGAAGCGCAGATGGTAGAGAGCGGTGTCTCCGCCGCTGCCACTGTGGCCCGGATCATACCCCGCGAGATTGCCTGGGCCGTGACGGGTACACCAGTCAGAAAGGGCCATCATGACCTTTGGGGTCTCATGCTCTTTCTCAGATATGAGCCTTGGTGCCAGTCAAAACGCCTGTGGGACTACCTAGTTGACTATCAGCGCCCGTTTGTTCGATCGCTCATAGGCGATGTTGCAATCAGACATAGCAAAGACTTTGTCAGAGAGGAGCTCAGACTGCCACCGCAGAGTCGTCACATAATCACTCTTCCATTCACCCCGGTAGAGGAGCAACACTATAAGCACTTGTTCGACGAAATGTGCGAGGACATTGGGCTTGATCACACGGGCGCCCCTGTTGGCGAGGATTGGGACCCTGAAGACCCCAGTACTGTTGAAAAGATGCGACGGTGGCTGACCCGTCTTCGACAGACATGTCTGCATCCCGAAGTTGGCGCACGCAACCGAAGGGCTCTCGGTCGTAGCGCCGGGCCGCTAAGGACGGTGCAACAGGTGCTAGATGTTATGATTGAAAACAACGAGGGCATTATTCGCACTGAACAACGCAATCTACTCATTACCAGAGTGAGGCAAGGCCAGCTTCTGGAAAATGCAAAAGATATCCAAGCAGCTTTGGATCTGTGGAAGGCTGCCTATCGTGACTCTTGCCAGATTGTTGATGAATGTCGTGAACTTCTCAAGCAGGAAAAGATGGCACAGAAAGAAGTGCAGACAAGAAGGGAAGCGTCTGTTGACAGTGAGAGTGACCTGGACTCTGAAGATGGTGGCGACGACGGTGACGGTGATGCTGACTCCAAGCTGCAAGTCTATCGACAACGCCTTCGCTCGGCCCTAGAAGTCAAGCACATCTGCATCTTCTTCATGGCCAATGCCTACTTCCAATTGAAATCAGATGAGGCAAAGGTGCTGCCTGAAAGTGAAGAATTTCACGCACTCGAGAAGCAAGAAACGGAGGCTTATGACACTGCCAAGGTGCTCCGAGGAGAGATGCTGGCCGAAGTGCTCTGGAAAGCTAATCGGCTGATCAAGAAGATACACAAACGAGCGGATGAAGACGCTCTTGCGCCGATCCCCGACATCAAAGCCCCAGAAGACTACACGGGCATTGAAAGCCGAAAGTATTTCGATCGATTGTATGATTTTGCAGAGCTGTGGAACACTCAATCGGCATATCTCCGCCAGCTCAGACAGAAGATGGTCGAGTTTCTTCGCCAGCCACTCGTCGACGAGGATGAGGGTGTCGAGCTACAGGGCGACGAGTACGAGTCGTCAACGAAGCATCAAGACGAGATGTACGCCTACATGGAGGCGCTCCGTGCTCACTTTGCCGATCGAAGCGACGCTATCAGCGGACAAGAGAATCGGTTGATTCGGCAGGAGATGAACACTTTCAATCGAGCAGCAAAAGAGAACCAAGGTCCAGCGCCTGAATTGATGCTCAAACTACTTGCCGAACGAGATCGGGTTCGAATCAATCCTGCCAAAGATGGTTCTCTACGAGGTATAGTTGGAGAGATCCGAGCCCTGGTCACTTCTTTGGACGCCCCAGCTGCCAGTGGCAGTGCTAGGGCGCGGGCTGAGTTGGAAATTGCGCACAAGCTGCTCACGGAAGCACAAGTGCTAGTGAGTGAGCAAAGCAAAGCGCTCAAGTCTCTGGAACAAGAAGTCGGCCTCTTCCGCGACACGATGAACATGCGTCTTGCCTACTATCGAGCCTTGCAGAAGATTTCGGACACGGTTGCGCCATACGAGGAGGCTAACGTCGGCAAACCACTTGATGAGGCTGAATTCAAACTTTTGCAGAGGCGTGAAAAGGGGCTGTCGGATCGGTTGACCACCCTGCTTTCTAAACGGCGCTACCTTTCTCACCTCAAGACCGAGTCAAACAGCAGCTCGCGAATTTGCACCATCTGTCAAAGCGAGTTCGAGGTTGGCACTCTGACAGTTTGTGGTCACCAATTCTGCAAAGACTGTATCCAACTTTGGTGGCATGAGAACCACAATTGCCCTATTTGCAAGCGAAGACTGGCACTCGCAGACTTCCATGACATTACTTATAAACCGGCAGAGATGGCTGTACAAGTACAACAAACACCATCAGGGTCGGCAAGTCCGAGCTCGAGCAGAGATGAAAGCACGCCTAATCAGGGCTTGTACTCAGATATCAATGCCAAAACACTGGCTGAGATCAAGAACATCGAATTGCAAGGTGGCACATCATTCGGAAGTAAGATTGACATGCTGGTCCGACACATCTTGTGGATAAGAGATCATGACCCAGGTAGTAAGTCGATCATCTTCAGCCAGTACCGTGAGTTTATCGAGGTCCTCGGCCGAGCGTTTCGACAGTTCGGGGTGACGTATACGGCGTTTGATGATAGGGATGGCATTCAAAAATTCAAGAAGGACCCTTCCGTGGAATGTTTCCTTCTACATGCCAAAGCTCACTCTGCAGGACTCAACCTGGTGTGTGCTAGCCATGTCTTTCTGTGCGAGCCTTTGCTTGCAGCTGCGGTCGAGTTGCAGGCCATTGCCCGAGTCCATCGAATTGGCCAGCACCGGGCAACGTCCATCTTCATGTACATCATTGGAAATACAGTTGAAGAGTCCATCTACCGCATGTCTGTGGCCAGACGGTTGGCTCATGTCAACCGCGGCGTCAGCAGCAAAGGCAAAGCAACAGCGACGCCTGGTAAGACTTCCAGATCTACCACGCCACCCAGCAATGATATACAAGAAGATGCCATTGACGTAGCCAACTCGCTCGAACTACAGGCGGCAGACCTATCCAAATTAATGACATCAGGGAAGCGGGGTGGTGAGCTTGTTGCGAAGCAGGACCTGTGGCAGTGTTTATTCGGTGCTTTGAAGCAACAGGAGGTGGTCATGCAGCCAGAGAGTGAGGGTGCTGGTGGTCAGGTTGGGAGGATGTTGAGGGTGGTGGCGGCGGAGCAACGTCGGGAGCAGAGTTGACAATGCATGATTTCCCACTAGGCAGATATGTCCCGATATACCTATTGTTAGGAAACCCCGAGAAAGAAGCCAGCCTCTGGCATACACTGGAATCCCATACCACAGTAATATGGAAAGTGACAAAAGGGGTAAAAGGGGTAACGAGCACGTGGCTGGCGACAGGGTTTTGGCTAGACCTATTTAGTCGACAGACTGCTGGTGGTACTTCAGGGGCTTCGACCAAGAGCTTGCAACACAGGATTCTGCACAGCGCTTGTTGTATTGGTATTCGCTTGGTTATCTGGCCATGGCTTCTCCCATCGCGTGGAGCATGTGCGGTGGACGGTGGACTCGCTAACACTTAGCTCCCAAAAGATCACAATGGTGTCGCGACAATGCCTGAAATCGTTTCTCTCAAGATCAACCACCCTTACACTGCAGTCGGCACATCGACATCCTCCAGCTGGACTCTTCCGCATGACTTCTACGTGGACAAAGCTGACCGGCTCATTACGATGGCTCGTACCGGGCCGAAAGCTACCTGAGGAGCCACGGTCATTCCCAACAAGATCAAAAAATAGAGGAAGAAGAGATACCTGATTATGTCGCTGATCGGTTCCATCCTATTCGTCTAGGTCAAGTGTTTGACGGTCGCTACCAGACAGTTGCCAAACTGGGATTTGGTAGTTCATCGACTATATGGCTTAGTCGAGACCTAATGTAATCACAGTTGGGAGATGTTGGATATCGCAAGCTGTACCGCTAACAATGTCTGTAGTGACCATCAGTATGTCGCTCTTAAGGTGTATGTGCACACCTCTCGCACGCATCGAGAACTTCCTCTGTATGAAGACATGGGCCCCAAGCTTGCAGCTAGCCAGAAACCTGGTCGGAAGAACGTTCGAAAATTGCTCAACTCTTTTGAGATTGATGGACCTCATGGTCGACATATCGCTCTGGTCTTCCAGGCTGCCCAGATGAGCCTCCGTGATATGAAGCTTGTCTTCCGGGGCGACAGTGGCTTCGACGAGAAGTTGGTCAAGGGAGCTACCGAAGAGCTCCTGAAGGCTCTTGATTTCCTCCATACTGAGGCTCATGTGATTCATACAGGTATGTATTGATGCTGATGCCTTAGCGCGATGCAAGTTGACTTTTTGGCGTAGATATTCACCCTGGAAATCTACTCCTGGGCATCGACGATGATTCACTGCTCCGCCCACTGGAAGACCAGGAGTTTTCTTCCCCTGTTCCACGCAAGATAGTCTCTCCCGACAGGACCATCTACTTGTCTCGATTGCTACGTCCGAAGCTTGGCCCAATGCTGCTCTCGGACTTTGGGGAAGCAAGATCTGGCCCTGGACCCCATGCCGGTGACTTAATGCCGATCCAGTACCGGGCGCCAGAAGTGATCATGTGTATCTCCTGGAGCTATCCAGTTGATATCTGGAGTGTTGGACTCACGGTAGGCATTATATTTTTCACTGAACCTCATTTTCTGTTTTCTTTTTGTCTCTTGCTCTGGGTTTGACATTTTCTAGGCATGGGACTTGCTGGACCAAACCGTCTGTTCACGGCAAAAGACGAGGATGGCGATATGTATGATGCTGCACACCTTGCTGAACTGATCGCGACATTGGGGCCGCCTCCATTGGAATTCATACGCCGAAACCCAGTGAGGCATGCTGAATTTTGGGACGAGAAGGGTATTTGCCTTTCGTTTTTAATCAGTCTTTTCTAATTGGTATCTAGGGAACTGGCTGGACATGGCACCTATTCCTCCGAATCGGACATTGGAGGAGCTGCTCGAGACACGACGACTGAAGGATCCGTCGCGCTTCATTGCATTCCTTCGCCGAGTGCTGACATGGGATCCCGAGCAGAGACCGACGGCGGCGGAATTGCTTCAAGACCCATGGTTCAAAGCGTAAAAGAGGTAGAATTGGTTCACTTAACGTTAGTAATACACGCAGTGCGCATTCATCATCGGCACCCACTCCCGAGGAAGGTGCGACTAAGTGCTACTAGTGTGGCCAATGGCCAATCCATAATGCCTCAACAGTCGCAATCAAGTCGTTGCTCCACTGCATTGACTTAATTACTCACTGGTATATATAGTTTGTTCGAGGTGATAAAAGACTGTGCCTATTCCTCTTGCATGTTCCGAGAAAGTCTCAGCACAACACAGGCAAGCAAGTCAGTCAGTCGCCTCCGGTCGCAGCTTCCTAGGGTCCGGCTCCTTCTTCATCGCATCCATTGCCGAAATTGGCAGTTGCACTAGACTAAACTCCGATTCTTTTTTTTTTTTGATGCAAGGCGCTTCGACACCATCGGCCGCGGGGGTGGCGACTGTAGCCCATGTAGGGCATGATGCGCCTGGCCATGAACAGTCTCACAATGCCGACTACGACGACGATGACGACGAGAACAACACCAGCGTCGTCGTGAATGAAGAATCTCAGCCGTTCCTACTACCATCAGGCACATCATCTCTTGGTGGCTATGGCGCTATTGCTTCCACAGGTTCTGGAATAGATGAAAGGTCCCCAGCCCGGCAGCAGCACCAGAACAGAGAGGACAGACTGGGTGTGAAGAAGAATGGACCAGAAGCAGCGGCACCGGACACGGAGCCCGTCACCTGGCTCTCTCTCCCACGTAAAGGCCAGCTCGCGATTCTCACCCTCACCCGGCTCTGCGAACCGCTGGCAGAACGATCATTCGGTTCCTATATGTTTGCCCAACTCTCCTGGTTCGACCCGGCGCTTCCTCCGTCCACGATCACGACCCAGGGCGGCATCCTCACGGCCGCGTTCGCTGCTGCCCAGTTCGTCACTGCGGTCGTCTGGGGCCGGGCTGCCGACAGTCCGCGGCTGGGCCGCAAGACGGTGCTCTTGGTTGGTCTGTCCGGTACCGCCATTAGCCTGGTGGGTATCGGGTTCAGCAGGTCGTTTACACAGATCCTGTGCTGGC
Organism: Chaetothyriales sp. CBS 134920; assembly: GCA_003693665.1. Lineage (NCBI taxonomy): Eukaryota > Fungi > Ascomycota > Eurotiomycetes > Chaetothyriales > Domatiomycetaceae > Domatiomyces > Domatiomyces catenatus. The sequence goes on from QQSL01000008.1 coordinate 242,307, forward strand.
GGCTTTTGTCTGGAGCACTGAATGGCAATGTTGGAGTGCTGCGGACGATGGTGTCGGAAATCATAGCGGAGAAGAAGTTCCAGTCCCGTGCCTTTTTGCTGCTGCCCATGTGCTTCAACGTCGGCGTGGTCGTCGGTCCACTTATGGGTGGGCTTTTGGCTGATCCCGTCAGGGGCTTGCCCGATCTTTTTGGCCCTGGCGGGTGGTTTGGAGGGCAGGATGGGGTTGGCTGGATGAAAGCGTTTCCATATGCTTTGCCAAGTATGGTAGGTGCAATGATTGTCATCTCAGGCGTCTTACTCGTTCTGTTCGGCTTGGAGGAGACGCATGTGGCGCTGAAAGACAGAGTTGACTATGGCCTGAGGCTGCGCTCCATCATTACCGGCGCTCTTTCCAGGCTTTTGTACTTTGGCAGTATCAAAGGCCAGCGGAACCAGAAGCCGGAGCGGCCGTATCATTACACACTCCTCCCGGGTGAGGCGACGAATGAGGATGACGGGGAAAGGGGGTATTTGCCAGAAGAAGACCGTCATCAATCTTCTTCAGCTGCAGCACCGCCTTTGAAGAAAGAAATGCTGTCGCCACCACCGTTCAGGCAAATCTTCACCCGCAATGTCATCCTCACGCTCCTCAATCAGCACGCGCTGGCTCTGCACATCTCCATGTTCAACGCGCTCATCTTCCTTCTCCTTCCAGCTCCAAGCTCGCCGAACAAGGACGTCCATCTCCCGTTTTTGTTCACCGGCGGGCTTGGGCTGTCGCCAGGGCAGCTTGGTCTTGCAACTGCCGTCATCGGGATCGTTGGCTTGCCGCTGCAAGTCTTGGTGTACCCGTCGGTCAACGAACGACTGGGCACGCTGACACTGTTCAAAATCTTCCTGCCCTTCTCTATCATAGCTTATTCTGTGCTTCCCTATCTGACGCTCCTCCCCAGCCTCATCAGCAGCGGCAGCCTGCCTGGTTGGGCGCTCTGGGCCTGTCTATCAGCCGTCTTGATCTTGCAGGTCATCTCACGAACTTTTGCGCTCCCCAGCGGCATTATCCTGGTCAACAATTGCAGCCCTGGACCGGCGTGTTTGGGCACGATTCACGGAGTTGGGCAGAGTATAAGCTCGGGGGCGAGGATGGTTGGACCGCTGATAGGAGGCGCGGTGCAGGGATGGGGGTTGAACAACAACTGCGTGGGTGCAGTGTGGTGGGGGATGGCCGGTGTGGTGTGTGTGAATTGGGCGCTCCTGTGGGCGCTCAAGGAGGGGGCGTGAAGAGGAAACAGATCTATGCGGATAGCGAATCAGACTGGGTTCATTCGCATTGAGCCGACTGAGGTTCATACACAGGCTCGGCCCTCTTGGCGACGCAAGGCAGGAGTCAGGTGCCATTGAAGCTTTCTACAGCTTGGTGCCATTGAGCTCAGGGAACCGCTCGGTGCCATTGAGCTCAGGGTCGGCTCGGTGTATGATCGGAAAAGCTCCATTGAGCTTGACGGGGAGAAGAAACTTTGTATAGCCCCTCTTCTTGGCCCAAGTGAGCTGTGCTTCAACAAGTGAGCAATGCTGGGAGATGCAACTAACTTGAACTAACTGCAGAGTAGTGCTCCCACCGCACTCGCAGGCTCTTTCTCTAACCAACTGCAGAGTAGTGCTACCACTGCAGAAGGAGTGTAAGGCCGTTGACTAAACATCCAATGAAGCGGCGGCGACACAGCACATGAGTGGCGCGCCGCGATGCAATAGGTAATCTCCGACCCGATCCAACAGCCTTTGCTTGCCATCCATTTTACTCTTTGCCATTATCGCCACCCCGCTCCAACCAAAGTCAGTCTTTACAGATAGCGTGACAGAGAGAGAGAGAGAGAGAATCCTTCCAAGTTCGCCCACCTTTTCCTCCGTCCTCCCCTCTCCTCTCCCCGGCACCCGCCACCGCCGTCGCGCTCAGCCTCGTGTCTTCTGTTCGAGCAACACGCCCTTCCGCGGCTGCCGTACATACACTGGCAACCCTACGACGACGCCAGCAAGCGGGGGCGGGGCTTCGGCAGTGTGCAGCCTTCCCACTGCCCGCCATGTCCTGCACCGCACCCACTGTCACCTGCGAGACCCGCCTGTCTGGCTCAACCTTCAATGAAGAGGAGGAGACTGAGGAGCAGGTCAGGCTGGTGCCGAGGGGCCGCCGCTTCTCGTACGACACCTTCCGACCCAGAGACTCGAGCGTCTGCAATGCCGATGCCGTCTTCGTCCGAGTCGATCTGTTCCTGTCCGAGATGAAGTACCGGCTGGACAGACTGGAGCAGTACCGCAAGGAAAGCGTGATGCAGTTCGATGCCCAGCTGGAGAGAGGCTACAATGCCCTCATGGACGTTCGAGACTCTTGCTCTGCCTTTGCCTCCTCCGAGGTGCTCTGGGGAGCGGCACGCCAGCGCGCCCAGATTCTGGTTGAGACGCTGGAGAGCAAGTACAAAGACTTTATGCCGTCCAGGGAGACGTTTGAGCAGAAAGCCCAAGAGGGAATGCACGTCATGGAGGACTATTTAAACCAACTCGAGGCACGCGCTCAGTCTTCGAGGAAGCACCTGCTGGAGTCGACCTACCGCCGGCTTGACGACTCCTTCACCTTCTCCAAGGACCTCTTGGACGAGACGTGCGACAAGGCCCGTCATGCCACAGAGGTGCTGGGCGATTCGATTGCATATGCGCTGAGCCGGGCGAGCGAGACCAGGCTCATCAACTACCACGAACTGCCGCTGCCGTGGAGAGGCAATGCGTACATCTTGAAAGGCTACCGATTCTGCGAGACGCCGTGGGCATGTTGCAAATCTGTCTTCACCATCTCGAACGAGACGGTCAACATCTGGTCCCATGTCATTGGCTCTCTGATTGTGCTGGCATTGGCCTTTTATTTCTACCCCCAGACACCCACGTTTCCGCTGTCGTCCATCTGGGATGTGCTTATTGCCGGTGCCTTCTTCATCGCGGCCTGCAAATGCCTGGTCTGCTCGATCATGTGGCATACGATGAACTCGATCTCGTCGCCGCGGCTGCTGTCCCGCTTTGCCTGCGTCGACTATACCGGCATAGCCTTCCTTGTGGCTGCGTCTATCCTGACCACTGAATGGACCGCCTTTTACTGTGAGCCGGTGTCTCGGGCAATTTACATGTCCATGACAGTCGTACTTGGCGTGCTAGGCTCAATCCTGCCCTGGCGCGAATCGTTCAACCGCCACGACATGGCCTGGTTCCGGGTGGCGTTCTATGTGACACTGGCCTGCACCGGCTTTGCACCTGTCATCCAACTCAACTACACTCGGGGCTGGGAGTGGACCTACTATTTCTATGCCCCGATTGGGAAGAGTATCTTCATCTATTTCCTGGGCGCGCTGGTCTATGCTTCGCAAGTACCAGAGAAGTGGTTCCCGGGCTCGTTTGACTATTGTGGAGCGAGTCACAACATTTGGCATGTTGCCGTGGTTGTGGCCATTGTCTTCCACTACCATGCAATGATGGCGTTTTTCCAGGGTGCCTTCCAGCGGTCGTTGCATGAGGAGAACTGCATGATTGTGCGATAGATATTGATTGCAATCTATTGGGCCAGCATTCCACAAGCTGGTTGGTTTCAGGTGAAGGGAGCGCGCAATCGGCAATTCCAGACAGCTCCTGCAGCTCTTGGCCGTCTGATGATGCTACATTTCGCAGTAGATGACAGATATATCTCTACCAACACGTAGTCAGTTAGCCATGTGATGATTCAATTGATCGGCTTTTTGCCTAGAAATCTCCCAGTCGCGCCTGACTAATTAGCTTTTTCCACTAACGGCACCGCAGATGACGCTTTACACTTTTAGTGCGAGCGTGGATTTTGGCAGCCACCACCCACTTTGTCCCCCTCTGCTCTTGCCAGGCAGCGACTCCCACATTGCTGATTGTCCGCTAGACATCGACGGCGCTCTGTCTGAACCACCTCCTTGGCCCCATCTTCATATCGCCACCTGTCTGTGTCAGCGGCTGGGAAGCTGGTTCTTGCCTGTGGCCACCACGATCACGCAAAGCTGCTCGTCCATTGCCCGCTGCGAAGACTGCTCCTTTATTTGTCTGCTGTGAACGACCAAGCCTCCCCGCATTTCTCCCAGGCCGTTGTCGGGCCCCCCTCGTCAAAATGTCGGGCGAAGCATGGCTGTATCTGCTCGCTGTCCTCATAAACGCCGTCAACCTCTTCCTCCAGGTCTTCTTCACCATCATGTACAGCGATCTTGAATGGTATGGCACACTGGGCAGTGGCAACGACTGAAGCTGAACTCGACCCCCCTCCGAGCCCAGACCATGGCTAACGAACCTCTTTTGCAAACAGCGACTACATCAACCCGATCGACCTCTGCAACCGGCTCAACACCTACATCGTCCCCGAAGCCGCCGTCCACGCCGTGCTGACCTTGCTCTTCCTCATCAACGGATACTGGCTGGCACTTGTGCTGAACCTGCCCTTGTTGGCGTTCAACGTGAAGAAGTACGCAAGAGGAGAGAGAAGAGAGGAGAGGAGAGAGAGAGTATGTGTGCTGACTTGGATGCTTGTAGGATCGTCGAGAACCAGCACTTGCTAGACGCCACCGAGATCTTCCGCAAACTCAATGTTCACAAGAAGGTAACGGAGGCTGATGCATTCGAGCTTCTCCCCGCTCCGGAGGTCGTGGCGCAATATGCTAAGAATGAAAAAAAGGAATCATTCATCAAGCTCGGCTTCCACCTGGTCATGTTCTTCTTCTACCTCTACAGCATGATCGTGGCCTTGATCAGGGAAGAGTCCGGCTGACTAGAAGAAAGAGTCGCGGGTGCGATGGCCCACGGGCGGGACTACGCATGACGTGTCCCACGGCAATCCGACATGAAAGCAAGACCTGAAAGCAATTGTGCGTGCACCTGAGAACACAGTTGGACAAGATGATACCCATTGAGCAGCAAAGGGGATATAGATGCAGCGCAATCGGTGCCATGCGATGATCGACGATGGTGTCGGGGAGTTGGCTAGCTGCCTTGTGTTGTCTCTTACTTCAGACTGTCTCATTGCAGTGACCAAGGATAGAGAGAAATGAGTTAGAATCGGCAGTGAGAGAACCTTGGGCGGAGGCGCCAAGACCGCAATGCCAAGAGAGGAGTGCCAAGACCCTGGTTCGCATGCAGTGACCGGTGGACGATATGGATGATGATGATAATAGATTATACATCCCTTGATATGCCCACATGAGCCTTGTTTTGATGTACCAACTTTGAAACTCTGAATGAGCCTCGTTTTGATGTACCAACTTTGAAACTCAGAATGAGCCTACAAGTTCCAAAGGCGGGATGGCGTAGCCTTGCATATCTTGGCATACATCATTGCAAGGCTGCAATCAGCTTTTCCAATTCTCGTCCTTCAGCCGTTGCGAGGACGCGCAGTTTCGTTGGTCAAAATGACGAGCCTGCTTGGCGCCGGATATGAGTCCAGCAGCGATGAGGACGCTGCTCCTTCTGCACCGGCTCCGGCCCCGGCCCCGGCGGTCAAGACGGCCGCGATCCAAGCTGCGCCCGAAGTCTTCATAGAGGTTTGGTCCCTACTCCGCTCGCCAGGCGCAAAGTGCCATGCTCATTCTGTGCAGGATTCATCTGAGCTGTCGCTGATGTTAGCAAACCCCACGAGCACTGCGCTTGCCTACAATGTCACCTACGATGCCCTGTCGCGACCTGCCCAGGGCCCGGCGAATCCATTCAAGGAGACGAGCGCAAGCACGCTCAAGCGCAAGAACGTGCTGACAGGAGCGGCCGAGGAGACGTCTATATCAGAGTCAACCTTTCGCACACAACACCGCACCTTTCAGAGCCTGGGATACAGCCAAGACCCGGGACAGGCGGGCGCATTTGTGGGTAATCAAGCGGCAGTCGCCCAGTATGGCGGGCGCAACGTCGTGGAGCTGCGGCACAGCAAGGACGACAGCAACGCGATCCGCGCCAAGCGACAGAAGAAGGGCGACACCAGCATTGTCGACGGCGAGGGCGCCTATCTCGGGCCCTGGGCCAAGTACCAGTCAGACGACGTGGCCTATGAACACGCCCAGGCCGAGGCCGATGCCCAGCTTGGCTCGGACGAGGAATGGGTGGAAGAAGACGTGGGCGCTGTTCGCCTGCCTGCGCCTGCAAAGACTGCAACTGACTACGTCGACGACGCCACCGTCACCGAGAGCAGCGACTTCGTGGGGCCGCAGGAACGGCTGCGCGACTACCAAGGCCGCACGTACATGCATGTGCCGCAGGACCTGGACGTCGACCTGCACAAGGAGCCTGGGTCTGTGAAGAACTACGCGCCCAAGAAACTGATCTTCACGTACAAGCACCACACCAAGGCCATCACCGCCCTCCGCTTCATCCCCCGCTCCTCCCACCTGCTGCTGTCCGCGGCGGCCGACTCCAGGCTCTGTCTGTGGGATGTGTACCACGAACGGGCGCTGCTGCGCACCTTCAATGGCCACAGCAAGGCCATCACCGACGCCGTCTTCTCCCCGTCGGGCACCTCCTTCCTCTCCGCCTCCTTCGACCGGTACATGAAACTGTGGGACACGGAAACGGGCGCGTGCATCTCCCGCTTCACCACCGGCAAAACCCCCCACTGCCTCGCCTTCCAGCCAGGCCCGGCCTCGCCGCACGAGTTCATCGCCGGCATGGCCGACAAGAAAATCGTGCAGTTCGACACCCGCTCCGGCGAGCTCGTGCAAGAGTACGACCACCACCTGGGCCCGATCAACACGCTCGTCTTCGTCGACCAGGGCCGCCGCTTCATGTCGACGTCGGACGACAAGTCGCTGCGCGCGTGGGAATACGGCATCCCCGTGCCCATCAAGTTCATCGCCGACCCGGAGATGTTTGCCCTGACCCGCGCCAGCCCCCACCCGTCCGGCAAGTACGTCGCCTACCAGTCGGCCGACAACCAGATCGTGGTCTTCGCCGCCGGCGACAAGTTCCGCCAGAACCGCAAGAAATCCTTCCGCGGCATGAACACCGCCGGCCTCGCCGTCGACGTCGCCATCAGCCCCGACGGCGCTCTCATTGCCTCGGGCGACTCCGGCGGCTATGCCTGCTTCTGGGACTGGAAGACCGGCAAGATGCTGCACAAGTTCCTCGCCACCGAGGGCAAGCTTGGCGGTGGTGCTGGTGCTGCTGCTGCTGCTGCTGCCGCCCGCATCGGCGAGCCAATCACAAACCTGGCCTGGAACGAGCAGGAGACCAGCAAGGTCGTTACCGGCGGCAGAGATGGGCTGATTCGCTACTGGGATTGAAAGAAAAGAAGTATAATGATAATTATCCCAATTTTTTGTTCTGTCCTGTCTGTAGTAGGCCAACTATATACGTCTATATATCTTCACAATACCCCCCCCCGCTATCTTATCCAACACACACTCTCTCTCCCTCTCTCTTCCTCAAATCCAGCCTTACACAGCCGCGAGCACAGACTCAGTTCCCGGGTGGGCAGGACTGAACCGCTGAGCAAAAGACGCACCGTCACTCTCCTCATTCACCGCCCCGCTCATGACAGCGTCAGGGCCGTGCTGCTGCTGCTGCTGCTGCTGCTGCTGCTCAGGATACCACTTCCCGCCAGGATGCAGTGGTTGCTGCTGCAGAGGGAACTCATCAGTGCCCGTGGTGTAGAGGTGATCAGCCGCCGCTGCTGCTGCTGCTGCTGCTGCTCCAACTGGCGGCGGCGCTACAGTCGGATCCCAAAAGTCCGGCGAATAACTCCGGCTAGCCGTGTCCAGGTCGTTGTTTGTCGGCGCGTAGATGTCGTTCATGTCCGGGAATGCCCAGGCATTGGACTTGGGCCGTTCTTGCTGCTGCTGCTGCTGCTGCTGCTGTGTTTGACCATCATCTTGCTGGTGTTGTTCGACGTTGCCACCACTCAGCACTGCTGTTGTCACAGTCGCAGTCGCAGTCGCAGTCCCTGATTGCACCACCACTTGCACGACGTTGTTATCACGGACTTCGACCTCGCGGTCGCGCAGGCGGCGCATGAGGCCGAGGAACTCGGAGTCGCGGAATTTGCGGTTCGTCTCGCTCTCGCCCTTCATCATCTCGACCAGTTGCCCCGCCGTTCGCGCCAGCTCGTCGGCGTCCTGCATGTCCTGCTCGGCCGTGCGCTCTTTGGCTTCGGTGTATGGGATTGCGTCGCTGCCGATTTTGGTCTGTGTTGGTGCTTGCTGCTGCTGCTGCTGCTGCTGCTGCTGCTGTTGCTGCTGCTGTTGCTGGAGATCAAGATGATCAAGATTGTTGTCTTGCATCACCGCCGTTGTCTGCTCCAGCGCTTGAGCTTCCGCCTCGAATAGGGCCGCGTCTTCAAACGCTGCGTCGAATGCATCCCTGCTGACACTCTCCCACTGCTGGTGTTCATGATGGTAAACGAAGCTTGTTGCATTTGGCATCGCAATTCCACTGAGCGGCTGGTGCTGCAGCTGCTGCGGTTGGCGGAAGTCATAGCCGAAGCTGCTGTTTGCCACGGCGACTTCTTTCCCCTTCAATGTCTGCTGCTGCAGCTGGAGAAAATCATTGTGCCAGCCGGTGTGTGTGCTCGTCACCATCGGCGCTTCCGTCCGGAACTGGCTGACAGGCACCGGACTCGGACTCTGGCTGATTTGTAATCTTTGGAAGTCGGCTGCCCACCCTCCCAGCATCGCTTGATGATGTTGCGGTTGTGGCTGTAGTAGTAGTAGTTGTTGTTGTTGCTGCTGCTGTTGCTGCTGCTGCTGCTGCCATCCCAGCCCTTCATGCAGGTCTAGTTGAGGCTGCCCACGCTCAAATGCCTCGAGTGCTCCGTCCAGCATCCCCGTTCGCGGGTCATGGTTTCTGAACCGGTCGGTCGCCGCCCCCGGGTGCCGAGAATGCACCACATGGTCCTGCTGCAGGCTGCGGTCCAGTTGGGTGTGCTTGCGCAGCGATTGAAGCGGATTCGACGGACCACAGAGCGCATCGGCCATGGCGATTGAGGATTTGACCGTGTCGGAAGGATATATGCGGCAGAGGAAGAGGAAAGACAGGGAGGATAAAAGAATAAGTAAGACTAATAATACAACCCCCAAGATAGCAGGTAGTTATTGTGAATTAGTATGTGCTGTCAGTTAACCACCGCAAATGCCGAGGTTCGATCACGAATTCCTTTGGGCTGCGCACGTGACCATATGGAGTTCATTGCGTAAGCTATTACGTAATCCGGCCTCTCTCAAGAACTACTCAAATAGTACGGCGACATGGGTTAGGTGATTGTCTTTTAAGCATGCATTCAAAGTTATATTTACTGAGCAGGAGATGCAATCTATCCTGCTCTGGCCCCTCTCTTCCTCTCCTCTCTCTCCCTCTTGACTCTGCCTTTGTCCGCGCGTAGCTCAGTGCGGAGGTCGATATACTTCCGGTCCCGCGGGTTATCTGGATTGAGGAAGGTGTCCACATTTTCCATGGACGAGGCGCACGAGTAGCTTGCAGATGTGCACTGGGACCTCCTTGCATCTGCTGGAACCCGCAAACTAGCTTGCCCCATCGAGTCTGGGCTCCGAGTCGCCCCAGCCGAACTTATATCGGATGGGCGCCTACCGATCATATCCCAGCCAGCTATTGCTGACTCGGGTGTCCGCTGCACCTGCTGCCCTCTGGGTGGGCCAGGCAAGGAAGCGACTCGCTGCGAGGTTGCCGCCATAAGCTCCCTCGACAACGGCTTGTGTCTAGGATTTGGCAGCCGGCGGACGGGAGCCGGGCCAAGCTCGACCTTGGGTCGCCTCTGGTTCTCCACAGGCACTACCGGCTGGACCGGGGAAGCAGGCTTGGCTGGCTGGACTGGGGAAGCAGGCTTGGCTGGCTGGACTGGGGACACGGGCTTGGCTGGCTGGACTGGGGAAGCAGGCTTGGCTGGCTGGACTGGAGACACGGGCTTGGCTGGTTGGACTGGGGACGCGGGCTTGACCCGGCGGACTGGGGAGACCGGGACCGGGCAAGAAGTATTGACATGCTGGACCGGGGAAACCGGATTGACCGGCCTGACTGGGCCAACATCATTGCCCTTCTTCGCCTGTAACAATGTTAATAATGACAGGGCAATATGCTTCATAGTTATACATACGCCGGCCTCCTTGGACGGACAACAACCCATCTTGTTGGATTGTTTTTATATTATTATTGCTGTTGCTGGTGGTGATGTTACAGTGAGCGCGGTGGTAGCGTCACTATTGTAGTAGGTAGTAGTTGTAGAGTGAGGTTAAAGACTTGGGAATCCAGGATATATATATGTATCGAGGTGCCCAGATCCTCCAGTCCTCTATCCCTCGTAGTATTGTACTTCCATGGGTGATGGAACGCAAGGCTTCCCCGAGCACATAATTGCTGGTACAAGGGTCTCCATCCTTGGTCCACTTGTATCCACGTCTTATACCACTGCAAATGTGGGTATGTAGCTAGTTAATGTTCAGTATTTTGTCTTCCTAGCTGTATCGAATCCACAAGTAGGCAAAGCTGGTTTTGTAACTAGGCCACAGGGAGGAGAGGAGACACCGAGACAACTCAGCAAACAGCTGTATAGTCATGGGAGGAGAGGAGACACCGAGACAACTCAGCAAACAGCTGTATAGTCATGGTTTGTAGGGATATATGTTTGGTTTGCCGGCATAGATATGAGACACTGCTGTTGAGGTTTGCCATGGTGTATCGAGAGGATTCGGAGGCTTCTCAAACAGTTGGTGGAGGGAGTAGAAATAAGCTTCGAGAAGTGCCCACTGTGGTCACGTGTTGCCACGTGATTTCTCCACAGCCCACATTCACTGTTGCATTCTCCAGGCTGCTGGCGCCTTATTGTCTCTATTCTATGTCATTGCCACTGATGAAGAGATCGGTTCGTTGTCTCAGGCTTGTCTTTGCCCTTGACAATGCAACATCAATCCACCAGCAGAGGTGGAGTTGATGAAGGAAGGCTAACAGAAGCAGGGTACCAGACACCTACCAGACACAGTACCACAGTACCAGACACAGTACGAGGCACAGCAGACAGCAACAGCAGACAGCAACACAAGACTGACAGAAGCAGAGCACTAGACTCACACATTAACATTCGCTATCGACTTTTCAGCCACGACCAACGCCTCGCTAATAGATGCCCACGTTTGTGGCCCGTCAAGCTCATCCGTCAAGCTCAAAATTCATCGTGTCTCGGTCATCATGCATGATCCTGGCATACTCCATCAGCACTCGCATGAACACAATCTCGAGGTCTTCTGCCCTCAGCGTCTTTTGCGTCCACTCCCGGCTCTCATTCGCTATCCTCTCACCAATCGCCCAGCCTTCTGGCTCTTTGACCAAGAAGCGCATGATCTCACCAAGCTCGTCGCCACTATTGCTGATGGGGATGTAGTGCACCCATGGAATTAATCGGTCGTCATGCCACTCCTTGAAGACCGTGTACTTGAGTACCGCACTCTTGCTCTTTAACAACCGATAATATCGCCCGGAGAAAGAGTTGCCGTCAATGTCCAAGAGATATTTGTTGGCCAACGCCGCAGACTTCTCTTCCGGGGGTGAATTGAATACGGCTACCTGTGCAGCAAAGCCCTCCTCGGAGCACTGAATCACAGATGTAAGGCGTGTGTAGAAAAAGTCGGATATGGTGGACCAATTCGACGCCCACGGCTGCCAATTGCCCTTGATGTCTCTCTCGAGCAGGTTAACCGGTGCCGTGTTCTGCGGTGCCGTCATCATTGTCATTCGTTGCCGGTGAAGCCTCATCCAGTTCTCTGATGTGGCGAACCCTCCGGTACTCGCTCCAGCCCAATACAAACGGTCCAGTTTGGAGTCCCACGCCGGATCTTGGTCTGCGTTATAGTCGTCGGACATGATCTCAAACTGGTAATGTGGACTGGGATACAAGACATCGTTGAAAACGCTGGGCTTGCACTGACTGAATATAGGCACGAGAGAGTGAGTCACTACCAGGCTTTGTGGTGATGCGAGGAAGCCGTGGTTATTCAACAGATCCGAGCTTGCACAGACGTCCTGTTCCGTCGTCACGTTGCTGACAAAGTTGAAGAGGTTCTTCTCCTCCTCACTGGTTTCACGTCGCGCAGGGTCGTCGATATGACAGGATGATACCATGGCCTCCCAGGCATGCTGCATCCCCACGCTGATCCATTCCACGTTGTTTGATCGTTCGCTCGATTTTGCCGCCTGCAGAAGCGAACTTTCGGTCGCGCCCCAGGCTTGTGAGGCCCCATGTCTTTTCTGCTCCTGTGCCTTCAACATTGCCATGTCCAGTGTGTCGTCTGGCACCACCACGCGAGGCTCGTCCAGCACGTTCATGATGAAATTGACCTCGGGAATGGCCTCGCCCCATGTGGTCCTATTCAGCCAATTCTTCATATGCTCGACATGATAATGCTCACCTGACTGTGCAAATGAATCGTGCGCCACACTCACAGATGCGACTTCTTCCGCGTTCTGGACTGACTTTATTCGTGCTCGCAATGACTCCGGCGACACACCCCAAAAGGGTTCCAGGCTCTCCATGATTGTGTCCAGCTCATCAATGAACAGAAAGTCCTTTGACTTGGCCACTTCGAACCACTTGCCAAAGTGAGGCGGTGGGGGTCTGCCATACCTCCGCTTGTACTCGGCCACAGCCTGTGAGACGGTCTGAGACTGTGAAGCCAGCTTGCTCTGGAAGTATTGCTGTTGATTCTTGATCAGACGCTCGATTGGATGGACCGGGCCAAAAGATGGCTGTGGCATAGGCACCACTTTCCCAGATCCAACATGCGTAGTTGATGGCAGGATAATGCGAATCAAGGGCACAAGAAGAAGCCCAAACAGCAAGACCCGGCCGCCTCGAATCTTGGGTAGAGATTGATGGGCCTGCACAAGCGCCGCGGCGGCAACGAGAATATCGACTGTGCCAGCCAACTGTGTCAACACGAGCCTATGATCAGTCACAACGGATGCCGCCGTGACCATGGCAGCAGCCACAAAGGCGAAATTGGCAGAGCACTGCGCCATTAGCGAGAGACTCAGAAACCGGCTGAAGCCACAGAATCGGCTTCTAGGGGAGACGCCCTCTTTTAAAGGGTGCCCTTAAGACGGGAGATTTATGGACGTACAAGGGTGATAATGGCAAACAGCTGAATGACCCTCAGCATCACGAAGACGAGAGCAAGGACGTCCATGCTGGGCATAGGGGTCGATGTCAAGGCAAGAAACAGCGTGCACATTCCAAAGGCACGCAGGCTGATGGCATCAAGCGGATCGAGCAGTCTGGAAAAGAAGGCCCGGTCCATGTCGTGGGAGGAATCGCCGCGAGATATGGCGACCAAGGAAGAGTAAGCAGATGCTGTCAGAACGGCGTAACTGATGCCATATCTGAGCATGCGGTAGTCAAACCTTGGGCCTGAGAAGACCAAGCCAAGCACCGACACGATACACGTGGCGACCGTCGGAGCTGAAGGCATTTCATAGCTGCCTCCTGCCCTGCCCAGTGGTCGGGGCAAGGTATTGCTGAGGGAGACGAATAGGGTGACAATCGGCTATCACCATCAGCATCGAGGCCGGAGCTGGCGGCTACGGCAGCTGCAGCTATTGGGGCGAGAACTCACAAAGGCCCAGCGTACCACAGCCTCCCCAGCGTATAAAGTGACAAACTGGGACAGGACCAGCAGCAAGGCCACCAGGCTGGTGTTGATGTTGGTGCTGGTGGTGGTGTTCCTCAGCGAGGCCTTGGACGACGGGGGCATGCTTTTCTCTTCCTCATCGCTAGGAGACGGCGGAGAGTGCTTTCTCAACATCCTCAGCTTGCAAGCCCCTGCCACCACCGCCCACGCCATCCACTCCACCCACATCTGCTGTCCGTGTGGGAATATGGTGCTCAGCTGGAGAGACCACAAGGCCATTGAGGCCAGCGCACCTCCTGCCGCAAAGCCAGCCGGGTCCATGATGTGTTAGTATTGCCGTCGCATGAACGCTCAACTCAACCATCAGCCATGATCTGCGAAGGGAGTCACAGGCTGGTGGTACTATATTTGGGCTGTACTACTCCTTACCAGGTTAGTTTTTTGTTGAACTAACGAGTTGGCGGTTCATTGACACCGATTCAGCCAATCGCAATGACAGAAATATCGGGTCTGGCTCCCAACTGGCCAATCAGGAACAATCATAAAGGAGACCAATAGGGGCAGATCTGACCATTGATTGGCCGCGTGTGCCTTTCTGAGAATGGAACGCATCGGAAGAGATACCCCAGACCCTGGCTGCCGTTTAATTGCAGCCGGTGATTTAGGAGGGAAAAAAAATCAATCTTCGTACTAACTTGCGTGTACTGTCCGCAGCAGTAGAGCACTGCGTACGCGTTTACGGATTTGGCAGAACCAGACTAAGCTTAGATCGAACTAGTGCTCACCCCGAATGAAAATTTCTCAATTTCCTGTACCAACAGCTGACAAAAAGGATCCGAGGTTCGATCTCAACTGAGGTACACCACCGCCAAGACCCCATCAAGAACTACTTCCCCGCATTGAAGATCTGACCAATAATATTCTACAAGTCAAGGCAGCAAGGCAGCAAGGCAGCAATAACAAGGCAACAAGGCAGCAAGGCAACCACCTAGCCGACCTCCAATCACAGACTTATCTCAGTCTTCAGCAGAAAAGGGAGAGGGGAAAACAACAATTCGCCGCCTCCCAATGGCGACTGCAAAACCAGTGCTTGCCCTCCTCCAGCAAAGAATCTGGGACGCCCGTCTGCCGCTGGAGATCCACCTTGCACGCGACGAATCGAGGCAATACGCCTCCACACCCGCTTACCTCACCCCCGTGGCGCGGCTCAGCTACCTGCCTTTCCTACTAGAGCGGCTGCACCGCTACTTCAGCCCCTGGCTCATCGCCGACGCCGCCACAATCAGCCCGGAAGAGGGCTACTTCACCTTTGACGGCATCCCGCTGAAATGGCACTACCCGGTTGGCCTGCTCTACGACATGTACGTGCTCTCTGTCCAGGGCCCGGCGGCGGGGACAACAACTCAGGGTGGGAAGAACGAAAACAGCAACATACCTCTGGTATTAACCTTGCACTTCAACCGACCTTCATCATCATCACCTTCCTCACCCTCCACCGCAGCCAGCGCCGAAGCCACCATGGCAATCATCGGCATCACCCCGAGCCCCGTAGTGCTACACGACGCGTTCATCAACTCGCTCAAGGAAGCCGACTTTGTGCGGTCGGGCACGGCCAAGCCGATCATGTCGCTGCCCACGAGCGAGTCCAAGTCGCTGTGGACCAGCACCGTGGCCAACGACCTGCCCGCCTGGGCCAGGGTTCACGCCGTCTTGCTGCCCAAGACGGGCCAGTGGCGGGGGGTGCCGTTGCGGATATTCTTGCCTGTTCTGGATGATGATGATGATGGCGGCGGTGGTAATGATGATAATAACGACGATGACAATGATGATGACGACGACGACGACGACGATGATGATGGTAATGATAATAACAACAACGACGACGACGACGACGACGATAATTATAATAATACTAGCAAAGGCGGGAACCCCCAAACCCAAGCACACGCATCGAAAAATTCAAAACAAAAACAAAAACAAAAACCACGAGCACAGATACGAGTTGTCCAGGCTCATATCCCCCCTGTTATTACTACCACCACGACAGCAATAACAGGAGCAGCGGCAGCGGCAGCGGCAGCAGCAGCCAGGATACCAGCCGGAACCGGAACCGGAACTGGGGCCCACCACCAACAACACCAACACCAACAAACTATAGGATCAGCACTCAACTCGCTCTTCCCCAGCCTGTTCCCGTCGCGGCGCACCGCAGTGCTGGCGCGGCCGATTCTGCACGGGGCGGCGGTGCCGATGAGTGCGAATCTAGAGGACTTGGCGCGGTGGTGCTGCTATGCAGATGGGTGGGTTGGAGTTGTTGTTGCTGTTAATGGGTGATTTTTTTTTTGATTGTTTTCTTTTGGATTTCTCGATTTGAGCCGTGACAGAGCTAGAGAGAGAGAGCTAGAGCGAGAGACTCATCTATTACATTACAGCAATGATAGAGAGTAGAATCATCACACCCGAGTTCGACTTTTCACGCCCAGAAGCAAAAGGCCCCTCGTTCAGGCCCTTTGCTTCTTCTTCTTCTTCTTCTTCTCCTTGTCATTGCCGCCGTGTCTTGCTCAGCTGGTTCGTCTTCATCATCATCATTATCATCATCACCGTCCTGAGCACTATCCCCCTCTTCGTCCACCTCCTCCTCCTCCTCATCATCATCTTCATCATCATCATTATCATCATCACCGTCTTGAGCACTATCCCCCTCTTCGTCCACCTCCTCCTCCTCCTCCTCATCATCATCATCATCAAGGGGAAAGCCATCACGGTCAAGCTCCTGCAAGGGCCCACTTCCGGTCTCGCCTGCTCTCCACCACTTGCCCAGCATGAGCCGGCCACCGGGCACAATGACGCCCTCGTATGCATATGCATAACCGATGTCTGACCAGTCGAGCTGGCCGTCGAGCGCTCCGGAATACAAGTCCTCAAGCTGGCAGATGCGCTGCCTGGTCATGGTATCTTCAGCATACGCGAGGCTGCCATCCAGTGTGCTGACAGATGTTTTGAGCTTGGCTTTGAGGTGCGCAAGCAACACCTTCTCGCGTTCGACGGGGTCTAGGGGCAGCCCATCCTCGTCGAGGGCATGATTATTATTATTGTTGTTGTTGTCGTCATTGTCATCGAGCATGGCGGCGGCGGCGGACTGCTGTGGCATCGTGGTGGCTGAGCAGGAAAATTGCTCTGCATGGTTGAGGACCGAGATCATGTGCTGGGTCCGGGGTCGAAAGAGGACAAGGATGACTCTGTAAAACCCAGGGATGGGTGTGAGCGAATCAGGGATGCGATGAGCAATCCCGCGGAGGCGCAGCGATATGAAAGGATGATCGAGATAGATGGATGGCGAGGCTGATTTGCTGCGTGGCAGTTTGCTGGTTGATGCTGACTGCTGGCGACGTTCCAATTCTTCCAGGTTGATAAAGGGGGCAATGCCCCGAAGGTAGAATGTAGGCTCGTTAGACATGGTGGGTGCTGTAGATTCAAAGGCAGGAATCGAGCTAAAGATCCATGGCCATGTAGACGATGAGTTGTCGGTGTGAGCAGCAAAATCAAGTCTCTGCGTCACCACCCGTGTTAACCATTCCGGCCTGCTCAAGCAAGAAAAAAAAAAGGAAAAGGGGGGAAACTCACCAATGGTGCGACTTGGTCCCAGTCCTCGGCCATGGTCTGCTGCTCTTCCAGGTCGCCATCATCCTTTGGCCATGGTTGTAGACCGGTATAATGGCCGTGCCATACACCGTTCTTCATCGCTTCGAGATTGCCAAGCGGATCCTGCAAGGGAGCTGTCCACGCCTTGGGCGTGTAGCCAAGCTGCATGAGTGCCTTTGCCATTGGCGCATAGCTATTCTCGCCAAAGTCGAGCTTGTCAACATTGACTTTGCTGCCATCAATCAAATGCCTATGCCAGAAGTTTCTGACATGCAGCAGGGTGTTGAGATCAAGCGCGTATTCAATACCGCCAGGCTCACATTCGGGTAGTCTGGTGAAGAGCGTAGTGGGAGAGCGGCAGTTGTAGCCATACACGCGCGTGATATCGTAGTGATCTCTCGATGTCTGCACCTTGCTGGCCACGCGCGACTGTGGCGAAAGGATGAGGTGGCTCAGGGTGAGCTGAAGTGCCTCAAACAAGGCATTTCCATGACCAAACTTGACGACGTTGAAGCCGTAAAACGGAGAAGACAGAAAGATGGGAACCCACGGAGATGAGCCGATCCGGTGTATGTTTTTGGACGATTGCGGGCGAGTGCGCCACGGGGCTGGGTTATGGTAGGTCTCTAGGAAAAGGGGGTGAATATCAGGTTTCGACAAAGGGGGAAGAAACTCACCTAGGACCAAGTCTTTGATGACCTCCATTTGGATCGGTAGTCTCTGGTCGCTGCTGTCCTCAAAAGCAACAAAGCTGCTTGCGTCCAAAACAAATCTTCTGAGCTTGTAGGCGAGACAGAAATCACCGGG
Source organism: Chaetothyriales sp. CBS 134920 (assembly GCA_003693665.1). NCBI lineage: Eukaryota > Fungi > Ascomycota > Eurotiomycetes > Chaetothyriales > Domatiomycetaceae > Domatiomyces > Domatiomyces catenatus. Next base: position 260,392 of record QQSL01000008.1, read on the forward strand.
ACTGGGTATGACTGGATAGTCATACCTGGCCAGGAACCGGGTCCTCCATATTGGAGAATGGGGGGGGAGAATGCTGTGGGCTATGGTTTTGCTCACCAGGGCCATACTTGCAATGTCACGATCACTGCGGGCAAGGGTAGCGATCATTTGGTGCACCTGGAATTTGTGAGCTTGGGCAGGACGACGATGGTTGGGGAGCGTATACCTCAGCCGGGGCCTTCTCAAAGGGCGCAAGACATCGCAGTGGACTAATGGCCTTGACTTTGGCATGAGGCTTCGCTTTGAGGCGCTTGACTCTCGCAGCCTTTGTTCTGGTAGTCTTGCGCGACTTGGGCGCAGATAAATCCTGCGATTTGTGCCTGGACGACGACTTTCGGCCTGCCAATGACTTTCGGCCTGTCGTTGACTTTCGGCCTGTCGACTTTACGGGCTCATAATCAGGATCACTGTCGTCGGCAGTGGACCAGTTGGGGGGAGAAGGGCTGGGAGTTATTCGGGGCATGGTTGCCGGATCTGTTCAGTGAATAGTAAAGCTGCAAGAGAGCGTATGGGTTAGGACGGCACAGTCGTCGATAGATGGGCTGAAGAACAGATCCACTTGGGCATCACAGGCGATGGGAGAAGAGCACACTCGAGAGCGAAGGCCGAAGGGTTCATCACTGAAGGTTCTGTGACAGATTCGCAGTGAAGACATCAATTTTGTAGGTCATAACTCGTCTTAGTTCTACCTCACTGGTGTCTGTGTTAGCGAGGGTAGTATGACAGTAGCACCAGCAACAGGAATCCTGTGAGAGTATATGTTGTGACCTGGGAGGAGTAGAGCGAGGCTGCAGCACTCTTGTCGGCGCCAGACTGGGGTGAGATGAGGTATATCTCGCCAGAGCTATCCGAGCTCATAAAGATGCGTCCCTTGTCGTCAATAGCCAAGGAGACGGGTCTGAAGCACTGATCAGGGCATTTTGACACGTCTTGATTAGCCAGTATGTCCCTGGCAGCGGTCAAGCTGGCCACTGGCTCGACAGGCTCTCCATTTCGATCGAAACTGACGACTGACAGCTTATAGCCCACAGGGTCGGTCCTGTCCCAGCTGCCGTGGAAGGTGATCCATGCCTGCCGACCAGTATGGTTAAACTTGATGTCCAGAGGTGCCATATGAGCCTGGAATACCAGCCGGGGCGCAGTCTGCTCGGCACAATAGGCGTCGGTGCGGTTCTCATTGTCCAGATCTTGGCTGGGGTTGATGGCAAACTGACTGCCCACCGAGAGATTGCCGTTGTTTGGGAGGTCTTGAACCTGCCAGGCAGAGAAGCACCACGGGTACCCAAAGTTGGATCCCAGGCTGCTAGAGTTGGCAAGGAAGCCTAGGAGATTCAGCTCCTCTGCCGGATTGTCTTCATGGACATCGACATTATAGCGGTATATCTCGTCTGCCGAGTTCTCGACGCCATAAATGGCACCGCTGACCGGGTGCTCGGCAATGCCGACTTCATTCCGCAGACCCCAGCCGAGTCTCAGTCCATCTTCATTATAATCGTAGGAACCGGTGAGATTGGTGAGGTCGAAGGCTTTGACCTGGGCAATGCCAGAGCCGACGCTGGCCGCCTGGAGGTCGAGATTCTCAACGCTGCCGCGGCTAATGACAATCATACCAGGCACGCTCCTCGAGAGAAGCAAGGTGCGGGTGGTGTGGCCAGAGCCATCCATATTTACCACCAGTTCCTGGCGATCTGTCGCGCTCAGGGCACGGGCGTTGTACCTCCATGAGTAGGCGGTGCTGGACGAGGAGGCGAACAAGGTGCTGCCATCGGATGAGATCTCGATGCCATGGTTTAGCTGTAGCAATAGTCAGTTGGGCTCATGCAGCAGTCAACAGAGCTCCTCACGTCCAGAGCCGGGGTGACATCTTTTGACGACTTCACAGACACACAGCCGTCCTCCTCTGTCAGGGTATGGGCTGAGATCAGGCCGCGATCCCTCTCGACCACCAGAAGGTTAGCTTCAGCATCCAAGGCGATGCCGCGGGGCGATGCCAGGCCTGTAGCCACCACCTGCACCTGGTAACCTGAGGCGACGGACGGCTGGATTCTGCCGTAAGGACGGGGTCCACATGACTGTTGGGCATTAGCTAGAAATGCAGTGACAATCAGCAGCGACAAGATCTTCATCGTGCCAGAGACAGTCTACAGCAGTCACCACCTCCACCAGCTTACTCATACACATGCACACGTGTAGTACGGGTCTTGTCCTGCCTTGCATATGTGATATGTGGCCAAGAGGTGGATGATACGGAGATGATGACACAGCATGCATGGCCAAGAGATGATGATACCTGGCCAAGAGATGATGATACCTGGCCAAGAGATGATGATACATGGCCAAGAGGAGAAGGAAGCCTTCGAAACAGGGACGCGGTCCAATGGCACTCAGGGATGCCAACTGCGGGCATTAGCCCATGTCTGCAGATGCCACTCTCTACGCCCAACCTTGCTCTAGGCCGTCGCAAGAAGAAACTCTCACTGGACCAGATTGTCGGATACTTGGCCGCCGGCTTGGGGATGACAACATCTGCCGTGAACTCACTCGTCTACCAGCCCGAGAGTACTGACGAGGCCGCGGCTGCCGGCTTCATTCTCCTCTCGATGATCTCACATCTCGTCGCTGTCTATCTTTGGGCAGCCGCGACGCCAGCCTCGTTGGCCTGCGCCGAGATCTTCTTCTTGTACGCATTGACGTCGCCTGCAAACTTCTCAACCCGGCCGCCGTCACAGACCCACAGGCTGGTGCATACATTCTGCAGCATTGTGACGTCGTGGCTGACCATAAGCACACCCCCTTGGAACTGGTTAAGTGCCGACGAGAGTGCATCCATGGCCTCGATATCGAGGTGGTTGGAAGGCTCGTCCAGCACGAGAATGTGCGGATTGGTCAGGGACAGGCACGCAAACGCGACACGCGACTTCTGACCTCCTGACAGTAGCTCCAGCTTTTGTAGGCCGGTCATGCCAGTGATGCCAAATGCACCTAGATGCCGCCTGTACTCCTCGTCTGTCTTGCCCGGATAGGTCTTTTGCATGAAGCCGACGGCCGAGGTGTTCATGTCGAGTGCGTCTACGTGGTGCTGGGCGAAGAAGCCAATCCGCAGCCGAGGATGTTGTGATATGAGCCCAGAAGATGGCTGGAGCTGGCCAATTAGCAGTTTCAGAACCGTCGTCTTACCAGCGCCGTTGGGCCCAACGATGCCGATTCGAGAATCAAGCTGGACGTCAAGGTCGACGTTCTTGAGCAGCGGCTTTTCCTTGGTATAACCAAATGAGACATTGGTCATCTGTATGATGGGCGGCGACAGCTTCTCCACATCAGGGAACTTGAAGTGCACACTGTACTCAGCCTCGGGAGGGGTCAGGACTGGCATTTTTTCCAGCTTCTTTATCCTCGACTGAGCTTCTGATGACTTGGCCGCATTGTAGCGGAATTTGTCGATAAAAGTCTGCAGATGGGCGCGTTCAGCCATCTGCTTTTCGTATTCTCGTTGTGCGTTCTTGCGGCGTTCTTCCTTGGTTGCATAAAACGAGTCAAAGTTTGCGCCCTTGTAGTAGTCCAGCCGCTCGGAGTGCTGGTATATGATATCGGTGGCTACTTCGTTCAGGAAGGCTCTATCGTGGGAAACAACGAGAACGGTGCTGGGGTAGGTCTGTAGGTAGTTGGAAAGGAAAGTGATCGAGGGAACGTCCAACATGTTGGAAGGTTCGTCGAGCAAGAGGAGGTCTGGTTCGCAGAAGAGGGCTCGGGCAAGGGCCAACCGCATCCGCCAACCACCAGAAAAGGTCTTGGTTGCGAACTGTTGGCGCTCGGGGGAGAAGCCGAGGCCGGCAAGGATGCTGGCGGCGCGAGACTCTGCTTTGTCGGATTCCATCTCACTGAGTTTGGCATGGATGTCGGCAAGGGTGGTGTCGAGGCCTTCACGTTCCTGGTCGAGGCGATTGGCATCTTTGGACGTGTCTGCCAGTTTGGACCGCTCGCTCTCGATGTCTGCTAGTTGCTTGCTGATCTTTTCTTGCTCTGCGAGCAGGTGCTTCCGCCAGACATCGGCGTCAAGAACAGCTTGCAAAGCCGGGGTATCGTCGCCAGTGATTTCCTGCTCGACGTGCAAGATGGATATGTGGGTAGGGATGGCGATTTCTCGACGGCTCAACGCTCGCAGGAGTGTGGACTTGCCTATACCATTCTGGCCCACAAGACCATAGCGTCTCCCATAGGCCAATGTGAGCGAGGTGTCAGTCAAGATGCGCTTACCGGCAATTGAGACATCGATGGCATCCACTTTGATGTCCTTACTCTTGGCCTGAGCATCGGCACCCAGCTGGAGCGGGTTGACGGCCATGAAGAAGTCTTCGTACGACTGGGTGGCGTCTGGCTGGTCAAGCAGGCGTGAGGCCTCATACTCGACATTCTTCATCTGCTTCTTGTCTTGCTTGGCTCGGATCTTGCGCTCGGCCTTTTCAAGCTTCTTCTTGTCGACCTTGGACTCGATCTTACGAGTGTTGGTCGCTTCGAGATCTACGGCGCCACCGGCCAAGGCCAGGGTGGAGGAGATGTTGCGTTGAGAGCTGACCTGGATGGTCTGGTCGAGCTTCTTGGCCGCAAAGGGCACCTGCCTGCGGTCGCCATCATGGCCATTGGCATCACTTAGCTTGGAGATAGACTTTCCGACGAGATTGCGAATTGCAACTTCATTTTCAGCAGAGAAATCACCAGATGCAGACAACAGCAGTGCCGTTATCGCTTCCAGGGCCTCGTCCAGAGGCGACTGGGCACTGGAATCGTCCTCAGACACATACAGCTTGCTGGCATGATCGACGTAGCCGACCGAGTACTCGGATATGAGGTGATCGATGTTCGGGATCAGCACCTCGATATCGGTCTCCATGCTGACAACGGGGGAGGGTGGCAGGTGGAGGAGAGGGTGGAGGGGCGAGGTGGACGACGACACGGTCGGTGCCGGGGGGGTGAACCCAGGTAACGGGCCGTATTTGTGCGAGACTATTCCGGACCAGGATTATTATACTTGAGGCCGTTCCAACCTTTTTGGTGGTTGCAATCGAGGCGGTCTGGCTGGCCTGGAGGGTGTGTGACGACAGTGTGTGGGACACCAAGATTTGGTCTTGGCATGAATGGAGTCGAGGCGCGTCACTGTCAGCGAACGGCGGAGCGCGGTTGCAAATTTGGGGGCCCAGTGCCTAAACCAGGGATCTCCGGGGGGACAGATCGCGGATGCAGGAACGAGGATGAGCAACTTACTTGATGACGTGAGAATGCAGCGATCGCTGAGCCCTCACTTTCCATCATCCTATTCGTACTGCAAGGCAGGGAGCAATTTCAGGCCGCGCTCTGCGATGGACACTGGACGGCGCGGGCTGGTTGGTGTTTGCCGCGGGCCTTTGCCTGCTTCTAGCGCGATGAGGAAGATGGGCGCCGCACTAGGAATGCAAGCGCATCCAGGTTCGGCCAGGGTGCTTGCGCATGTTGTCGTTCCATGGGGTCCGTGGCAGTCTGCGACAACGGCGTTGCCAAGCTCGTGCTGGCTATGGCTGTCGGTATATCGTTGTCCCTCCCGACGTATTACAGTCGCTTCGAGGGCCAAATCTACAACCCTGGTCTACGGGCGAATCAGTGGGAGAAGGCACGGGTGGGTATGGGCAGTGCCGCCAGGAGATTCCCTGCATATGTGGCAATGAGACAATTCAATGTTCAACAGCTGAAATAGGCAGCTAGTGATTGTTCAGGCAATATTAAATTACATTGTCAGGCGCGGTACCGGCCTCGCCCAAGCAGTGTTGGCCCCTCGTCTGGGACTGAACTACGCCAAGTACACGAGTGTACTAGGGCTGCCGAGCAGGCTAATACAGTAATTAGTCGCACTTGTTACGGGATTACAAGCACGAAGTACCAGTATGATGGCTGAGCCAATCCGACGACTGGCAAACAAGGAGTCGATCCTTCTGACCAGGAGCCCTGGAGGATGGGGAAGTGGATGCAACACAATGTCCGAGCATACAGTAGTGTGGTCTTTGATCTGTTGGCTGCAGCCTCGATGCGTTCACGGCTCTCATGTGGCTCCTACACACAGCCAGTGTAGCGTGAGAGAATGCTTGATTTTGTTTCTGGCTTGGTGGCTGAGGGCAATAATACTTAGCTTCAGCTGTACTGTACTCTGTATTACGACATCATACCGGTGTCCTCCCACCTTGCAGCCCTGTCTGGCAGGGATCAGCCAGAGATGTTGTGGGTGGGCCGGGCGACTCGCCTGGCTTAGCCCGTGGACAAGGATAATAAGAGAGTGGTGACTAGGGCAGGCAAGCTTGAGTTGGCCAAGGGGAGAGTACCCTGAGTACAGTAATTAGATCCAAGCGATAATTATTAGGTTTGGCACTCGGCTTGCTGCCGTGCCTGGGCGTGGGATTGAGCGCCCGGGATGTTCATTCCAGGCATGCCAACTTAATTCCTGGGCATCAGTTCAGAGTGCCCTGTACTCGTAATTACACCAACTGGCCGACGCTTGGCGCAACAGTTTGCTCTCTTAACTGGGGTTCGTGGTATCACTACACTGGAGAGGTCACTAAAAGACGCCACTGTACCACCAGCAGTTACTCAGTTACAGTACGGTACGGCAGTTAAGATGCAGCAACCCAGCAATATGATCTGTATGAGCACCATCGTCGACACGGTCGTACCCAGGCGCCCAAGCTCGCACACACATATATACAGTCGCTGCCGTGTCGTGTGTCTTGTGTACACGTACGCGCGTGGATGGCCAGCCGTGTCAGAGTTTGGTGGTGGACGGGCCTCTATTGGGCCGTTTAGACACCGTGTTACAGCGCCTTTCCACCCAGGCTTGCATGCCCGCCCTGTAGAACCAGCTCAGCAGCGGGGGGCTGGCTGGCTGCGGCAATAGGAAGAACGATCTGGAGGTAATCATACTGTCCCATAGCGATAGCAAAACACTACGTGGAGCTGATAATCCCAATACCACTCCCGCCTTTTCCTCCACTGACAGGGCCGCTTAGCAGCCTCATTCCCGCCCAAACTCTAGGCTAATACTCTCTCTCTTGCTCTTGTCTGCCCTTCTCCATTACCCGTATTACCACCTGTTTCCTCTTTCCCATCCTTCCGCCCGCTCGCCCACTCGCTCGCCCACTCCCCTCGCGTCTCGCCCTTGCAGGCCTGTGTCGTCGATCGGCCTGTCTCGTTCCTTTTCTTTCTTTTGCTCTCCTTTTTGCTCTGGCCTATCGCCTCATCCCGCACGCCACTCGCTGAAACGCTGTGGCTGCCCGCCGCCGCTGTCCCAAAACTCAAGCCCCAACCCTGGTCCCCGGCCGCATACAGGCCTAATAATAATAAAGGGAGTTTAATCAGGCGCACCTTGGACCTCTGGTCGCTCCGCCTGCCCTTCTGTGACGCTCGCTTCACGAAATCCTACTCGACTCTCGATCTGCCCGGCACTTGACCTGCTCGACCTCCCCGACTCCTCCTGCCCGACCTACTCGACCTGCTCGACCTGTCTCGACCGTGCTGCCAGCTGCTCCTTCTCTCCCCTCCATGGCTCTCGCGACATGACTCAGCCGCCTCTGGCTGACCTCCTGCACTTCTGGGTGCCGAGCCCTGCGAGGCTCTGATCACCCATGCACGCGATGGACCCTGGCAAGGAGCACATTGCCACTGTAAGTTGCAGCCTTGTCCTGTCCGGCCTTCTGTCTGCTCTGTTCAGGAGAGTTGTGCCCAGGTCCGCTGACTGGCTATCTAGCTCTGTGCTGCTGGCACCCTAGGCATTGCTGCCACCGGCTTGGCTCTGGGCACAGATACCTCTCTGACCTGGTCGAGGCCTGGCAAGCGCAAGTCGCCCGGAGCAGACGTCTCATACTCGCCCGATCCCGCCGCGTCTGCCTCTCTGCCGTCGAGCTCTCGCCGAGCTGCGTCGCAACCGCTGCCACAGCAGCTCCATCCGCAGCCGCAACAACAACAACAGCAGCAGCAGCCCAACCTGCTTCTCCGCCCGTCCTCTTCTCTCTTTAGCCGCAAATCACGACCGGACGCAGACCGCATCTCAGCCAGTGAGACCTCCTTGAGTCAGTCGCGAGCCAGTTCGCTCAGCCGACGCGGCCGCCGACCAGTCACACAGGGCAAAGACGCTTCGAGCGTGAGCGAGGACACTAGGCCGCGATCCTCGTGGCTGCGACGCATGTCAACATCATGGGACACCTCACGACCGACCTCGTGGCTCTCTGTCAACGGTGGTGGCGGGAGCAGCGAGGCCAGCACGTCCCAAACCGCTTTCGACCGTCCCAACCGACTGGTCAAGCGCTCGACCTCGCCGCAGTTTCTCTACTCTGGTCACCCCGGCCGCTCGTGGTTTCGGCGCCCAGCTACGAGCCACCAGCGCTCGGCGTCATGCGCGCCTGCCACTATTGCCCATGTACAGGGCATCATCGAGCAGCCCTCGGCAGAAACATCACGTTCTTGGTCGCCCTTCTTCAGGACTGGCTACACGAGCACCAGCAGGTCTGGCTCGGCCATACTGCGTGATGCTGCCAGCATCAGAACAGTTTCGGCCGGGAGTATGTCCCATCCCACGCTGGTGAATGGCACCGCCGTCCACACGCCCCAGGAGTCGCCCGAAGACCCAGACTTCAGCCTTCATTCCTCGCCTGATTTGAAGGGACTATCTACCCAGCGCCGCAACAAGCTGCGCAAGACTGGCCGTGGCTACGGCAAGACCCGCAACTTTACTGAGCCCTCGACTGCGGTGTTCAAGCAAGATGTGCACGCGTCCAGCTTGTCGTTTGGCCGCCCATCCCCACTCGCGTCTGGCTCACAGTCGTCCACCTTCGATCTCGACTCTCCATCCGCTGGCCCAATCTTTCCCTCAAGCCCAGTCACCTATCACACGGCCCGATCGAATATTCTTGTCAATAAGCGGAGCTCTGCAACGCCTTCAGATCCGAATACACTGGATTCCGAGTGTGACGCCAGGGTGTTTTCCGACGACGATTACATGGACTTCCGCAGTGACACCGCATATGACTCGCTTGCGACCCGAGCCACAGCCAGTAGCCACTCGGGCTTCCGCCAGCCCAAGATTGAGACCATCTTTGACGAGCCCAGCAAGGAGCAGATCAACGGACATGGCCCAACTCTTGAGGCTTTAATGCAGCGCACTTCTCTTTCGGACCACCGCTCGTCTGGCATTCAGGCCACTCCGCAATGGTTGGAGAATGTTGGCATTGATACTCAAGGACTCGACCATGACAATGGCAGCGCAATGCTCACGCCGCCAGTGCCTACAACGCCAGAGCGAGAGAGCTGGGGTCCCAGCTGGGACAAGCTTAACGCAACTCCCTTGGCAAATGCCACGCGTCGACTCGTTGATGATTGCATCCCCTCTTCTCCCGCCAGTATGATCAGACATAGACGCTCCGCAGACAGAGGGGCTGTGCCAAAATATGTCGGTGGCCAAATCGCGCAACCCTACGACGATGACGACGAGGTTCTGCCAGCCCACGAGGACCAGATAGACCTTCATGAAGATGACTCGATCGATTGGTCGCCCAAATCTACGCGCGATGACAAACAGGGGTTCATGCAGCAGCCCGGTACACCGCCTCGTGCATACGTGCATCAAACCGTTGGCACTTGCCAAGATTCGGACTCGACCAAGCGATCCTCCATCTTCGACTGGTCTGAGCAACAGAAGTCTGCCAGCGAGGCGCCAAATGGCATGTGCCTGAGGCCCAAGACGGTACACGGCAACCAAGGCGAAGACGGCCCTCGAAGTCGAACGTCGGGAAGGAAGGAGCGTAATGTATCCCATTTACGCAGCCAGAGTGTGCCTGTCAATCGAGAGGGTGGAGTGGACATCGATGGCTCTGCGACCAGCGCAAAGTTCAGCACTTGGGGCTTGGGGCACAAGCCTGTGAGCGAAGAATGGAGCGAAGATTTTGAGTTTGACGACGTCGAAGAGATTGATGAAGCTCAGGTCGCCACTCTGCGGCCCGTGAACCGTGACTCGATCCGCAGTGTGCGAGTGCCGCAATCGATCATCGATCGCCAGGCTAGTGTCCATCTCCAGTTTGGTCAGGTGCAAGAATTCATGGCCCTGGTCGAAGAGCTGAAGCGGCTTCGCATGCAGGGTGCCAGTCTCGGCCTCCTAACCGGTCAGTCTAGGCAGCTGTGGGAGGATGCGGAAAACATCATCAACCTGGCTACTCTCAACAACGAAGACGAGCCTCCACTTCAATCCTCCTCTCCGACAGCCTCTGACTTTTTTGGAGAGGATTCATCACCGAGTAGTCGCCGAATCAGTGCTGAAGAGTCACGGCAGCTATTGCTCAATCCGCGCGTGGTCTCGAATCCAGTTACACCGCCGACGGGACGTCCGAGGGGCGAGAGTCTGGCTCAAGCACGCAATTTCCTGCAGACAATCCAGCAGCAGAAGAGCAGTCAAGATGGGTCCCCGGCCGAAGCGCAACTGCGAGCGCGGGCCAAGATGCCGTTCGATACCCAAGATCTTCGCAAGCTGGTTGAGCGTGCAGGCGTCATCACACGGGCACTCAAGGAAATTGTTCGAAAGGCCGAGGGCGTATCGGTCAGCCCTCAACGCCTCACCCAGCACAACAGCCATGATCCCACTCTCAGCCATATCTTCAACCCACCTGACGCTTCTCCGACCCCGTCATACCGGAGGGTAGCTTTGCCGGAGAGTCGAAGCGCCAACAGTTTCCTGGGCAGTGTCGGCAGTAGCGATGCTGAGGACCGACCGCCATCTCGAATTCGCTATCACGCAATTGTCGAAGCCAATTGAGAGCTTCGTGCTCACCTAATCACACCAACGTCTCCTTTAGCCTGGGTTGCTCCAAGAGACCATGTACAGTACGACGGAACGGACTTGACGGAACAGAAAAGAAGGAGCAGATGCATTGATGCTGGCGTATTCACATGCCACCAGGGGTGTCCTCATGAGTTTTAGGGTTCGGGACATACAAAATGTACGACTATGCACTGTCCCAGGGGCAAGCTTGCTATGTCGGGGACTCGGCAAGGAAATCTTTTATGACCAGGGACGAAACGATTTTCTTCTTGTGGGCCTGGCAGGACGAAATGTACAGCTGACCGCCATGGAGAAGAGTTTGTATTTCTTTTGGGGGGACCGCAGTGTTTCTTGTCTTTTTATTGCTCATCATGGCTTGGGAAAGCCAGGCACCAAAAAGTGGAGGTGGATTGATTTGACTAGACTGGTCAACAAAAGACTTGGGAGGGGGTGTGTGCCTTGCAAATGCCTGCCTAATGGTAACAGAGCTTCAGTGAAAGAATCAAAGAAATGTTAATAATTCAGTCGACTTTGGGGTCTGAGTAGAGCTGCGGTTTGGAAACGACCGTGCTGTCGACATGTTAGTGTATTTATCATATGTACCAGCAGATTAATAGTATGAGTAGTTGAGATCTATTTGGCAATCAGCACTCGTATACAGACTGTCAATAATGCTTGTCCACTTGCAGCCCATCATGAGAGAGATCGAAATAGAGAATGAGAGATCGAAATAGAGAATGAGAGATCGAAAGAGAGGATGAGAGAGAATGAGAGATCGAAAGAGAGAATAGAGAATGAAACATGCTTTCTGTCGTCATCGAGGTTAGCGGTGTCATCGTTGTCGGGTAGATCCCGATGTCATCTACAACTGGCAATCTCATCTTCACCCAGTTGGTCTTTTTATAGTCTGATGCACAGTCTGTCGTGGGTGAGTTTGAAGCGTCAGAAGAGCGGTGAATTGATTGCATCGTCCCATTTAACTCCCGTTGTCAGGGCGCAGCCTCTGATTGGCCAGAGCAGCAGCAGGGCTTTGTCTTGGCGCTTTGTCCCAAAACCAACCTCAACCCAGCACAGAACCTCTGAGCTGTACGCAGGCGCCGGACAAAGCCAGATTGAAGCTCCAACCCACACACACACACTCCCCGACTGCTGCTGCTTAACGCCTCTGCCCTGCACCCCGCCAGCAGGCTCCCGCGGTGTTCGACCGCAGCCCCCCTGCTCGCCGCACGCGCCGCCCGCCACCCTCCTCCCCCGCCCTCGACTCATCTTACACATCTTCCAACATATCATGCCTTCGCCCTGCCTCCGCCTGCCCGTGCGCAGCTCCACGCCCCTGAGCCGCCGTCTGCTCGCGTCGTCACGGCAGCAGCCCACCCGCTCGCTGCCGTCGCCGTCGCCGCTCCTCCGCAGTCGCCAATCTCCTGCGCCATGGCTCAGCAGCACCCGCATGTACACGACCACGGGCGGCCACGCCGCTGCAGCCCCGGCGCCGCACGGCCACAAGGCACACAGTGACGCGGAAGCCGCAGGAGCAGCCGGGCACGGGCACGGGCACGGTGGCGAGGGCGACCACCACCACGAGGGCGACCACTACGACCCGCCCGGCGGCTGGCTCTGGGGCGTGCGCCCCGGCGAAAAGTACGAGAAGGAAGGCTGGGAGCGCATCTTCACCTGGTTCTACATCGTGCCCATAGTCGTCGGCACAATTGTCTATGTCAACAAGGAGGATACCACGTGAGTTTTTCCTTCTTTTTGCTTCCTCCTCATCATCATCATCATCCTCCTCATCCTCCTTTCGCAAATCAATACGAAAAAAAAAAGTAGAAAAAAAAAGGAATTCGAAACTGACTCTTGTCCCAAGGATACAAACCTGGGCCCTGGAAGAAGCAAGACGGAGGTTGGACAAGGATGGTCTTCTGGCTGATCCTTTCCCCAAGGGCGTGCCCAATACTCATGCCAAACAGACAGGTCATGATTGATTGATTTGATTTTTCCCCCCAACTCGAACACTTTTTCTTGCTTTTTCTTTTTGCTGTTGTGTATATGTTACAAGTATTCTTTTGCTTTTGGAGGGGGGCCGGGGGGCAGGCCTGGTAGCTTGCTTGTGTATATATGCAATATGCTATATGCAATATGCACACACACATGAGACCGAAAAGAAGGAGAGTGATGAGGGAGGCAGCATGGGAGATGATCTAACCTGTCTGTCTGTCTGTCTGTCTGTCTGTCTATCCGCCTGCCTACTCTGCTACTAGTAGTTGGTCAGTTGGCTGATTGATTGATTGATTGATTTGCTCATTGGGCATGGCCTGGCATGGCATGATTGTGCATAGAAATTACAACTGCTACTACCACAACCTACTTCTGCATATCACACACACACCCCTTTATTCACTGCCATCATTACAATAAACCCCCTTCCTCCAACCCCAGGCTCAACCAGACTAGATAGGTTGTCAGATCAAAAACAAGAGCACACACCCACTGTGCAAAAATGTGTGCAAAATTTTGTGTGAGAGAAGAATTTTTGTGCAATCATCAACAGTCACCAGAACAGGTCTATCTACAGAATCTGTGACAACATATGGTGGTCTAGCTAGGGCACGCTTTTTTGTCCCTTTCCCCCCTTTTGTATTATCATAATATTAAAGACATGGTCGAACAAGTTGAAAAGAACCGTCTCTCTTTCAACTGAGAAGACAGATGGTGGTGGCTTGGCTCTCTCTCCATGCTTTCATGCTGAATCAAGTTCATTTCTTGTTCCTCGCAGCCTGCTCCTTCTGGTACTTGGCGACCAGCTCCTTCTGCAGGACAGGTAGGGCTTCGGCATAGTGGGAAAACTCCATGGAGAACTCGCCCTTGCCCTGGGTGGCGGCGCGGAGGGTGGCAGAGAAGCCAAACATGCCGTTGAGACTGACATCGGCCCAGACGGTGAACTCGTCGACGCCAACCTCCGAGTCGTTGATGATGGCATTGCGCTTCTGCAACAGACCAACCACACTGCCCTGGAACTCGGACGGGGCAGTGACGACGGTCTTCATGATGGGCTCCAGCACCTTCGGGTTGGCCTCCATAAAGGCCTTGCGGAAGGCCTGTTGGGTCGCGTTCTTGAACGACATCTCGGACGAATCGGTCATGTGGGTGGCACCGTCGTTGATGACCATGAATGTGCCGAGGACCTTGTGGCCAATGAGAGGGCCCTTTTCACAGGCCATGTGGAAGCCCTTCTCGCAAGCGTACAAGAACTTCTCGTCGATGGTCATACCCACAACGCGCTCCTCAAACTCGTTGCCCTTGACATCGCCCGTTGGCTCCATGAAGCCAACAACTCGCGCGAACTCACCGGGTCCGCCAGACTGCTTCTTGAGCAGGTGGTCAAACTCAACGTGCCTGGTGATGGTTTCGCGGTAGGCAACCTGTGGCTGGCCGGTCTCGCAGTCTACCTTGTACTCTCGCCGCATGCGCTCAACGTACACTTCCAGGTGCAGCTCACCCATGCCAGAAATAACGGTCTGCTCAGACTCGGCGTCAAAGTGTACGCGGAAGGTGGGATCCTCGCGTTGGAAGCGGGCAATGGCCTTGGAGAAGGATGACAGATCCTTGTTGTTCTTCGGCTTGATTGACAGTGACACCACCGGTTCTGGCACGAACATGGAGGTCATGGTGTAGCCCAGCCGGCCATCGGTAAAGGTGTCACCAGACGCACAGTCAACGCCAAAGACGGCACAGATCTCACCAGCTCCAATCTCGGTTACTTCTTCCATTTCGTTGCTGTGCATGCGCACGATACGCGGGATCTTGACCTTCTTGTCGGTACGGGCATTGTACACCATGCTGCCCTTGCGCAGCTTGCCTTGGTAGACGCGGAAGTAGGTCAGCTGTCCAAAGTTACTCTCCTCCAGCTTGAAAGCGAGGCCGACAAATGGGAGAGAGTTATTGGGTGCCAGCTTGACCGGTGCTTCGTCCTGGTTGCGGTCCAGGGCCGTGTTGTTGACCTCGGCCGGATTGGGCAGGTAATCGCACACGCCGTCAAGCATGGGCTGGATGAACTTGTCGGCGAGCGCAGATCCCATAAAGACGGGTGTGAACTTGAGTGATAGGGTGGCCCGGCGGATGGCGGCTTTCAGCTGCGGCACAGTCGGCTCGATCTCGTCGAGGAACAGGTTGGCCATTTCCTCGTCAACGTCGGCTACGGTCTCGATCAGCTTGGCGCGGCGTTCCTGGGCCAGCGGCAGCACATCGGCGGGGATTTCGTCCTTGACCACGATTTTCTCGCCGCGTTCGCCTTCGGCATAGATGGCCTTCATGTTGACGAGGTCGACGACACCGTGGAAGTTGTCCTCCATTCCGATGGGCACCTGCACTGCGGCCGCAGCAATCTTCAGCTTCTGGTTGATTTGGTCGACGGCCTTGAAGGGATTGGCACCCATGCGGTCCATCTTGTTGACAAAGCTGATACGGGGCACGTTGTAGCGGCGCATCTGGCGATCGACAGTCATGGTCTGCGACTGCACGCCAGACACGGCACACAGAATCATGACAGCACCGTCGAGCACGCGCAGCGCACGCTCAACCTCGATCGTAAAGTCGATGTGGCCAGGCGTGTCGATCAGATTGATATGGTAGCGCTCCTCTTTGCCCTCCTCCATTCTGTTCCAGTCGCAGAAGGTTGCAGCCGACTGGATCGTAATGCCCTTTTCACGCTCAAGATCCATCGAGTCCATCTTGGCCCCGACCGAGTCTTTGCCGCGCACCTCATGAATGGCGTTGATACGCCCCGTGTAGAAGAGCACACGTTCCGTTACCGTTGTCTTGCCCGAGTCGATATGTGCCGCGATACCGATGTTTCGTACTCTTGACAGCCGATACGCTTCTTCCGGCGTCAGTGTGTCCGTCGTTGACTCAGAACCATCGTCCTGTCTGCACTGGGGTCAGTCGGGTGCCCAGAGCAAAAAGAGGTGGGCGCGGCCTACTCAGGAGTCGCGGCGGCTGCGGCTGCAGCTCCCCGCTGTTGCTGCCAGTGCCGGACCAGCGGTTGTCGGTCTGTCTGCCTGAGTCGCTGAGACGATGTCAAGGATGATGACGGCGACTGCGATGCTGGTGACGATGGCATTGGTCTCATCGCCGTCGTCGAGAGACTGCGGGTGCAGACATCGGTTCTGCTCGACCGCCCGATGGTGCTGAGTGCCCGTGCTGGGCCCCGCACAGCCCATGATGCACTCATATTGCCGTCAGCGAGCACACACGAGGGGTAGCAGCACTGGAGGCGCTGTACTGTACACAATAAAATCTTCGAGCATGATTCCCTCGTTTGGGAAGGGGCGGCCCCACTAGCGCGCTCCCATATCCCTCTGATTCGTCAAAGCGGAGAATGAAAGACATTTCTGCCGACCAATCACGAGGAAGATGATAAACTCATGACTATATATACAGTAACATACGTGTAGAGAATGACTTGCTGTACTTGCCCCGATGTATGGTATTCCATGTCCTAGGCTATTCAGACATGAAGCTGTTGAGGGCAATGATTTTCTGTATTATAGCAGTTTCCCTAAAGCGCTAAACACTAGGTGTTGCTAGCTAGTCCCAATATGAAATAGTCTCTTCTGTTGGCTTCCATTTGCACGAGGTGAAAAAGGTTGAGTCTACTGCCAGTCATAACTTAGCCAAGACTCTCGTTAGGACAGTAGCCTTGGAAGGTGCAAACCTTAAAGCTATTAATATTAAACTAGCCCCGCTTAAGAAAGCCTGACAAGAATTACATCTCAAGAAAGATGGACATGTATCATGATACTCCTGTTGCTACCTCACACAAAGGGCTGCCCCCTTTGCAGCTGCATATTCTAGATGCCAATCGCCAGTGGAAGCAACCCTTGAGGTGTTTGGGCACGCTTCAAGCCACAGAAGCCGCCCTGGAAGCAGCCACAGAGCTGCTGGACACCTAGGTCTTGTTAGATAGTTCTGTAGCAATATGACACCGAGACAAGATCAACTTCGTCAGGAACCACAGACTTCTGCAGGACAAGGCATCGAGGCAGCAGATGCTAAGTGTGCGAGCAACTGGATCTAATCATTAGAAGGCTCAAGTATTGAGAATCCGCTACAGCAGTGCGCCAACCTCGCCCATAGACGCGGATCCAACCATCCCGCTGACTCGATGGACCACACCTCGACGCCCGAAAGTTTGCAAACAGAGGAAGAGGGAAACGACTCAACAGCTGCAGTTTCCAGCAGCCTGTTGCCCTGTAGATTCTGGCCGAAGATCCACGCCCGGTCTGGTGTTGGCCCTCAGATTGCGGGGGCCGGCCTGGTCAAGCGGCAGTTTCTTTGCGATCGCGGTGAAGAGTTCTTTGACGTTCGTGGCCGTCTTGGCCGAGGTTTCGAAGAAGAGCAGACCGGCTTCCTTTGCGTAGGCCTCGGCGTCGGCAGTCTGAATCGCTCGCTTATCCGGGTTCTCAGTCACGATGTCGACCTTGTTGCCGGCTAGAGCAATCACTATGTTCTCGTTGGCCTGTCGCTGGAGCTCCTTCACCCAGGACTTGGCCTTGTCAAGAGAGGACTGTGTCCGGTCAGTTTCTGCATTACCTGATAAATTCAGGCTACCCACTGCTTGTGTGATATCATACACCACCACGGCGCAATTGGCGTTTCTGTAGTACATCGGGGCGAGGGACTTGTATCGCTCTTGGCCAGCTGTGTCCCATATCTCGAACTTGACGGTCGTTGTCTCATCGAGGGCGATCGTCTGAGTTAGGAAGGCGGCGCCGATAGTCGACTCTCGGTAATCATCGAACTGGTCTTTGACAAAGCGAAGCACTAGGGAGCTCTGGGCCCTAGTTAGCCATGGAACAGGCAGCCGCTGAGCAGGGCTGTTCATACTTTGCCAACAGCAGATTCACCTGGTCACTGGTCAGCAGCGGCATCCTGCAGAAGGTCTTGCTATCAGCCCGACATACCGAGCAGGACGAGTTTGAACTGGGCAAAGCGGCCGCCTGGCGTTGGCCTCGAGGGACCCCGATTCGCCATCGCTTGGGGCTGATGTTGGGTGGCAAGGGAGGTGCAGTGATGCAGGCGTACGCGAGAACGGCGGCACGGGGATAGAAGCAGCGGTCGATAGGACTGTGGTGATGCGGGAGTGTGCTGTTGCTCTATCTGATTGTCGTCTTGAACAGGTGCAGTTGCCTGCCGGGTGTTGGCGGTTGAGACTCAGCCCGATGACCGCACCGGCGCCAAGAGAAGGCTAAGCTCATACTAGGCCAGTTTGGATTAACCTACTCTAGTGGATTCGTCATAACACGCTCAATCGAGCCTTCTTTGGAAGCATTCACTATCTCAGGCAGGCGCAACTTAAGCAGGTGCGATCACAACGTGAGGACTGAGAATGTGCTGGTAGTTGGAGCAGGGAGCGACGGAGACAATATGCTCCCTGGGCTCCTCTGGTAGTTACCTCCTAGCTCTGTAAAGACAGTAGAATTCAGAGGCCAGAGACAGCACCGGCTAGGAACTTCTCTGGCTACTGTTGGTATTTTGCTGTTATGGTCAGTTCTCCAGCATATGGTATCTGCAGTCTCCTGCCTGCACCAGCGAGCTGAGATATGGACGACGGATCGTAGCAGAGCATCGTGCTGCTCGGTTGAGCCTGAGCCTTAATGCCTCGGACACGCGGTCCTGGGCACGCACATGGGTGCCGCTGGAGAGAGCGCCAAGAAAGACACGCCGCCATCTATAAGCATGGCATGCAGCTGTGTGTTGCAGCCGAGCGAGACAGTCCATCCGCCGCATTGCTGCAATGGCGAGCCTCCTGCCCTTCCGGGACATCAATGTCCACTCGTCGCCCTCGCACTACGCCTTTACCTCGCCCTCGACGCCCTCGGCACCGACGCTGGTGGTCGAGCGGCCATCGGGCGACGTGCGGCTCAACAATGGACCGCTGCTGGGAAGCAAGCGAGTCTCCAGCATCGCCGGCATCCTGGGCATAATCAAGCTCAAGCTAGACAAGTACATCATTGTCATCACCAAGGCTGAGCCGGTCGGCAAGCTGCGCGGGCAGACCCTCTACCGCGTTGTTGCCACCGAATTTCTGTCGCTGCGTGAGCGGCGGGTCAGGGACCCCGATGAGGACACGTACCTGGCCTATGTCAAGGCCGTGATTGCCAACGGGCCGATGTTCTTCTCCTACTCGTTCGACCTCACCAACAGCTTCCAGCGCCAGGCGCAGGCCGATCCATCGCAGCCGCTGTGGCAGAGAGCGGACGACCGCTTCTTCTGGAACCGCTTCATCCAGACCGACCTAATCGACCTCCGTCTGGGTGGCGGCACTGGCTCAGGGCTGCGCAACAGCCAACAACAGCCCGGCGTCGACCCCTTCATCCTGCCCGTCATCTACGGCATGTTGAGGGTCAGCCCGGCCAAGATCAAGAACACCGCCTTTACATTTGCCCTCATCACGCGCCGCTCCCGCTTCAGAGGCGGCACCAGGTATTTCACCCGAGGAATAGACGGCAATGGCAACGTGGCCAATTACAACGAGACTGAGCAGATTGCCATATTGAATGACCACTCTGGCCAGCCAGCTGGCTTTGCAGCCGGCCAGAGCATCTCCAGTGGTGCAGGTGCGGGCTCCAGCACGGATGCGCAGATTTTGTCGTATGTGCAGACTCGAGGCAGTGTGCCGGTCTTCTGGGCTGAGATCAACAACCTGCGTTACACTCCAAGCTTGCAAATCAGGGGCATTGAAGCGGCCGTGGAACCGGCGAGCAAGCATTTCCGCCAGCAGATCAGCATCTACGGCGACAACTACCTCGTCAACTTGGTCAACCAGCGCGGCAGGGAAGAGCGGGTGAAGAAGGCCTACGAGCAGGTCGTCCGCGCTCTTAGCTCGTCCGCGGCCGAGGGCAAGAGTGATCAGGGCCAGTCATTTGACCGGCTGCACTACGTCTACTTCGACTTCCATCACGAAACAAAGGGCCTGAGATTCGAGCGCGCAGAGCTTCTGCTGAATGAGCTCAGCGACGGGCTACGAAAAGGCCAATACTTCCGAGGCGTTGAGATGCCCGGCCACTCTGGTCGGCTCGAGGCGCGCACACAGCAGACGGCGGTTGTGCGCACCAACTGCATGGATTGCCTCGATCGCACCAACGTCGTCCAGAGCATGCTTGGCCGCTGGGCGTTGGCACAGCAATTCACCGACCTGGGCATTCTCTCCTCCAACGAGCGTCCCAGTGACGACGCCGCGTTTGAGAACCTGTTCAGGAACATCTGGGCTGACAATGCCGACGTCGTGTCCAAGTCCTACTCTGGCACCGGCGCGCTGAAGACCGACTTCACCCGCACCGGCAAACGCAGTCGAGCAGGCATGGCGCAGGACCTGTCCAACTCGATCACTCGCTATGTGCGCAACAACTTCCTCGATGGCCCGCGCCAGGACAGCTTCGACCTCTTCCTGGGCGCCTACCTGCCGCCAACCTCTGGTGTCGGCTTCTCGCTCGCCTTGGCTGACCGGCGGCCGCTGCTCATCCAGGCCGTGCCATATATCCTCGGCGCCTCCGTCTTCATCACCCTCATTTCGCTTCTGACCCGGCGCTCGCCAGACGCGGCTGTGTGGCCGATCAGAATCTTCACGCTCGTCTGCGTTGCGGTGGGCGCATGGGCGGTGCAGTTCATCCTGGCCAACGGCATCCTGTATGTCAACTGGCCCAAGCTCAACACGCCCGTGTTTGCCGCCGAAGGATACTCAGACGCACTGCAGAGGGCACACAAGGATCCGCTTATTGGCCAGTTCATCCCTGCACCGGCCAAAGACCGACGCGGCCATGCTGCCAGTCCGTCGGTGATCGAGGAGGGCGTCAAGATAGAATAAATTCTAATCTCCATTCTCGTGCACATACTTTAATAATATAGGCGTTGAAGCCTCGAGTCGGATGAGATACGAGATCTCGGTATTCGTCTCCTCTCTCCTCTCTTGTTCTCTTATAGCAGTGCCCTTGTTCCCGCTTGGCGCCTCGGAAGCACCGGTTAGAGGATTGACAGGATTGACAGTTCTGTAGGATTGACGGTTCTGTAGGATTGACGGTTCCTCGTCCTCTTCTGTTCTGATCCTCGACTTCAACACCATCGCCACCATGGGTCAAGGCCAGTCCCAGCACGCGGAGCGACACCAAGTCCCCGTCGAGCAGCTGAGCCACGAAGTCGCCCTGCATTTCGCGGACAAATGCTACACTCACCTCGAGATCGCTCATTACAAGGACAACTTCAAGTCGCTGGCCGACCACAATGACGATGTTGAGTACTGGAAGGAAGATACTCTCTGTCAGTCCCACGGCGGCGGCGGCGGCGGCGGCAGCAGCAGCAGCAGCAGCATCAAGATGATACTGATAAACAAGTCCAGGTCGATTCTTTGCTATTCCACAGCCGCTCCGTGCTGGTTCCGGCGCAGTCTTGCATAGCATGGCCGTCTATCTGGGCGCATTCCCCTTCCCCAGCATGGCGCCGGTGATCTTGACCCGCGAGGCAATGCTCAAGGTCATCACCATCCTGACAGGTAGGTACAAGAAGATTCTGAAACGCGGCGACAAGGACAAGACCACGCTGCTGTTCCGGAGCCTGGCTGTCTTTGATCGGAGCGCTAGCATTGCTGCTGCCTCTGCTGATGAGAAGAAGGGGGAGGAGGGGGAGGAGGAGAAGAAGGACAATGACCAGGACAAGGGTGTGACTGATGGGGGCAAGAAGAGCTCAGGCTTTGCGGTGGACCAGCCGGCAAATAACGACGATGAGGAGGAAGACGACGATGATCTGGCTCTGGCAGCATTGGACGCCCTGGACGCCATCGAGGTCTACAAGCACGATTCCAAGGTCGATCGAAAGATCAACCATGCGGCTATCCCAGCCGAGAACCTGAAGAACCTCGTCCTCCTCCTGCTTCTCCTCGGTGGGCTCGAGGCTCAAACTCCACTGGCTGCATATGCCGACGGTCTGGACGAGCAAAAGCTGAAGGCGTTGGATCTCTCAGCCAGCGCCATCGTGGCCGCCTTCGACCCAGACCCGGTCACCAAGGGCATCTCCTATTCGAGCTTTGTCAAGGTCACAACCACCACCCTCCCGGACCTGTTCAAGTCGCTCAGTCCCCTCTTTGAGCATCTGCTCTTCTCCAAGACGCTCGATCTCAGCAGGCACAAGGGCGCGCCACCACCACCACCACCACCACCAGTGGAAGCATCACCAACTACACCCGCCCTGGCCTCACCCCTCTCCAAGACTGATTCCGACGACTCCCCGCTCCTGACCGACATCCTCCTGTCCCAACTCTCAGTCTCGCTTCCCATCTTGACACCCTCATCCTCCCTAGCCAACATCTTCGACTCCTCCGCCCGCTTCCACCGCATCTTCTCCACCGCCTCCCAGGGCACCTCGCTCTCGTCCTTCTCGCGCCAAGTCACCTCCTGGTCGTCCGCCACCCTGCTTCTCGTCTCCGGCACAAGCACCGACACCGACCCGACCTTGCCGCCACAAACCCCCATCATCCTCGGCGCCTACCTGCCCACCCGCTGGCGCGACTCGACGCACAGCTACAGCACAAGCACCGGCACCGGCACCGGCACCTCCGACCCATCGAACCAGCAGACCAGCGCAGCCGCACTCTTCCAGCTGTCGCCGCGCCAGGCCTTGTTCCCCGCGAACCCGTCCAACCACGCCAGCCGGGAACAATCCTACTTGAACCAAAAATCCGGCATCGCGCTCGGCTGCGTCGTGCCTACACAGTCTCGCAGCACGACCCCGTCCCCCTTGCACATCAACGTCAACGCGCCCGCGCCCGGCCCCGTCTCGATCCTGATCGATAATGACTTTGCCACCGCCACCTTCCAGCACGACCCAGACGCGGGCACGGGTGCGTTCAGGCTCGATCCTGGCCTTGCTGATGCCCAGCTCCGTTCCTCTCAGCACCAGCACCAGCACCAGCACCAGCAGGCGTCGTCATTCCCGCGCAACATCTCATTCGACATTGACACGCTCGAGGTGTGGGGTGTCAGTGTGCTGCCGACGGCTGGCAGTGTGGAATCCAGCGAGGTGGAGAAACAGAAGAAGCGCCTGAAGTGGGAGGAGGAAGACGCGGCCAGGCGCCGCGGTGTCAATTTCGGGGGGGATAAGGAAGGCGCCAGGGCGCTGTTGGAGCTTGCTGGGCTGGTAGGTGATGCAGCTGGGAGTAGGAGTGGAGGGAGTATGTGAGGTTTTGGTGGCTGCTTCTTCTATTTGTCTTTCTTCCTCTAGAATGATGACTATGGTTTATTATTATTACATTGCTTTTAGCATAATGACTGAGATTTCACCGCCATGCAATCTCATCGACTTGACAGTGTGATTTGTCCCCGTGCTCTTGTTCGGCCTCGAGTACCTCCACGGCGCCACCGACCAGGTGCAGGCTGCCGGTTATCAACACCACGCTTTCTTCCTCGTCACCGCTATTCCTCTGCTTCGACTCGCCGCTGAGCAATCTCACCAGCTGGACGGCCTCTTCAATTGTCTTGACCACTCGCACATCCGCACCCGGGTCGAGTTCCGACCAGACCTGGGCCAGCTCCTTCTGGACCTTCAACCGGTCCACCTCGACTTTGTTCGTGTTGATGCTCACGTGGTCGGGCTTGAAGCCCGAGTCCTTGTAGGTCGTGTTGGTGCAGAAGATGACGGTGTCGAATGGTCTGGAATGATGGCGGCCTGTGGTCGGGTGTGATGCTGATGCTGCTGACGACGACGACGACGATGGAGTCTGCGCGGAAACGGCCAGGGCTCTCACAAGGGTGGGAGCGTCGCGTTGTTGCTGGTTGAAGATCAGATAGCTTCGGGCTGGAGTCTTGGGTCGCCGCGAAGCAAACCATTGACCGGCTACTTGGATGGAGTCAAGCGTGTGGCCGCCATCGAGGCACCAAGTAATCGAGTTCTCGGGCTCGGGCCGGACGTCGCAGCGGCCAGGCCAGCGCGCCGCCTGGATACCGCGCAGGATGAGGCTTCGGTCGGGCCGGACGATGCCCTTCTGGCGCAGAAAATCCTCGGCGATGGCAATGGCCAGGCTGGCATTTGTGCGCTGGAAGTCGGCTTGTAACAGTGGGGGAGAATCGGCCTGGTCGGGAGTGGTCAGTTCGGGGGAGACAGGCACATAGACCAGCTCGACGCCCCTCTCGGCGGCGACTTTGTCCAGCACCGCCTTGGCCTCGTCCCGCTGGCTAGACGGTGTGTAGCACCTGGCTCCCGCCTTCATGATACCTGCCTTGTGCCATGCAATCTCGCCCAGCGTATCGCCCAGCACCGCCACATGGTCAATGCCCAGGCTGGTGATCGCCGTGACCGAGGGCCGCTGGATGATGTTGGTACTGTCGTACTCACCGCCAATGCCGCACTCGATGACGGCAGCGTCGCAGTTCTCACGCTTGTACACATGCAGGGCCATCAGGGTCAAGAAGCGGAAATAGGTCAGTTTCGGCTGTGTACTGGTCGGGTCCATGGCCAGGCGGTCCCATGTCTCAAACAAGTACGCGGCGAACTGGTCCTCGCTCAGTGGTTTGCCGTTGATCTGGATTCGCTCGCGCACAAAGCGAAGATGTGGCGAGGTATAGAGGCCGATTTTCGATGGACCCGGCCCATCGTCGCTGGCGAACTGGGATAGAATCGAGGCCACATAGGCGGCGGTCGAGCCCTTGCCTTTGGTGCCAGCAATGTGGATGGCCTGGAGCGAGTTGAAGTCGGACGGCTGCAGCAAGATACACTGTCAGCCGGTCACGCGAGTCCTCGCTCTCGGTCGTGCACAGCGAACCCCTGCCCGTCAGCGGCATGGCATGGCATGGCATACTTTATATCCCAGTTTCCTTGCCCACCTAATCATCTCGGGGATCGATTGCTCATTCATTTTCTTGCCAGACTTGCGAATCGCGTCCAGAATGGCAAAATTCGATTGCAGCGAGTTGAGAGCTGCCACTGCATCGGCATAGCCGAGGCTGGCCATCGTCCGGCTGGCCATCATACGGTAGTGCCGTGTCAGTAAAATGAAGAATTTGATAATGGAAAAAAGGGAAAAGTGCCAAGGATTGAAACGGCGCGGATCAACGTAAATCCGGGGAAAGGCGTCTCGAAATCTCACGGAATCTCACGGAATCTCACGGCGCTTGGGACGCTGATTGGCTGACAAGAGTTTCTGGGGTACCTGCCAAGAAGTCTAACGGGCAATCGCGAGCTGATGCCAATCTAAAGTTAGGGGGCGTTTCACGACCTCGATCGTACCTGCCCAGTGCTTCCTGCCCATCACTCTTTCCCTCTTCCCACACACACTCCTTCCTCTTATTATCCAGCTCCGCCAGGCCGCAGCTGATTCCAGTCTCTTTTTCCTCTTTTTCCTCTTTTTCCTGTCGCGCTGGGCTGCGACAAAGCCACTCGCTCCCTTTTACTTGCCTGTTTGTGCCTTCATACCCCAGAAAGTCACAACTGCTGCACTTGAACCTGGTCAAAATCTTCGGGGATATCTGCAACTCTAATCTCAGCCATCACCCTTGTCATTCAGTACACGGACTGTCATCTATTCACCATGCGGTTCTCACTCTTTAGCACCGCTGCCCTGCTGGGCCTCATCCCTGCCGTCTTGTCGCAGACCTGGACCGACTGCAACCCTCTCAACACCACATGTCCTGCCAACCCAGCCCTCGGGGTGTCAAACTACACCATCGACTTTACCACCAGCATGATGTCAGATACTGTCTGGAACACGACTGCTGGCACCATCAGATACGACGACAACGGGGCGCAGTTCGTGATCAACCAGCGTGGCGACTCGCCCACGGTCAAGACAAACTTCCATATCTTCTTCGGCCAGCTCGAAGTGCACCTCAAGGCGGCAAAGGGCCAGGGTGTTGTGTCGTCGATTGTGCTCCAGTCGGACGATCTTGACGAGATTGACTGGGAGTGGATTGGAGGCAACTCGTCATACGTGCAAACCAACTATTTTGGCAAGGGCAACACCTCGTCCTATGGGCGCGAAACATGGGAGCCGGTCGAGGACGCGGCGGAAAACTTCCACAACTACACGGTCAACTGGACCAGCGAAAAGCTCGAATGGTATCTCGATTCCAAGCTCCTCCGCACCCTCGAGTATGCGGATGCCAACAACGGCCATAACTTCCCCCAGACACCCTGCAACGTCCGTCTCGGCATTTGGGCTGGTGGCGACCCGAAGAATCCCAATGGTACGATTGAGTGGTCCGGGGGTGTGGTCGACTATGACGAGGCACCCTTCACCATGGTCGTGTCTAAAGTGCGAGTAACCGATGCCAACTCTGGCACCACATACACGTACGGTGATCACACCGGTGACTGGCAGAGCATCAAAATCTCCAAGTATGTCCACCCTGTACTTATCCACTATCCCAAGGCCCCCAACTAACAGTGCTATTCCTCACAGCTCGTCGGCCGCGATCAAACTTGACGGCGAGAACTCTCAATCCGCAGTGCAATCTGCCAAGCAGACATGGAACAGTCTCTCACGGGCGGCCCAAATCGGCATCATCGCCTCGGTCAGCGGTGTCGGTCTGATTGCCCTCCTTGTTTTCGGCTTCTGCTGCTTCAGACAGCGTCGGGCGGGCCGCCATGAGCGGCTGGCTGAAGACGCAAAGTTCGAGAAGGACACGGCTGAACTGATGGCCTACAGGGCTGAGATGAGCCTGCTGCGGAACCAGAAGCTAGCGGAGGCCCGTGCCGCTCCCGTGCCATCCTCTGGTTATTTCTCACCATCATATCCACAGAGCAATCGAGCAACCAATGGCGGCTATCAGCGATTCTAATTGCAACTTGGACGCCGACCCACTGAGATGAACCAAAGAATGTTGTTTTTTTGTTTAGCGGAGTCTCGAATTGTGGATATTACAGTCAGCACGGCGCTTAAATGCTTTGGGTTGGGAAGAGTGTTATCAAGGTGTTATCAAACAGGCTATGGATGACTAGTTTCCTGGTGATGTCTACAGGAAAAGACGTGTAGGTACCACAGGACCACTCATTCCAGCTTTGCATTGATCTGTCGTCGGAGATCAAATAAGACATCGTCAATTATCACCTCTGGTACAAGCTCGTTCTCACTTTCGACGTCGACTGGTGGTCGTAAAACTCCATGCTGTTTTGCTCCTCAATTCCCCTTGGTCTTGCTCCTTAATTACCTTTGTCTTGCTCATTGATTACCTTTGTCTTGCTCCTCCTCAATTACCTTTGTCTTGCTCCTCAATTACCTTTGTCTTGCTCCTCAATTATCTTTGTCTTGCTCATCCATTACCTTCATCTTACTCATCAATTACCTTTGTCTTGCTCCTCAATCTCCCTTCCTCTTGCTGGCCCAACCATGCATGAACTGGCTCATCTTGGCCTTGAGCCCGGGCAGCTTCTGGGCCCCGTCCAGTTCCTCTTTCCCAGTGCGTGCGTCTTTGCGACTAATCACTCTGCCCTTCTTCAGGTCGACCGTCTTCAGTTCGCCCATCTTGACAGCCCGACCCATAGGCAGACGGCACAGGCGCTGGTGGTGGCAAAGCTGGTGTCGGTGGCAGCCAGTTGGCGCTGTGATCTTGACATGGCACATTTCCGGGTTGAGGTAGAGCCCGGCATCGACGCATCGGTCTCTGAATTCAATCTCGCGCAAGCGGCGCGGGTCGAACCAGCGTGCAAACGCCCCGCCATCGACAACAAATCTCTCCAAGCTGAGCTTCTCAACCGGCAGGAAGCGCTCGTTGTTGAAGGGGAGACTCCTGAGAACCTTCTGCCGCGCCATCTTGATCGCCTGGCTGTCCAGATATTCGCCTTCGCCAAACTCTTCGTGCAGAATGCCTTCGCCGTGGTGCCCGAGATATTCGCTGATCGCCAGGTCGTTGCGGTATCCATTATTCAGAGCCCAGGCTCCATCAATCACCTGATGTGGCTGATCTGTGTAGACGTTGAAGAACGGTGAAAGCGCCATGGAGAGATGCAGGCTTCGGAGAAAAGGTTGCAACCAGACAACGCGCCAGATCAGAGGTTGGTATGACTGGACCATGCCTGTGAGACTGAGGTAGGCAAGTTGGTGGAATTGGAAGAGAGGGCGGAGTGCGGTCGAAGGCACGACAGAAGTATCGTCCTCATCGTCCTCCTCTTCCTCTTCATCTTCGTATCCATCGTCCGACGCCCATGTGCCGCTGGTCGTTGGAGTGTCTGGTCTTTTTCTGACGCTGATTTCGCGGAACAGCTCCAAGGTCAGGACCCTGGTATCTCTTGGTACGGCTCTCCAGCTTCTTGATGAAAAG
The DNA here is from genome assembly GCA_003693665.1 of Chaetothyriales sp. CBS 134920. NCBI lineage: Eukaryota > Fungi > Ascomycota > Eurotiomycetes > Chaetothyriales > Domatiomycetaceae > Domatiomyces > Domatiomyces catenatus. Next base: position 288,547 of record QQSL01000008.1, read on the forward strand.
TCTCTCATGGAATGCTCGGTTTGGTGGTTCTTTGCGTGGCGAGGATAATTTCCGCTGAAGCTGGGCGCAGCTTCTTCTTGACCATACTGGGTACTTGAATGCAGTGTTCCAGCCGAGACATCTGTGTGAACTGCCTTGTTGAGCGGAATGATCTTTGTCTGTCTGTGAGGCCGATTAGCGGATCCCGGAGTGCTTGTTGAGGTGGCTGTCCGATTGAATTCCATCGATCGATTCGTCGCCAAATACCCATTTTCCCTCGTCCGCCTGGATAGATTGAAGAGAGAGGCAGAATGCGGGAGGCGGTTGAAGGGCTCACGATCTCTTGATCTTGAGATCCTGCCAGTATTGTCCAGCGACGAAGCAGTCAAAGGGGATGGAAACGGGCGCGAGAAGTTGCGACTCGGAGCTGTTTGCAGCCCCCGGGGGGACTCGGCGTCCATTTGAGTGGCCTATTCTGCATCCGAGAGAGGTTGAGGGATGGGGTCCTGCGCAAGTATTTTGAATGGCAGCCTATTGCCTCGATCACGTCGAGAAGGCGCGCCAAGCCTGGCAAAAGAGAAAGAGCGAACAATAACATCATTGCCACTTCCCGGATTGCTAGAAAACACGGTCAATTCAGGTGGTGAGGGGGCGTGTGAGAGCGTGTGTGTGTGCAGAGCAGAGCAGTCAATTCAAGAAGGGGAGCAATCTTTGGTCAGTCTATCACTGGCTTGGCACTTCAGGGTACCAACATATCTGGCTGAGGCAGCCTGTGCCCCTGCTGGGGAGGGCCAAACCCTGCCTGTCCATACCTTCTTGCATGATGGATCCAGCTCTATACTTGAACCCCATTGCTGTGTCTTCAGACGAGATCATATCAGATCACTGTGTAAAGGGAATGTTTGGTCTTGGCATGTTTGTGGCAATTGCACAATTTCTCCCTTCTTGACAAGTCAGACGAGGTACAGTCTGGAGTCAGTCCTCTTTCATGGCACCTATACGCAGATATTTGCGTATCACCAGGCATTCAGTCCTTGAATGCCGAATATTCCTGGAAAATCCTGCTGATGGACCACGATGGCTGCTCAATGCTAATGATCCTGCATTGCCCCGCGTCATCGAGGCAGTCAAGCCATATGTGCTGCCAAAGCTTCGTGAGGAAAACGAGAGGTTGAAGGGCAAGAAGAAGAAGAAGACGGTCAAAGACGTGGTGAAGCAAGGTAGGAGTCCAAGCACTAACACACCGCTCTCATCATCGCACACTCACCGCGTCAGACGATTTTGAGGTGTCGATCTTCTTGACCGAAATTGGCACTCGACACGCTCTCATGGTCAAGCAGAAGACGGTGGTCGACCGACAAGTAGCCACTAGTGACAACAAAAAGACTGCAGGTGGCAATGGAGATCCACTCATCATCAGAGAAGAGAGCGAGAGCGATGATGATGAGCTCCAGATCAGTGATGTTGGTCCCGAGACAAATCAGGATGATGACGAGTCATACAAGGAAGACGACAGGGAATCTTCAGAAGCCGATGGTTTCGGGGACAAAAAGAAACTCGGCTTCAACACGGTTTATGACGGGTACTCCATCTGGGGATTTGTGCTCTGTCTCCTTGTGGAGCGCAAGGGAAGCGCGGTGCAGAAAGCGAAGCAAGGCCATGCCCAAGCACTGATGGAGGAATGGATATCGACGCAACAGGAACAAAGGGACGATTCGTGAAGACGTCTCGCCATACTGGCCGGCTACTGACTCGGGAGCTCTCGGCTGTACAAATCCGCGGACTTGACTTGGATTTGCCAGTCCACCCACATTCGATGATAGAGATTGACGTGGCCAGTTCCAAAATCCACGTGGCTGGCACGCAGATCGTACGTGTAGTGGATGCCAGGTGTGCTCCGAACGGCTTTAAGGAAACGCATATAAGTTAAGTTAGGAGAGATGGAGCACGGAGAAAGAGTAGGCTTGTATAATGACGGGCTCCGAAGTAATTACGCGGTTGATCATCATGCAGCGTCCAAGGCTGCGACTGCGGCAATCGATTGTTGCCGGCGCGAGAGAGGCAGTTTAGCCACATAATTTCGTTGCTCAGGCTTTGTAATTTCGTTGCCCTCCCTTAATTAACTTAATAAGGGCAAAAACTCTTGATCGGGAAGTTCCAGGGCCAAAATTTCACGCCCGCGTTGCCCAGTTGACTGAGCGAGCAGTTACAGTTACCACCTGATTTCCGCTGTTGAATGATCAAGCAGTCATGATTAAGTTAATGCGCAGTACAGACTCCAACCTCGACCTCGGAGCATCATCCTCGACTCGCGAGGCCCAGTAGATTAGTGAATCACACTCGGGCATGAAACTGGTGAAGCCTATGGCCTGGCCTGTAGGGAAGATGACGGTGTGTGTCGCCTAAAAAAATTTAAGATAGCGCCTGCTCCGGCTCGCCTATCGGGTTCGCTTTGCCCTACACCTGTCCACACTGTAACATACCAGCAATGAATAATTTAATTACTGTACATTCCTCTTTTGCAGCACCTGCTCTTCTTTCTTTTTTTGGCTTGCTGGTCAGCATCATCAGCATGTACAGTGAGAGAAGGGGTGTCTGCTCCAGGCAAATTAGTCATACAGCAAGCATGAGAACGTGGTTAGGAACTGCTTATCAAGATGCTGCTACTGCCCCAAACTGGCAAACTCACAGACAACCGGCAATGCCGAGCATCCACACATTTGGCCTTGGAGAATTCTCACAAACCCCCTCCTTGCAATTACTGTCCCTGGGTGGGGGCACAGGTGTGCAGCTGTAACCAATCAGCCTGCCTCTCCTTGCCATGCACAGAGGGCAGCTGACCATTTTTTTCCTGTGTAGGCCTTATTAGTGTGCATGGCAACCACACCGCCTTTGATCCTTCCACCATAGTTCCTGCCTGTCTGCTTTCCTCGGAGGATTGTGGCAAGAGCGGGGGGTGCAGGCAGGTGGGGTGCATTTGATGGGCGTATCAATTCTGACAATAAGCTTTCGATGAAGCGATCACAACCCAACCCACGCAGGGACTCAATATCGGGGTATGTTCCGACCACTGAATCTGGCAAGGCCCGATGACTCCTTTATCTTTGGTAGTGCCTAATCGAGAATAGAGAGAAGGGCGGGAGAAGGAAGAGAGAAATTATCGCCCGTTGGCCCTAGCGTTGCCAGTAATAGCTCTGAAGGCTTGCGACCCTGCTCTCGTAGGGCGGACGCCGATGTTGGTAGTGGTCCTGATGGGTGGCGCGCGCCGCGAGAGAAGGTTCTGGCGGGGCCCTTCTTTGGGCGTTGGTTACTGTATCTTGCCTAGCACTCGACACAATCTCGGCTGTGCCTGAAAAAAAAAAGTCCCAGCAAGTTGGGCCGCCGGTGGACCCCCGGCCGGTGCGCGGCTAGCGGGTCTTGGGAATGCGGCTCTAAGCCCGTTTCTGGTCTAGTTCTGACTGGCTCCCAGGCACCTCCTTTTTTCAAATTTAAAACAGGTCTGACGCCACACCAAGGCCACGTTGGTCAAATGTTGCAGCTTGAGCCCCACCAATCCATGGGCTAAAACAGGGGCAGTCAGGTGAGGGATGGACAGTCATCTCCTCGTCACTCCTTGCTCGGAGCCCGCGCGCGCCACTCTCTACGCCGTGGTGGATCTGAAAATAAATATCTGTCATCCCGCCTCTTGTGCGCCCAGCATCCACAATTGCACGTATAAGGCTCTTCAAACACCAAGTCCTTAATACAACTACTTAATAGCCCTTGATCTCTCAGATCTCCCACACATACACATACACATACACACCCTTCTCACATCCCACCACCACCTAACGCGCGCGCGCCTCTGGCTACCACCCTCCACCACTACCAATCTACCAATCTACCTCAGTCACAATGCCTGCTGGATCCAAATACCCGCCTTGCCCAGGCCCTCCTCCCAATCGACCACTACCTGCACTTCCCAAGAGGCGCTATTGAGCCCTGCACCCTACAAGCCAAAAAAGCACCACTCACCCATGTGATTTGACGTGCTTGGCCTCGAACGAATTGGGTGCCATGCCGACCCGGACAATGACCACGGCCCAGCCTTTGCCTTGCCTCGCCCAAGCTCGGAGCTGCAATGCCACCACACCACTTTCCTTCTGCTCAGAAATCCAATAATCCAAGTTGCCAAAGTCAGGTTGGCCGAAGTCTGGTCGCTGTGCGCGCGCGCCGCGCACACACACATCCGGGTGCTATGCAATCCTTCCAACCAATGCCAGCTTCGCACGTGTCCCAATGTGTTGGCATTTCTTTTCTTTGTCCGGCGCAACCCACACCAAGATCTCTCCAACAGATCGATCTTCCTTCCCGAATTGTATTCCTCGACGAACCTTTTTTCTTCTATTTCGGCATCTACTATATCTATTGTCAGCCTAAACTACAATTTGCAACCATCAAATCACTAATCAACCCTGTCGCTACATTCGACACCACATCTGCTGGCGAAGCAAGCTGGCTTTGCACCCCCAACAAACAAACACACACACAGAGACACCTGCTGTATTACCACATTTGTACCACCATTTTTCAACAAGATATCCTCTAAACAAGGTTGTGGGAGGTAGAGGAGAGATCACACCCACCAATCTTTTGTATACTAGTGTCCTATCAATTATCTGATGACCAAGTCATGATCTCAAGCGTCTTTTGTTATTGTCTTTATTTTCTGGTCAGATTTGTTTTACTACAGTTATCTTTTTACACTCTACACTTGATAGATCACATAAAAGTCAACCCCCCCCTTGTGCGCAAATTAATTTTTTCCTTTTTTTTTTATACTTCATGTTTTTTGTTTGCCATGTGCCTGCCATCTATCCCCCTCCCTTCTCAGTCAGTCAAACAGTCAGCCAGCCAGCCAGCCCTCCTTCAAAGTCGCAAATCTTTTGCATGAAAATCTCCGATCCAATCAGATAGACATCCAATATCAGTCAGATGCCCCTCCCGGTCTATTATAATCGTACACAAACAAGAAAAAGAAAAGCGTGTCTAAATCGCACGTGGGTTAAGATAATTCATCGTCGATGTGGTGTACGTCCGTACCCCCCCCCATCACCAATTAGAAGAATAAACAAAAAATTTACAACATATTACAGTAGCACTCCGTTAAGTTAATTAATAATTAATGGGACGGTTGGACGGACGGACGGCACCAGGAAACCGTTTCAGAAGCGTTCAAACGGTAGTCGGCCCCGGCCAGGCCAGGTCTTGGAGCGATTGATGGAACGGAAGGAGAGGAAAGCCAAAACACAGACCAGACAGAGAACGAACGATGCCAGGTTCTATGGGTACATGTGTCTTTTTTTTTTTTTTTTTTTTTTTTTTTTTTTTTCGTGGGTTTTTCTTTTTGGGGATGCAAAATCCTGGTTTTGATATCGTAAGTAGCAAGTAAGCCTTGTAGACCCGCCGCGCGGCGGAGTGCGTGGTCAATTGCTGCTGCCGCCCGTGCGAATGCACGTACACTGCCTGAAAGGGGGAAAGTCTGCTTAGGGCCAATATCCTCTTTCTCTAGATCCTAAGTTGGGTTTGAGCGCGCGCGCGCGTGTAAAGGACTGTTTTGCCAAGCCGATTGATGTGTGTCTGTTCTGTCTCGCGCACGCGCGCCTGCGTTTGCACACCCACACACACACACACATGTCAGGGCCATGCCAAGTTTCAAGGCATGTGGAGTTTGATCAGATCGAATTCGGTAGTATGTTGCGACAGAAGAACGGCTCCAAGAAAAAAAGCTACTCGTACCAAGGCAAGGCAGCACACACACACACACACACACAAAAAGCAAGTCCAGAAAGCCGATCGATCACGCATTGACCACGCATCGACGATGTTCCTGAATAGCCCACTGAGGCTGTATTGTACATAGTTAGCTCGTTTACCCCACTTGTAAGGATATGTCAAAGTACTCTCCCCATATGGCACTCGGAGATATAGGCTTTCTATCGTTGACGGGCGACAGGAAAGCTAACGGACTTTTTAAGGCCCTGGCTCGGGGATTCCCTGGATGGGCGAGAGTTTTCGCTTTCAGACTTGTTGCTGACGTTATTAACTAACTTATACTCGTAGTGCATCCGATAATCAGCGCCACTAAATGCTTGGCATGACCCCTTTTGTCTGCGAATTTGTACCATAGTACAGTGTATTTCCTGAAGCTGAGGCAGCATTAACTCAATAGGGTATAGTCGGGAAGATCGGGTGATGATGATGATGAAGATAGAAATCGCAATGTGGCGGCAAGCCATCGAACCACCACCCTCGCCGCTAGAAAAGGACCAGCTGGTATTTGCATCGACCTCGTCACTGTCGCGTCCTTTGGGTCCAGAAGCCCGTCTGTGTGTAATATACGTTTGAAGGATAGTGCAGATAGATAGTCGTGACCTGAGATGTGCAGAGTCGCCTACCCAAACCCGAGCGGGTTGTTGTTCTTCATTGTCTCTCTCCCACTTGGTCGACATGATCAAAATAGCAGGGCATAAGCGATCATGCAGGGAGCTCTGCGACAGCAAGTCTCCAACTCACGCCCCCCGCCTACCGGCACGTTTGCTTTTAGCCCGATCGATCGGCCTGAATCTAAACCAGGATCTCAGCTCCAACGACATGATCATCATGGTCACGCCCATTTGCGTGCAACTGGGAACTGAGTTGAGTGCCTGCATTGAGTCAGTCACTAGTCTGCTTTTTCCGCAACCGCTCCTCTCGCTATTATATAATCAAATCACAGACAGCTGTCACTCCGATCGTGATCGTATACACACCACAGCCACAGAGCGCTTGACATTCTTGTCTGAACCAGCCAATTAATGGGCAAGTCATCTCAGCCCTCGCCTCGGGTCGTACAGTGGTTTGATTTTGCGAGAAGCAGCAGAAGAAGAGGGGGAACATCCATTCAAGATGTCATTGGTGGTCGTGTTGGTGGAAACTTGCTCAACTCGTGACCTGCAATAAGTAAAACGGCCAAGGTTTTGACATGAGTTATATCACATCCCATGCCCATGTTGGCAGCAACCAGAGCAAAAACCAAACGGCCTACTGTGTTCCTTAATGGAGGGCTGCCAGTGCAACGGGGCCTCATTTGAGCATCTAGTGGGGGAAGCTTGGTGCGAGAAGGTTCTGGGCTAAATAAATCACTTGACAAGCGGGAAATAGGTTGTCTTGGCCATGACGTAGTCCGTACTCGTATGACGGAGGGAAAACGAGGCGGGGTAAATACAGCAAAGAAACAATGGAAGGTTCGAGTGAAGTTCTGATTTGAATCAGGGGCCAGTGTTGACAGCGGTTGAGAATGCAAGAAGAGAAAGAGAGGAAAAGAAAAGGATCAAGGCGATAGGCAGTGACTGCGTTGTATGATAAATATATCCACCGATTTTTGATTTTTTTTGTCAGATCGTCATCGTTACTTTTTCAATCCAGGCAACTGCTTTTCATCTCCGCGGGGTGCCTCCCACTCCCACTCGTGTCTTCATTCCTTTGAAAGTTCGAAATTCATTTTGTTGTGAACGAGGGTAGAGCAAGGTTCGCTCTTATTTCTAGATCTCTGTCAGTGATCCGAGGAGCTATGAGCTGGGGGGAAGGGAGGAGCCGTACCCCACAGGCTGCGCAGGAGCAAGACGTCCCGCAATTGCAGTTTCCCTTGCCAGAGCATCCACAGCCACCCATTTTGAAGTGTGGAAGAAGGTGAAGTGTTTGGTGAAGATGAGGCAGGTGATGATGTGATTTGAGCTGATCGGCTAGCTGGCTGATATTGGAGTTTTGTATTTGTCTTCTCAGATGAAGAGATTGTGCAAGTCCAGATATATATAGAGCACCTGGAAAACAGAGTTCACGCACAAATCACTCGCGTTCCTTCCAACATGCCTCTTCTTATCTTGGCGGAAACTGGTGGAATCGTTCTCGAAACGTTGGCAACCAACCAACCAATCACGGCCCTGATCTCTCGGACACAGCCAATTACAGCTGTCTTGGCTATCCGCTTTTGATCAACAACCTGGGACTGTTACGTTACAGAACGTATCATATCCAATCCCCTCCTTCGGTCGCCTGCTGATCTCACTGCTGATCACACTTTTGCGGGTAAATCCCGTTCATTCTAGCAACATCTGCGTTATCTGTGCCTCTGACTGGCAACGGATTGACGAGTTTTCCTCCAAAGATGAAGTAAGAGGTAAGTAGGACGTACTGTGGTAAAACCTCGCAGTGCTGACACGTGACCATCACTTCGATTTATACAGAGCTGATTTTACCCCTCAGCATCCTTTGATGTCCTGTGGAGACGAGTGATGAGTTGCGCACAAGGACGTCGAGAGACTAATCTGTCCTAGGGTGAGATGATTGTACGAGTACGGTACACCTCGTCTTTTGGATATCAATAAGATATCCTCGATATCAACAAGATAGTAAGATATATCCTCAATATTAACAAAACATTAGCAGGAAGCCAAGGGGCGTGAATGACTTACCTCTTTAGGTGTGCTTCTTGTAGCAGAAAACCTCCAGCCATCCCCTCTGAGGCGTGTCATTGTTGCCTGTCAGGCAAGAGATAAACTGTCCATGTTGTCCAAGAGACTGGTGAGAAGAAATAACAGTGGGAACTCTCCAAGCACTACTATTCTAGAGCATTGGAGCAGCGCAGAGTGCAGTATCATGAACATCCCCTTTGTGGTGAGGTGAGCTGGCCGAGGCTGACTATCTGAGAATGGTTTAGTGTCTCCACTACAACCAGCCAGCCAATCAACAGTGCTCAACACGAGGGATGACTCATATGCAAGGCACCAGCCAATGAGAGGCGAGGCCTAGGCATTCCTGCAAACACTTTTTTTTTGAGACTTCGTTATTCCTATGAAATACTCAGCGCAGACCGCTCTTTGTTCTCCTTAGGAACATAATTACACTGACATAGACAAGAATCTTGGATTACTCCTTAGCAGCACTCGTTGCCTCTCCCTCTTCTCCGGCACGGCCGTCACAATGTCGGTATGTGGACATGACTGATAAATTGCCAAAGTTATTCTTATTCTTATTATTACTTCGAACATGACACTCACCAATGCAATGAGCAGTTCTTTATTGAGAATAAGAATGTGGGCGACAAGAACTCTTCTGAGGATTGGCGCAGTATGTCCTTTTCTCCTGTTCTCTCCGTTTCCGTGTGAATCTTACCAACGGTGGCACGCACAGTCCGGGGCTACAACCCGCTAACAGCGCCCGACTTGCTGCAACATGAACTGCCTCCGAGCGAGGCGTCGACGCAGACGGTGCAGCGAGGGCGCGAGGAGTGCGTGGCAATCCTGACCAACAAGGACGAGCAGCAGCGTCTCCTGGTGATCATCGGGCCGTGTTCGATCCACGACCCGGACGCGGCACTGGACTACTGCCGCCGGCTGCTGGTGCTGAAGGAGAAGCACAAGGACGAGCTGTGCATCGTGATGCGGAGCTACCTGGAGAAGCCGCGCACGACGGTGGGGTGGAAAGGGCTAATCAACGACCCGGACATTGACAACAGCTTCAAGATCAACAAGGGCCTGCGCCTGGCCCGGCAGCTGTTTGTCGACCTGACCGACGCGGGCATGCCGATCGCGTCCGAGATGCTGGACACGATATCGCCGCAGTTCCTGGCCGATCTGCTCTCGATTGGCGCCGTGGGCGCGCGCACGACGGAGAGCCAGCTGCACCGCGAGCTGGCCTCGGGCCTGTCCTTCCCCGTTGGCTTCAAGAACGGCACGGACGGCAGCCTGGGCGTGGCGATTGATGCCATCGGCGCCGTCAAGCACCCGCACCACTTCCTGTCCGTCACCAAGCCCGGCGTGGTCGCGATCGTGGGCACCGTCGGCAACGAGGACTGCTTTGTCATCCTGCGCGGCGGCACCCGCGGCACCAACTACGACGCCGACAGCATCCGCGACGCCAAGGCCAAGCTGGTGGAAAAGGGCCTGCCCCAGCGCATCATGGTCGACTGCTCGCACGGTAACAGCCTGAAGAACCACAAGAACCAGCCCAAGGTCGCCCGCGTGGTTGGCGACCAGATCGCGGCCGGCGAGCAGGCCATCATCGGCGTCATGATCGAGAGCAACATCAACGAGGGTGCCCAGAAGGTGCCCACGCAGCAGAACCCGGGCGTCGACGGCAAGGTGGGCAAGGAAGGCCTCAAGTACGGCGTCAGCATCACCGATGCCTGCATTGGCTGGGAAGACACCGAGGCCGTGCTGGAAGGTCTGGCCCAGGCAGTCAAGGCCCGACGTACTATTCTCGACAAGCCGTCGTCGACGACGACGACGACGACGACGACAACGACCGTCGAGGTGAACGGTCACCATGAGCCGTGATGGATATCCATTTTCCAGCCCAAGCAAAAAGCAAGGATAGAGAAATTGAACTATTACAGAGCGAAAGGACGTGAGATAAAATTAATGAGATATTTTCACTTTATTATGATGATGATCTACTTCTTCTACTACTACTACATGAGCAAGCAGCCCTCACCAAGCACCCTCCTCTCGACACCGGCACGGACGAGCAGCCAGTCAGTCCTGCGCTCGGCAAACTCGACAACGTCCTCGACGGTAAAGACGCCCTTGTAGCGGTCAGCATCGCCAATGATAGCGGCCATCTCGGCGACATCGCGAGAGGAGGAGCCGGCAATGAGATAGATCTGGGCGACCTCGCGCAGGGCGGCAAAGTAGGTGTTGAGGTCGTAGTTGCGGAAGGAGGCGATGTAGGCGGCGTACAGGGCCAGGTCGGAGATGAGGGGCATGGCGCCGGCGGTGCTGATGCGCTGGCGCTTGATGTGCTTGCAGAGCAGGGTGAAGAGGCGCAGGCCGACCTCGGCGGTGAACACGTCCAGCAGCGTCTTTTCGGTTGCGCCCGTCAGCATGCTGGTGTGCGTCTTGACCAGCTCGATCACCCGGTTGGCCGTCGCGGTGGGGCCGACGTCGACGATGATTGCAGCATCGGGGCCGGCCACTGGTCGTGGGTTGAAGTCGCTGGCGGCCTGGCTGGTGGCGTACAGGTATTCGATCTCGTCCATGAGCACGTCGATGCCGCGCGACAGGCCCGTGGCCACGCGCTCGTCCAGCATCGCCTCGAACTTTTTCTTCTCCTTGACCGACGCGTCCAGGAAGTCGTCGCGCGACACGATCCGAGTGGCCACCAGTTCCGACTCGAAGAAGAGGGCGAGCATTTGCTGGATCAGATCGCCCACGTTGATCAGTTCGAGGAAGGTGGTGAGCGGCGCCACCTGGGCCTGGTCTGAGCCGCCGCCGCCGCCGCCATTGCCGTTGGTGTTGGTAGTCGCCGCATCTCGGGCCTTGTAGCTTTCAAGCCTCTCGATCGCTGTGTCAAACCCAGCCTTGACGTGTCGGGTGCCGACAGTGTCGACGAGGAGTGAGAAGATGGCCCGGCATTCGGACTTTGCTGATTCGCCAATGTGGCCGCCGAGGGCGATGAACTGGGCGATGCGTTCAATCGACGCCTTTGCCGAATGAACCAGGTTGAGGGCGACCTCGATTGAGAAGAGAGAGCGGATTGTCTCCAGCCTGGCATTCATAAGCGCTGCCTTGGCTGCGAGCTCAGATGTCGGTGCTTCCGCTCGTTGAGAGGGCGTGGAGGAACGTGTATCAAAGCCGTTGGTGATGGTCTTGTGAACAACCGGTTTGCTGGACATTGAACTGCCGCTAAAGCCCTGGAGCAGGTTGACCGGGGCCATAACAACCTGCTTGAAGGAGGAGAGAAAGTCCTTCTTGTCGGCACTGCGATTGACGTTGGCCATCAGATACGACTCAGTTGAGGCCACTTGCTCGGCCAGAGCCCGGTTCCACTGCTCGATCTCTCGCTCGGCTTTCAGTCGGAATGTCTCGAGCTCCTGCGCGAGGTAGCCTTCGAGATGCGGCTCGTAGATGCGGCCAACAACGGCATTGGCCCGCTGAACCAAGAGCTCGTCCGAGTCTGGATCGAGACAGTTGTCGACGATGAAGTGCCTCGTAGCCGCAAACGTGCCGGATATGATCTTCAAGTAGAGCGTTCCAGCTCGAGCTTGGGCATCGTCGAAGAGCGCAGCCAGGAAAGGGGCCAGCACTTCCTCGCTCGTCCGTTCCAGCAGCTGGATCAGAACCTGATCCGGCCTGTCGAACACCGCTCTCACAACGCCGGCTTCTTCAGCAAAGGCAACGGCCAGCCGGTCAAAGTAGGCCTGCACTCGTTCCAGCGAGAGCTGACTCCAGCCCTGCGAGTAGTCGACGCAGTCTGTAGCGCTTCCCAGACTGGCCTTGTTGGCAATCATCTTGTTGTCCTGCAAGAACAGGTTGACTGCGCTGGTGCCACCGTTGAGGATGTGCATCACATGGGCCGACTCTCTCATCCGCCCGGCAATGTCGCCGTACTCGTAGCCCTGGCGGAAGTCCAGCAGGGCGGCCGTGTCGAGCAGCTCAATCGCCTCCTTTATCCTCTTCTCTCGTCCATCGGATCCCGGTGAGCTGTCGCTCTGTGCTAGCACGCGCACTTGGACCAACATCTGGGCCTGTTCCGCACGCGTTTCGTATGTTTTGAAGACCAGTCCCTTCCTCGGGTCCTGCTGCCGGAGAGTGTCGACGTAGAAGGGCCCGACCGCGCTGTAGAGCTTGCCATATTCTTGCCTGGCCTGGCCGCGGATCGACCGTACTCTACGCAGCGCCAGAAGAGCGGCCTTGGAGTCATCTGAGCCGGCCGTCTGAGTCTGTGGCACACCTGGAGCAGCAATCTCGACGGTATCAAACCCATCATCTTTATGATTCGTAGCAATCTCGACGGCATCAAACCCATCATCTTTATGATTCGCAATCACACTCTTCGCGTCGTAGGCCCGTTGGATGCCTAGCTTTCGGGGAGACGCTGGTGAGTCTGGGTCGGGATCAAACAGCAGGTGTGAACCAGCAGCAGTTGAGCCGGGCCTGCCTTTGCCGTTGACTGTCTTCCGGTCGATCGTGCTCAGCCGTCTATCAGCATGGACCTGGCCAGCAGCAGACAGACGGCCCTTTGTCCGGGCCTCTTCCTCATCCCACGCACCCATCATCCTCAGCCGCCGCACCCAGCGCGTATCGTCGTACACCATCTCACACATCCGTCTCGACACTCTGGCCAATCTCATCAGGTCGGGGATGGCCAGGAAGTCGGCGATATGGGCCAGGATCTCGGCAGGCAGCAATGGCCTCGAAATGAGCATGTCTGTCTGCCTGAGAGACGCGAGCGGATCTCGACGCCCGGCAGCTTTGGCGCCCCGGCCGGGCTTCTGGCGGGGGTTGCGAGACATTGGCGCAAAGGGACTGATGGGCGGCATGCACTGGAGATGGGTTCGGGAGGAAGAGGCACGCGAGAGGTCATTGCGCGGAGGAGGAGGAGGAGGTGGTGGTGGTGGCGACGGCGACGACGACTGCGCCGACGAAGCCGGGGACCTGGCCCTCGCACAGGTTCACACCGTTTAATTACAAGGCAGTGTCTAAGGGGACAGCGCGTGTGAGAGAAGGAAAGGAGTTCTGAGTGGCCGATCGGTGTTTACTCGGCCCTGTCGTTGCTTTTGTCTTTGGTGTTCACAAGGCGTCGAAGCATTTGACAGCACACAAACAAAGAGCCAAAGAGCCGAGGGTGTGATATGGGACTCATTCATCAATTATAGGGGCACCCCATGCCCATCCTGCCCTCATCTTCAGGTCATCCATCACCTTGCAGTCCTTTTTCCAGCCACCATCCTACCCTCGTCGACGAAGAATCCAAACAACCTCTTATGCAAGTTTCCGAGCAGGATGTCCAACAAAACCTGGTTTGAACCCGATCCGTCTAAGTTGTACCACAAAGAAGCCTCACCTTGCCCGTGAACAAAAAGTGCGCCAAGTGACGCCGGGAGTCGGTCCCTGTTCGACCTACTCATTGTCATCGCTATCTCCATCGTCGTCATCAGAGCCATGGTGCTTTCTTTTCTCGCTTGGATTGAGCTTGTCCTTCAGACCATCCTTGCCGCTGTCCTTTCGGATAGGTATCTTGATGCCCTGGTCGGCAAATTTCTTGCTTAGCGGCGTGCTCTCGATCACGCCAGGGAATTTTTTGGCACTGAAGACCTTGAAGGTCCGGCTGTAGGAACAGGCCAGCATGGGCGCCAGCTTCGAGGGCTGGGTTTCCTGAGCCAAGGCATCCTTCAGGTCGAAAAAGGTAAACTTGAGCCGGAACCAGCCCTCGGTGCGGATGCTGAGATCCTGGAAGACAAACCAGAGACCAAGTCGGTCGTCAAGGTCGAGCAGCTTGAACGCACTGCCCGAAAGACTGCCGATCAGGTTCCTCGACAGTGTGCCGGGGAGCTGCTGTCGCACCCCGCTCAGTGAGCCACGATGGGGATCAGGCGGGTAGTTCCCATTGCCAGAGTAGCCACCAGGGTTTAGCGGACCAGTGGCCGGGGGGAAGATGAGCTGGGGGTAGGCTCGAGCGTACTCGCCACTCACGTTGCCGTTGCTGTAGTACGGGTTTCCGTTTCGCGGAGAGGGCGCCCCGGCAGTGTCGTATGGGCCGGCAGCAGCGCTGTAGCCCGGCAGGTTTCCCAGAGCATAGTTCTGCACGGGGCCTCGGGGCGGCGACGCTTGCACCTGTGTTGGCGGATATGACAAGGTCTCCACTGTGCTGATAGACGGCGACTGGGCCGCGTGCGTCACCAGGTTCTTTTCCACAAGCGAGTCGATGTGAGCCAGATCGACCATGACCACATAGCGCGACAGATCCTCGATCTTGCTGCAATCTGTCAGCGCGCCTGAGATGGGGACAGAACCCTGGACCCTGCTTACCTGTAGTCGATCTCCTTGTGCGGCGTCACAGTCGTGTCGTAGATGCGCAGCTGAATACATGGCGGAGGTGATATCGGCCGGCGATCCTGCTGACGTCAGTTCCTGCCACGAATGGTACAAAAACGTGAGAAGGGGCGGCGCCTTCCTACCTTGTCGCCAAATCCGCACATGCGCGCTCTTTCCGGCTGTTGGACGACCGTCAGTACATACGACCGGCCGTTGTACTCTTTCGACACCGGCAGAATGTCCGGTCTATTCCGGGCCGCCTCGTCGTTGGCCTCGTTCTCATCCTCTGGGGTCGGGGCCTGGTCCGGGGGCTGAGGATTGGCGGTATATGCTGCAGGGATAGCATGCATGCCATACTGGGGCTGTTGCTGGTATGAGATGGGCGGCAACTGCTGCTGTGCCTGCTGCTGTGGCATCACCAGAGGCGGCGGGGGCGGTAAAGCACTGGGACTTTGTTGATAATGCGTTGGTGGATGACTATAGCCATACATGTTGAGCATGCCAGAATGCGGACCCGGATACGCCATGGCCGGCGTGAGAAGACTGATAAATACGTTGCAACTGCGCACACACGGTGGCCGGGGTCGTTTTCTACCCTTGGCAAGAACGCAACCTGTGGGTTGAGGCTGCCGTGGCCAGCAGCTCGTCCGATTGGGGGTCCAGCGCTGTGCTGGCCCGGCAGTCTGGCAACCTGCGGGAATTTGCAGTGGACGAGTCCACAAGTCGACGAGGAAATGTCGCAACGCCCGTGGGAACTGGCACTGGCACTGGCACTGGCACAGGCAGGCAAACGAGGGACTGTGCGCGCCAGCTACGCCTTGGGTCAAGCCAAGCTGTAGGCCCAGCAGTCGGCAGCCTGGAGCAAGACGTCCGGGGCCAAAAATTCAAACAGGCACCGGCGTCGTCGGCGGCGTCGTCGTCGTCGTCGTTACAACGCTGCGATCGCTGGCAGACAGGAGTTAATTATTACGCGAAAACCGTGGGCGTTGGCCCCTTATGGCAGGCCGGCCTCCATGCAACAAGCGAGCGATGGGTGCAAGGGAGGGGAGCGAAGACAGTGCAGTGTTGGTGTAGGGCTGGCGCGCGCTTGTCATGGAGCTGTCGATTCCCAAACACTGGCGAGGGACGGGTCGAAAGTCAACTGACGTGCATAATGGCTTTGTTGAGCTAGTAAGTAGAATATCGGAGAGATTCTGGCCAGACCAAGGTTGGATTCAATGCCTCGAGGTCGTTGGAGACCGGGCTCAGCCTGCATGCGGGTTGCCCGCCTTAGCACGTGGGGATGGCCAGCGGCGGCGGCGAGCTTGCGGTGTCAAGCACCGGCTGGCTTGTGGCAAACACACACGCACGCACGCACACGCACGTTACACGCGCTCCTGGAGCCGGCTGGGTATGTGCCTGTCTTGTTGGAGAGTCGGGAAAGGGCTGGCATTTGACCTCAGCGGCCAGGGCTAAGCGTTCCCGGCCGGGGTAACTGTCAATCCCGGACTAGTTCGGCGCCTGGAAGGAGGCGGCGCTCGCTTCTTGGGAGCTGGCGAGGTGCCTAGGCCAGAGATGCATGCCTGCATAGCCGCCCACGCGGCTCCCCGCTTCCGAAAATGGTTGCCGCTCGCATCGCGGCGCTGAAAGCGGCATGATCGGCCACCCACCACTGCGCTCAATCCAGTGCTTAACCAGCAGCGGCGCGCCCGATCCAGGGCAATGGTTCATGGGCCTGGCGTGCAGCAGGCCTTGCAAGCGGGAGCCGAGAATTGCGTCTTGCCACAGACAGCCATGGCTCGACACAATTAATAAGTCGAGTCTTCTCACCTAATTGCAGTAGTAATCGCCTCAACCTCTCTGCCCAACCCGTCGCCTAATCCTCACCCGATCCCCGCCCAATCCCCGCCCAATCCTCGCCCAATCCTCGCCCAGACCTCGCCCAGACCTCGCCCAGACCTCGCACAGTCACGCCCCAATTATTAATATTATTAGGCTGCACTTCGTACCCGCTACGCTCAATCTCGCATTGCCCTCCTCCCAACACTGCTGCTCGCCGAGTAAAATTAAATTTGCACGTGGCAACCTCTCTCTGCCTCTCCATCTTCACTGCTCCTTGCCCTTGGTCGCCACCGCCGCCTTCAAGCCCTGCGGCCTTTCGCGGGAGGAGCTTTTGAACGACTCCCTCCGTATCCTTTCGTTGTACTCCCTTGCCTCCAGTCTTTCGGCGTCGTTGGGCTTGTACAAGTTGGCTGCTCCACCTGGAAGGGAAGTTAGTTAGTGCTCTTAATCAATCGCAGGTCTGCTGCTCGACATGCCTCGTCCGGTGTGGTGCGGTCCTTCTGGTAGGCTAACATCAGGAGGCGCGACATCTTGGGCCGCGCGAGCCTCATCAGGGTCGTCGTTTCTCGCCATGTTGCCGGTGCCGCCTCGGCCTGTAGTGTAACTGTGCTGTGTAAGCATGCCGCCGCCTGCCTGGAAACCCATACCCACATTTTGGCCTTGAGCGTCGGCGTCTTCATCTCATCCTCGTTGATTCCATCCCTGGCCTTGGTTGTCACATTGCCAGCGCCGCCTCGCCCTGTCACAGTGTCAGCTGAATGGACTGCTGCCTGGCCGCCCAGGGACAATGGCTACCATAGTGGTAAGTCGGCTTGGCGGTTTTGCTGGCCGCAGAATCTGCACCGGTCATGGTCACCAGACGAGCTACGATGTGACAGTCTACAAAGGCAGCTAGACGTCGGTGCAAAGATGAAAGAGATTTCAAGCGAAAGGCGAGCGATCTCAATCAGACTATATGCTCGCCATGAAGCCTGCACTATTAACTAAGGGCCACGTGCGAATCAAACTTTTACTTGCGAATCGTGCTTTATCGCACGGAAAGAAGCTAGTCTGGTTGGCGCTGAACTCCACTAAAGACCATTACCAACACTGTGTAGCAATCAACAGCAAGTGCCAAAAGTGTCAAAAGCAACAGGCAGCCCGATAAGACTCCAGGGGCCGGAGATGATTTCCGGTGCCGATCAGCTATGACGACACAGGCGTTGGGCGTTGGGCGCACCTTTGAATAGAATCTGCAGGTACGGACTCGGTGCACGAACATGTTCTTATGGAACTACTGGTCTAGTCGGCAGGCACACTCTTCAAGCTTCCTCTTACCCCTCCTGCCCCTCCTGCCCCTCCTGCCCCAGCTATACAGCTGGGCAGAGGCCCTCCCAAGCTGGGCAGTCGCGATCAAAAACTAGCTTCAAAACACCCCACAACTCCAGCAAAAACCATGCAATAGATCAATCACACTCGCCTCTCTCTCCCCCCCCCTTCTCCCTGTCCTTCTCCTCCCGTTACTGTCCCTCCTCCCGCTGTAATGGCTGTTCAAAGCCACCAGGGCAGCCAGGTGGTCTACCTGCTGTCGCTGACCGACAATGGCGCTCCCGACGTGCCCAACGAATACGTCTACCTGCCGCCTCCAACCGAGCCGCCGTACCTACTCCGCTTCGCGATTGAGGGAACCAGCTCGATCTGTCGCTCGGGAAGCTTGTGGCTAAACATCCCCGCCCCGGGCCAGCAGTTCGACCGTGCCGCTTTCCGGGAGTTCAAGCTGCGGCCAGACTTCAACACGACGCTACACGTCGACGTACCCATCACCACCGCCGGTGCCTTCAGCTTCTACACCACCTACTCCCCGTTGCCGGCCTTCTCCCTCGAAGCGACCACCCCGCCGGAGCCGACACGAACACCGACGCACTACATCGACATCGAGCCCAAGCTGCATCTCAATGGCTCCCAGATTCCACTCGATGCCCTCTCCATCTTCTCCGTCGTGTCCAAGTTCATGGGCAAATACCCCAGTGATTGGGAAAGACACCTTGGAGGGATTGCTGGGAGAGGATACAACATGGTGCACTTCACGCCGCTCCAGCAGAGAGGCGAGTCCAACTCCCCATACAGCATCTACGACCAGTTGAAATTTGACCCAGAGCTCTTCCCCGGCGGTGACAAGGAAATCACCGAGATGGTCAAGTCGATGGAGCAGCAACACGGCCTGCTTGGCCTCACCGACGTTGTCTTCAACCACACTGCAAACAACAGCAAGTGGCTGGAAGAGCATCCTGAGGCTGGCTATAACGTCGACACTGCTCCCTGGCTCGAGTCGGCCCTTGAACTCGACAATGAGTTCATCAACTTTAGCGAGCGGCTGGAGGAGTTTGGCCTCCCTACGGACCCTCAAACGGTGGAAGACGTGGACAAGATCATTGGCGTTCTCAGGGACAAGATCCTCCCCGACATGAAGCTGTGGGAATACTTTGCCTGTGATGTCGAGGCCGATGCTGCCGCAGCCATTGACTCCTGGCGGAAGGGCCAGATCAAGGTGCCGGATGGCGGTTTCGATGATTCCTTCGGTGGCGGCCTCGACACAGTCAAAGGCTGGTCTCTGTTCCAAAAGGCAAATTTCCTCAGGAACAAAGGTCTGCTGAATGGTCTCCGTATCGATGGCCGACGATCCCGCAAGGTAGACCCCGGTGTGGCTGCCGCCCTTCTAACCGTGCTCCATGGCCGGGCTGAAGATGCTGGCGACCATACTGCTGCACTTGACACCATCACAGCCATTCTCAACGAGCTAAACCTGCCCTTCTACCGTGAGTACGATGAAGATGTAGCCGCAATTCTCGACCAGACCAAAGGCCGCCTGAAATACACTCGTATCGATGCCCATGGCCCAAGGCTGGGTCCGGTTACCAAGAAAACCCCTTTGTTTGAGACTTATTTCGCCCGCCTGCCCCTCAACGAGACGACACGCAAGCATAACCCAAAGGCGCTAGCATTGGCTGTTAACGGATGGATCTGGGCGGCTGATGCCATGAAGGACAATGCCGGGCCCGACTGGCGGCCCTACCTGAGGCGAGAGCTTATCCCCTGGGGTGACTGTGTCAAGCTCAGATATGGCAATGGCCCTCATGACAACCCGTTTCTATGGGAACACATGGCCGAGTACGTCCGACAGTGTGCCAGATACTTCACAGCATTTCGAATTGACAACTGCCACTCCACCCCGATTCATGTTGCCGAGTACATGTTGGACGAGGCAAGAAAGATCCAACCGAACCTGGCCGTCTTCGCCGAGCTCTTCACCAACAATGAGCAGACAGACTTTGCCTTCATCAAACGCCTGGGCCTGAGTGCTTTGATCCGCGAAGCGATGCAAGCCTGGAGCACACGCGAGCTCAGCCGGGTTGTTCATCGCAACTGCGGCCGACCGATTGGCAGCCTCGAAATTGACGTCCCTTCCCCTTCAACCCACACGCTCGCGAATGGTCAAGTCAAGGCCACCTCGCAGCCTGGTAGAGAACTCGTCAAACGGGTGCGAGAATCTCCGGTCCACGCCCTGTTTATGGACTGTACGCATGATAATGAGATGCCGGCACAGAAAAGAGATGCGCGCGATACCCTGCCCACAGCTGCCCTCGTTAGCATGTGCGCCTGTGCCACAGGCAGTGTCATGGGCTTTGATGAGATTTATCCAAAACTAGTCGAGATTGTGCATGAGACCAGGCTGTACGAGTCGGCAAGTTCTCGGGCCGATGTGGTAATTGGAGCTGGAGAGGGAGGTATTGCCGGCATCAAAAAGCTCTTGAATCAAATCCACACGCTGATGGGCAAGGAGGGCTATGATGAGAGCTTCCTGCATCATGAGGGTGAGAATATCACAGTGCACCGTGTCCATCCAGACTTGCGAAAGGGCTACTTCCTCATTGCTCATACTGCCTTTCCCGGCGCAGGCACTGGAAACGGTGGCCTGACGCCAGTCCATCTCCCTGGTACCAATGCTCGTCTGGTCGGTGCCTGGGCACTAGAAGTCGATCAAAGCGATGAGGCCAAACAGAAAGCTCTCTCGAATCCAGACTATCTTGTGGGCCTGCCAGCCAGGACCAGGAATCTGCCTGGCCCCAAGGTCAAGGTAGAAGGCGGAGACACCACCATCACCGTCCCTGATGACTTCCCTCCCGGATCCGTGGCCTTGTTTGAAACTTGGATGCCGTCAGCCGAGCATGATGACGGCCTCAACAGCTTCCTCTCAAGTGGGACTGCCGAAGCTTTTGGACAACTCGATCTGATTGACCTCAACTTTGTCCTGTATAGATGTGATGCGGAGGAAAGGGATTCCTCTGCTGGTCGAGATGGCGCTTACAACGTACCCGGTTATGGCACTCTTGTCTACGCTGGTCTGCAGGGATGGGAAAGCGTGATCGAACCGATTGTGCGCGAGAACAATCTGGGCCACGCTCTATGCAACCATCTCCGCAGTGGCCAATGGGCGCTGGACTTCATTGTCGGCAGACTGAAGCGCATCTCAAAGCAGGAAGGCTATCAAAGGCTGACCCAACCTGCCAAGTGGCTCGAGGCTCGGTTCGATGCTGTCAGAGGCCTTCCGAGCTTCCTGCTCCCTCGCTACTTCTCCTTCATCGTTCAGGTCGCTTACAATGCTGCTTTTGCGCGCGCCATTCAACTCATGAGCCCTAACATTCAGCGCGGCCAGCAGTTTCTGCAAAGCTTAGCCTTGGTTGGTATCCAAACCACTGGATACGTGAAGTCTGCCAGTCTCTGGCCCACAAAGTCTGTCCCATCCATGGCAGCTGGACTTCCACACTTTTCAGTTGAATGGGCCCGTGTTTGGGGCCGGGATGTCTTCATTTCCTTGCGAGGTCTGTACTTGTGCACGGGCCGGTTCGACGAAGCCAAAGAACATGTCAAGGCATTCGCCAGTGTCGTCAAGCATGGTCTCATTCCCAACCTTCTCAGTAGCGGAGCTGCACCACGCTACAATTCCCGAGACTCGCCCTGGTTCTTTCTGCAGAATGTCCAAGACTATACCAAGATGGTTCCAAACGGTATCTCACTGCTGAAGGAGGGGGTGCCACGCCGTTTCCTGCCTTATGATGATACATGGTTCCCCTATGATGACCCGCGAGCCTATTCCAAGCAGTCTTCTCTGGAGGACATCATTCAAGAAATCCTCCAACGGCACGCATCCGGCCTATCATTCCGTGAGTACAACGCAGGCAGCAACCTGGACATGCAAATGAAGGACGAAGGCTTCCAGATTGATGTTCATGTTGACTGGGACACTGGCATTATCTTTGGGGGCAGTCAGTACAATTGCGGTACCTGGATGGACAAGATGGGCGAGTCTCCAAGAGCAGGTAGCAAGGGTGTGCCTGGCACGCCGCGGGATGGTGCTGCCGTAGAGATCACTGGCTTGTTGTACAGCACGCTCAAGTGGCTTGCCGAGCTCCATGACAAGGGTCAATATCCCTACTCTGGAGTAGAGAGGGAGCATGGCAAGATCTCATTCAAAGATTGGGCAGCCAAGATCAAAGCCAACTTTGAGAAATGCTACTGGATTCCGATCGACCCAAAGGATGACCTTGACGACGATGTGGACCCGAAGATTATCAATCGACGCGGCATCTACAAGGATCTGTATCGTTCAGGCAAGGAATACGAGGACTATCAGCTGCGCCCGAATTTCCCCATTGCCATGACGGTTGCGCCTGATCTATTCACGCCGCAACGAGCACTGCATGCACTCAAGATGGCGGATGATATTCTGCGAGGTCCGACTGGCATGGCTACTCTCGATCCATCCGATCTCAATTATCGGCCGTACTACAATAACTCGGAGGACTCGGATGACTTTGCCACCTCCAAGGGCCGCAACTATCACCAAGGCCCCGAGTGGCTGTGGCCGACGGGATTCTTCCTCCGCGCACTCCTCAAGTTCGACCTGATGCGCCGAAAGACAGCAGCCGAAAGACTTGAATCCTTCCAGCAAGTTACCAGACGGCTGCAGGGGTGCAAGCAAGCCATCAAGGACAGTCCGTGGAAAGGGCTGACTGAGCTGACCAACAAGGACGGGTCATTCTGCGGTGATTCTGTAAGTCATACCCCACCCCTGCTTTGTTCTTGTTTGTTGTATGTGCTGATTGAAATTCTAGTCACCAACGCAAGCATGGTCTGCAGCATGCCTGATTGATTTGTTCCACGACGCGGCAGCAGCAATAGAAGAGATAAAATAATGGCGAGCGACATGCAGACGTGCAGACAATAGAAGAGATAAAATAATGGCGAGCAACGTGCGTGCAGACGTGCAGACGTGCATCGATATGCATGTAGCCTGGAGGCACAGCATTGATTGTCGATTGCCAATAGACGAGACATGAGACCATGAAGATAGTGAAAAAGCATGAGCGGAAACGTGGAGACTGACGAATCCAACGACTGTTTAACTCTTTGATCAGAGACAAAGCTCGGGCCCGGGTCAACGGTGTGTTTCACCCTCTACCACAGTGTTACAGTCCACGTGTAGGCAGCCCAGGTACGGGGAAGGAATCGATGGGAATTCCGTACAGAGGTCGTACCACAGTCGAATTGAATTTTGTACACAGCCAAGGCCGTACCCTAACCCTAATATCCCCTTTGTTCCTTCCCGTGACTTGTGTGACACGCGACTGCCGTCATAAGCTAATTAGCCGATCAAATTTGTTCACTGTGGCCTATTCACCGCCCTCAATAGCAGTCCAGGACCAGTCCACAGCAGTTATGCCATCTGTCGGGCGGCGACATCGTTGAACTTCTTGGATTTGCTGCTCTATCGACCAGCGTCAGCAGGTCATCAGGTCAAAGACCACCAAGCCCTTCACTTCAGCTCTCCCCTTAATTTGCCTCCTCCATCATTAGCCATCCCTCTCTCCATCTCCATCTCCATCTCCATCTCCATCTCCATCTCCCTCTGTGGCACTGCTCATAGCTTCAATCTACTCCTTATCATGGATCAGTCCCTAGGCTCCTTCTCCTCCTCCCTCAATGGCCTTGCACGAACAACGCCGCCGGGGTTGGGGTCGGATTCTACCTTGGATATTATTGCTCGCCAGTACGAAAGCATGAAGACAGCTGAAAAACAGCGTCATGCCTTTGTAGAGAACCTGATATCTCATATCGGTACCCTCACGAGTGACCGTGACGAAGCTCTCAAGCAACTCGCGAGATCTGAATTCACCTGTAATGCTTACCAGGACAGGCTTACTGTAGGTCAAACCCCCCTCCCCTTGCCCGGTCCCACAGACAGACAGACAGACAGGCAGGCAGGCAGGGACACAAGCTGATTGATTGCCCAAGGTCGCCAGCCGTAAAATCGAGGATCTCCAGAAGAGCATTGACTGTGATCGCTTTGTCCTAGTTGTTGTCGACGGCGACAACGCCCTCTTCCACGACGACTATGTTCAAGAAGGCGCTGCTGGCGGAGAGCGGGCCGCGCAGAAGCTCCGACAGTCGGTGTTTGAGTACCTCAGAGGTAAACCGTTCTTCCAACACGACTTTAAGATTATCATCAAGGTCTATGCCAACATTCAGGGCCTGTGCCGCGCCTACCTGGAGAATAAAATCATACCCAACTATCCTACTCTCTATCACTTTGTCCAGGGCTTCAACAAGACCAACGACTATGTTGAGATGATTGATGCCGGCAATTTGAAGGAGGCGGCAGATACCAAAGTCAAAGGTAAGTCGCGCTCCATTACTGTCCAGCAGGATCCATCCCAGTTCAATGACTTCGGCCGAGTCTTTTCCCACCGCACCGCACCCTGACTGACTTTGACAAAGCAACTCTCGGCCTCTTCCATCGTAACCTTCATTGCAAGCATATGTTCCTAGCAGCCTCGGGCGATAACAGCTATGCCGGTTTTCTGCGCCAGTTCTCTGCCCTCGACAGCGATTCCTGCCAGATCACCTTGATTGAGACAGTGCCATTTGCTCGAGATCTTGCTCAGCTTACCTCGCGATTCGACACTGCCAGATTTGACGACATTTTCCGCAACACCAAAATTATCACCGACCCGAAACCCCCCGCTACTGTTGCTGCTGTGAACACGGCGCCAAATGACTCACATGGAGCGGTATCGACTCCCACGCCGACGTGGTCTAACGCTGTGAAAGCAGTCCCCCTGCCCGTCCGAGCTGCGGCCTCACCGGATGTAGTGACGGCAACGCCGGTCAGAACGTCAACCCCTGCAGCGGCAAAGGATCGAATTCCAAAGGAAGTCTGGGTCAATAAATACAACGAACGCGTCGACTTGCCCATTAAATACGATGCCGTGGTCGCAAATGCGCTCCGCAAACGCAAAATGTGCAATAAGTTTTGGCTCCTCAACGCCTGCGACGGCAATTACTGCTCGCACAGCCACGATGGCACCCTGACAGCCGCCGAGCTGGAGCAGCTGCGCCTGATTGCCCGATCGTGTGCCTGCCGCGACGGCCTGGCCTGTCGAGATCCTGAGTGCACTGATGGCCATCGCTGCTCGGCCGGCATGAAGTGCAACAAGGGCGAGAATTGCTGGTTCACCGACGAGCAGCACAATGTTAGTTCAGAAGGCTTGAAGAAGGTGGCTGATGCTACCACCACCCAGACTTTTATTCATGTTCGCTGATTCAAAAGGGGAAGGGTGGGTGGGTAGGAGGTGAATAGGACGAGGAGGAGGATAAGTATGATGAGAGAAATGGTGGTGGATGTGATGTGATGTGCCTGGGGAAAGATTTAGCGTCAAATATCAGCGATTGTGTCACCAACCTTGTGACAACGACGACGACAACAACAGTATCTACACATCAACAACGACAACGACAACAGCATTATTATTATTATTATTGCTATTATTATACTAATAATTGATGCAGATATTGGCAGCACAGCACAGCACAGCACAGCACAACACAACACATGTATCCAATAACAAAATAGGATAAGTTCGGATATGCATCTTGTCTTATCTGCCAAAGTTATGTATATTCAAGCATCTGTCTGTCTGTCTGTCTACCATGAAAGCCAGCAAGACACAGATCAAAAGCTTTAGGCATGACTGACATGTTATGACATTCAAAAACTGACATGTCAATATTTACATTACATCATCCTTTCCACTGCCAAGAACAACATCAAGTCAATAACAATGATAATACTGTTTTGTTGGAATAATAATAGTAACAAGGTATCAAATAAGTTAATCGGGGGCAGGGGGGGGGGGAGCATGCCATGCCATACCATGCCATGACATCTCTCTCTTCTCTTCTCTTCCCAACCAGACCGCGATGTAGTTAGTACCCCTATATACAATGCCCATACCAATCAATCGGTACGAAGCACCGGCGCGACCGTATTCCAAACACAAAAACAAAAAAAAAAAAATATGACAGTCAAAAGGACCATGGCACGCTCTGCCAAAGAATATCTACCACACGCCGAGGTGTGTGTGGAACAACCTGCAAAACCGGCCCGCTCTCGGCCCCCAGCGAAAAGCAAGGTCCGAATGCAAAAGGGGAAATCAAAAATCAACATCTCTTGTCTCATAAGAGTCGTCAAGAAAAAGAAAAACAAAAGGCTTTATGTATAAAGTTCATGTCGTGACGTTGCGTGACTAGGAACGAGGCCGGACTACTTGCCCATGTAATCCAGCCTGCCAGCGAGTCGAATTTCATCCACAAAGCCGTCCTCGCCCATTTCCGAGGGGAACTGCCAGTACTGGCCGCGGGAATTTCGGTTGAAGGGTCCCCATGCAAGCATCTCCTGGATATTGCGGCGTTTGAGGTCAATGTCGCCAGCAATGGCAAAAATCTGCGACTGTAGACAGCCACCCAGAATGGCAACGGCGGTGCGTACAAGAGTCCGGTCGCCGTCAAACACCCATATGTCCCAGACGCGGCAGAGCCGGTCAACATCAAGGCCATTGCAGAAGAGAGTCTTGAACATGGGCTCGAAAATGACAGCGGGAGTGAAGCCGAGACCGCCGCTCTCGGTGGAGCCAAAGAGATATTCGTGTAGGCGTGGAAATTTGATGGCTAGCGTGTCAACGGCGTGGTTGTAGATGCGAGTCGTTGTTGCCAGGTCGCCACTTTGGAAGGCCAACGGGGCAGGGCGGTTGAGGGCGTTGGCGAGCAAAACGAATGCAGCGGCCGTGCTGGGTGTCTGGAGCAGGACAAGCGCGGCAACCAACTGGAGGCCGTACACGTAGCCAATGTCAGATCTGTAGCAGGCGTACGCCTTGCAGACATCGATCAGAGCCTGCCACAGGGGTGCGTTGCGCTGGAACAGGCCAAGCTCAGGAAAGGCCGTCTCGGCATCTCGTTCAATGTCGGTGAACCAGCGGCGCATAGAGCCTTCGCAGCCCAACAGGCTTTGTTCCGAGGCAGACTGGATATCCCTAGCCCGATCGAGGGCGAGCTGGAAGCTCTTAGCATTGAGCCCCAGTTCGTTGCCAATTGTTTGCTGCCAAACGCGAGCGCGCAGGTTGGGGCTGACTCCGCGCCAGCACAGGCTAAAGACCCGCCTGTCAATCTGGCTCTGGTCTATCGACTCGGCTGAATACAAGTGCCAGATGCGGTCGAGCGACGACTCTGCATCATCTTGCTGGACTTGCTGGGTCCTTGCCAGTTCATTCCTTTTCTTCTCTGCTTCCAGAGAGGCGGCCATCATTTGCTGGTACTCTTTGAGATGCTTCTTTTCCTCCTTGGGATCTTTGGGAGGTAGCCACGACGGCCGGGTCCTAGACAAGATGGCCTCCTTCTCTTTGGAAATGGGCATAAAGTCGAGGTTGCCTCTCTGCACCGGCGGCAGCTGGATGCTGCTTGCCTTTGGCTTCACAGTTGCTGGGTCTGTCCGGCTTCGGAGCGGAGTCGACTCCATTTGGGACAGCCTCTGAATTTCTGCATGATGCTGCAGGCTCTCCGACAGAATGCGAGCTTCCACGCTCAGTTCAGACATGGCCGCATTCCACGAGTGAGTGCGGTTGGGATGAGCAAACCTCTCAGTTCTCCTCGGGGCTGGATTGACTGGGGGGTTCAGGGACACGGATCGAAGAGGCTGAGGCCGGCGGCGCTTGGGCAGACGTTGAGTTGGCGGGCTTCGTTGAGACGGCGGGTCGGAATGAGGGATGTGATGGTCTAGAGGGATGGGCCGTGGGCTGGAGGCCATTGAAGGCTTTCCCGAACTTCCGCAAAAGCTTGGACTGCGCGACTGAAGGCCAGGGTTGGGTGAGACGGGAACGTTCCATAGACTGGCATCGTCAGGAAGGTCGTCGTCGGAGTCGTGGTACTCGGCTTCAAGCTCCTGTGTCGATCGCCGGCGGGTGGATTGGTATGAACGTGTTCTCGAGCCGAGGGAGCGAGAAGATGGCGAGGACCAATTGGGCCGCAGAGTATTGGAGCTTAGGCGGGTTGAGGGGAGCTCATGGCGGCCAAGCTTTGGAGGAGAGGAAGATCTGGGTCGAGCAGGAAGGTGGTTTGTAGTCAGGAAGGGCCTGGCAGGGCTGGTGAAACCTCTGCGTGCATGGGCCGGAGCAGTCCTGCCATCTTTCTTTGCCGACACATCCAGCCCCGTCTCTTTGATGGCCTCTCGGATCTGGGCTTGGAGACTGCGCGGCCTTTGCGAAGGGGCCATTGCTTTGGGGGCCAAGGTATAGGAAGACTGGCGCACAGGCGGCGATGGAGGAGGCGGCGGCGGCAGCGGCTTAAGCTGGTGAGCCTGGCTGTTAAGGCTGTCATCATCCAACGTTATCTCTTCAAAATTAGTATCCAACGTAGCGAGTGTGTCGTGGCCATCCGAGTCAGAGGTAGAGCAGTAGGAAGATGATTTCGAGGAGCGAGATCCCGATAGATCCGGGGGTGAGCCAGGGACGCTGGCAATAGTGGTGGCCATTGGGATCTCATCGAAGGTGACGATGGTCAACGGTCGGAAGGGTGGAATGGAGGATGAGCAGGAATTGCACAGGGAGGTGGCGTGCAAGCGAGCGAGCGAGGTGCCAGCTAAACCAGCTAGCTTGTTTGAACGAGAGACTGGGCAAGGGAATGGGAATGATATTGAAGATGAAGAGGCTGCTGATGCTGGTGCTATTGCTGGGGCTGGTGGTGCTGGTGGTGCTGGTGCTGATAATGATAACAACGGCGCAATACGAGCAGCATCACCAGCCTGCGTCGTGCCCAGGGAAACCGACAGACTTGACAGAGAGCAAACCGAGTCGAAGTCGCGGTTGCAAGAATAATAATGGATTGACGAGCCAAGCTGGAATTGCTCCGCGGCCCTGCTATCGATTGGCTGCACGCAGGTTGGGGCTGATTGCCCACACAGGGTTGTCAGGACTGCTGGCATTGCCGTTGGTGGGTTGACGCACGGCAGTGGAGTCGGGCCCAGCGCCAGGGCCGTTTGGTGGCTTGGGGGGCGAACGATTGGGCGTGTTTCAGCCGTAAGCCGCAGCCAAGAGAGAGCTAGGCCCCGCCTAGCTTGGAAGCTTTCAGGCACGATCACGATGCCAGCCACACATCCGAGCTTGGTGGCGATTTTCAGGGTCGCTCTTGCGGTGTGGTGGTGTGGGTGTGGTAAATTGTGGCAGGCCGAGCTTTGGGGTGAGAATCGAGAATGGGTCTTTGCCGCGGGAGAAAAGGGCGTTGTCCTCCACTTGGCTGGCTCTCTTTGTGATTGTTCTTTGACTGCTTTGATTATTGTCGGTGAGACACATCGACGATGGGCTGTCGATGGCCAGCAAGAGGGATCGCCGCCCAGAATGCTGATTCCGCACAATCAGAGCTGAGCTGGTGATTGGACAGGGCCCGAAATGGGCCTCGTTTCAGTGGCTCTCAGTGTTTCTGTCGTGTGTCATTTGAATGGTTGGCACCGATCTGCTTCGCCTTGAGTTTCTTCACTCTCTGCCCATGTGGACGGCGAAGACGGCGGAGACGGCGAAGCGAGCGAGGGTGGTGATACTATATGTATGGCCTGTCTCCTCCTGCACGGCCTCCATGAAACGCGAGCTGTGTGAGAGAGGCAGGAAATGCAGCAAGAGCCAGCTGGCTGTTCTTGCCCTAGGGAATTAACCTGCAATTGAAAGCAGGAACCCCTGGTGCAAATCTGCACATCAGGTGGGGCATAAAACACATGTGGCTGAGGATTACTGTACCAGTGCCGTACTGAAATATTACGGAGAAATGCAGCAGTGTAGCTGCTGTTAGTATATGTACTCTTCAAATGCCGTGGTGCAGTTCGCGACCAGTCGATGCAGTGTCTGACTGTCGATGCCTAGACCTTCGGCCGCGCTCGTCTTCAGCGACCTGAGCCAGGCCAGAGCCTGTGAATGTGCAGACTGTTTCCGCATCAGGACTTGCTCAATCGAGACGGCCACCATCCAGCAGATCTGCTTCCTCGTGATGGCGTGCTCACAGTGCAGCTGGCTGTCAGGTCCGTGCCTACGGTTAACATAGCGTGTCAAGAATCTGACGAATGCGCCAACAAGTGAGATGACTAGTCGCGGTGACGGCCTGTCATGGGCACGCACTGCCTTCAGGTACTGGTGCATCCTCATGGCTGTCTCCCAAAGGACCTCCATGAGCGAGGCCAGGACCCGCTCGCGCGTGTTGAGGCGGCGATCAACCAGCATGGCCTGCATCTGTACTTTGAGCGCAGTCACCATCTTGTTCTGGAAGGCCTGTCCAGCCGATCTTGCCACATCGACGGTTAGTCCGTGGCTGACAACCAAGGTCGGCGGCCTCTTTCGATTCTTGCTGACCTGGAGATCGGTCGTGCTGATCGTGATGCCACAATAAGGGAAGCCAGAGCGACCCTGATGCTGGGGAATGTGTCGGTGGCCAACATGAAAGTCGAAATTGGCCAACGACTTGTCCACATTGATTGAGATGCCAAAGTCGGGGTGAGGCTCCGTCATGGTTTCTGCAAACCGTCGCGCCGTGGCTTTGTTGGTGGTGATGAGAAGGAAATCATCGGTAAGACGCAACAACAGCGAATCTGTGCGGTTGAGGAAGCCGAGCTTCTCGGCTTCGAAAGCGGCATAGAAATAGTTGCAGAGAAGGGTAGAGAGAACAGAGCCCTGAGGGATGCCGCTCTTCTGCTTCAGGTGTTTCTTGCCCAGCTTGACGACATTATTGCGTACGTGATCGTGCAGGAGACCAAGTAACTGGTCTCTCTGCCAGTCTCGAGCATTGCCGGCTTCAAGAATGACGGTGGCCTGCTTGGTCTTGACCAGCTCATCGGCGATTCGGGCGGAAAAGGCCGGGTCAGTGGTTGAGGCAGACGCAATATGGGTGAATTTGCGGCGGCAATTGACACCCTTCTCTGCCAGTCTGACCTCTGCGTATCTTGTCGTCTTGTACCACTGACTACTGATGATCTGGTCAACCAGGCTGAGTAGGCCGTCCTGCGGGATAGTATCGAAGCAGGCTTGCACGTCGACCTTGACAAAAAACAGTCTGGCGCGCTTGGGTAGGCGGGCCTTGAACTCCTTCAGTCTCGTAGCAAGACTGCTGGTGGAAAAGAGGGATGATGCAAGGCGATCAGGAGCGCGGAAGCGTTCATAGTTCAAGACAGAGAAGATGGGAGCCAATTGGCTGTTGATGCTTGGTCCCAGCCGGCGCGTCCCGTTGATGGACTTGACCAGCCTGCGTCTGAGGTTGATGATGGGGCGTGTGCCGTCTGCTTTTGGAAGAAGCCGCACCTGGCTGTAGCCGAGTGCTCTGTGCGAGAGGATGTTGCGTACCTGGTCGGACCGGAGCGGCTGGTACATGTCGATGCGGAGCATGTCCAGGCTCGGTGTACTCAGCTTACGCCAGATATCATGCCTAAAGTACCACAGCCTGTTCCGCGACGGTGCAGCTTCGGTCACATAGAAATTTGAGCGGATGAGGGGAATGAGTAAGGAGTCAAACAAGTAGTAGATGAACTCGTGAAAGATCTCTGTCCTCTTTGCCATGTCGCTCTTGCACACATTAACATGCCGTCTGACTGGGTGCGGACCCAACCACTCAACCGATTTGATCTTGATGTGCTGAGTGACTTGGTGCAAGCTCAGCGTTTCAAACCTTCTTGCGTGGACAAAGTGGTCAACCTGGCCGAGTAGGTGGTGCCAGTTCTGATGGCCAGTAGGCCCATGTCCAAGCGCATAGGCGGGAAGCAGCCGTAGAAGCACACTCTTGCAAAAGGCAGCGACACTGGCAGCTGAGGTGGCGTACGGAAGGAAAGATCCGCCAGTAGATGGCGACACTGCATCGCCAGCCGTCGGTGTGCCTAGCAGGCTGTCAGCCTTTGGCTGACTGATGAGCGGAAGTGAGGCTTGCGGCGAGGCGGTTGGACGCTCTTTTGCGAGGCATCCTGTCTGCTGCCCAGTGTCCGGACAGTAGTGACGGAGCAGCTGAGTGTATGAGCATGCTGCATGCGACTTCCGCATGCGCCTGACCAGGTCCATGGGACCACCACGAAGCCGCTTGGGGAGCCAGAATCTTGGATGGGCGTTGCTGGCGGTGATCTCGTTTTCCCGGTAAGCATAATCAGGCAAGGGCTGACGGCCAGAGCCTTGACCATCGAGCGCAGACGTGAAGACGTTCGGGAGGCCGAACTGGCTTGGAAAGACATATTTCATGATGTGGACGGTCTCCAGGTCGTCCTGCCAGTGGTTGTAGCGCTGGAAAACATGCACATGTTTGAGACCAAACCGCACTTGTGCTTTTGCATTCAGAGATGACTTCGCATAGAGGATCCTGTTTCGGGCGAAGCTGATAGCTGTTGGTCGGCGCCGACTGGGCTGTGTCTGGCTCGGGCTGCCGTCTGAAGGCAGAGGCTTGAGATCTGAGACAGGAATCCCGCTCATCTGGTAGTAATTTTGACTGCCGCCCGAGAGTGAGATGAAGATGGCACAGTCGAGCAGCAGGTTGATGAAGATGGCATCGGCATGCGAGCCAAGAAGCGAGAAGAGGTCAAGCCAGGGCGCAGTCTTGAGCGAGTCGATGTTTGGGTTTGGGTGCTGGCGAACGATGCCGGTACATACGAGGCTGTCGCTATTGTCATCTGACTTGTTTCTCCCAGCCGGGGAGGCGCGCTGCAGGCCATTGCAGAGGAGGTGTCGGGGCTTGCCGTATGCACGAGGGCCGCGCTGGAAGAGTGACCAGACCGCATAGTCGACGACTTCAGCAAGGGAACAAGTCTGGGAACTGGTGCTGCCAGAGCTGTGCTTTTTGGCAGAAGCACGCTGTGACTGGGTAAACGCAGTCAGTTGGGTGGCGTGGAGCTTTTGGGTTGCCGGGTCCGACTCGGTGAGGATGCCAACGAGGGTGGTGTTGAGAAGCGAATGGACCGAGGCTGAAGACACAGTTTCGATTTTCTTTCGTTTTACGCGGCAGCTGGGTGGAAGGCGGCGTAGGATAAAGTCTTTGAGAGATACGACGGTGGGATAGTATCGAGCCAGCAGCGAGGCCGGAGCACCTAGGCGAGGGCTTCGACAGGCTGGGGTCGCTGGCTTTGATCGCTTGCGAGCCCCGTAGCAAGCACTGTCGTCGCTCTTCCTCTTCTTTGCCATGAATACAACAACTGTCCACCCCAGGCCCCAGGCCCAGGGACTGCCGCTTAC
Source organism: Chaetothyriales sp. CBS 134920 (assembly GCA_003693665.1). NCBI lineage: Eukaryota > Fungi > Ascomycota > Eurotiomycetes > Chaetothyriales > Domatiomycetaceae > Domatiomyces > Domatiomyces catenatus. Next base: position 321,788 of record QQSL01000008.1, read on the forward strand.
CGCCTACACGCGTTGAGGGCGACGCGTGATTAATAAGATGGGATTTGATTGGCTGACCATCTACACATAAACAGAACAGCACCTTCCACGTTCCAAAAATGACAAAAATGACGCACGCAGAAATTGAATTCTGCAGAACCCCTCACAAGCAGTGCTTGCCCATGCCTGCTCTCTTCAAGATCCTCCTTGATTGGTTTCAGGAGTCATTGACAACTTATGGCTTTTTGGTCAGAGCTAGTAGGCAATAGTTACGCCCTCAGCCAGGGCATCAAAGAATGAAAGCCAAATTCATCAAATTGGCTATTGCTTCGCACAATGAGTGCTGCATTCAGTCAATATTACTGAGGTCTAAGGCAAAACTGGCCAGGGAATCCACTGTGTGGCCTTGGAACTTGGTGGGGTATGTCCCTTTGCTCCGAAAACAGCGAGATGCCAGTCTGCTCCGAGTGCGTGCAGCAGCTTCTTCGGCAGGCGCGGGGATCGCTCAGCCTGATGCAGTCGCGATGTGCGACAAGGGGTACGGTAATTACGGATCCGTACCGTCCGTAAACATGGAAGCCCCGCCTTGTCGTCCTCACAAGAGTCACAACAGGGACACCTTCTCCTTCTCTGCATCACGCTAACTTCTCAGGTCGTTCATCTCGATCGGCAGCCTCCATCCCGCCCTTTCCATCGCCATCCCTCCCTGAGTCATATGGAGGCCTCCCCAAACTATTTGGAGATCTACAATCCCTCCCTGTCAAGCCTCGTTTTCACACTCCCCTGAACCCTGTTCAAGGTCTGACAATCTAATTAATCAGGACCAACGGCCTTGACAAATACACCTTCGATCGAGGTATTGGAGGCATCTCGGCATCTCGGTCAAGCCGGAAAAGCAGTTGGTTTCCTGTTCACGGAGCCTGCGTTAGAAGAACTTAACTCAACCCCACGCGTAGTTCTCCGGTCAGTCCGGAGGCGTTGGACTGGGGACTCCCTCTGCTGGGACCTCCTCATTGTCGGCCACGGATGGCAATTATGTCTGAAGACCTCTTTGATTTCGAGGGGTCGATTTAGGAAAAAGTACACGAGCTCGCCTTCAGGAGCATGCAGTCAGTTGGGACACGTAGGTGCGGACCCTATTCAGGGATGGGTGCGTTGGCGAGGACGACAGGAATACTGTATGGACTACACATTACTTGGCTGCGTACCTGCGGGCTCGTGGGCCATTCTTACATAATTCCTGCTGGTGTATAGAATCGGATATATCGCTTGCATGTGGCGGCACAGCACCTGTCTCCTTTACAGGCCTGTCACTAATGTGCTACTCTCCTTTTGCAGGCTGTCACATACTACTGTGCTGCTGTTAGCATTGCATCCAAGTGAGCTGCTTGACCTACAAGTATATTGCAGAACTCTAGTGTAGGATAATCCAACCATTGTGACTGGCCATACAACCGCAACTGCCAACTGCGCCATTTGCTCCTGCTCCTGCATTGCTCCTGCCGCCTTCTTCCATTGTTCTGGCCCTGCCTGCCATTCTTGAATCTTGCTTCTTGCCCTGCTGCCCTCCTCCATCATACCCACCCCCATCCTCTTCTAGAACTCTCCTCCTTTCCTCTCTGGCCATTGCCAATTCCGGATAATCTCTACCGACAGCAGTACACTCTTTTTAGCAGCTAATTAAGTTAGTGCCGCCACCAGTGACATTAGCCGCGGCCGTCAGGCACTAGCTACTAATTAGTACCTGTCTCTGTGTCAGCTGTATCTGTCTCCAGGAGAGTGAGCAGACACTCCCACAACTAAAGACAACTAGCACCACCATAACCTGAGCATTGGCATACGCTCTAGGCACAGTGACAGCGGCAACTAATAAATCCAGCCTGGGGGCAGCACTAACCCTGTGCGGACGCTTCTTGAGAGCCAACTACATTAGTGCTTCAGAGCATGTAGTAGCCGGCCATGAATCAAGCCTACAGTGGATGTTGTGGTGCCCAACAAGAGGCAAGAGGCATTGCCATTGCCCTCACTACTGACCCTTAGTTCTGTCTCCTGCCCTGCCTACTCGCACCGCCACCACCCGCTCAAGATCTCATCACCGCCTCCCCCCACAACCACAACCATAACCACGAAGGCCGCCCACACACTGGCCTAGGGCTATCTGCCACCATGCCATCGGCGCTCCATCAGCACTCTGCTAATCCTCATCCTCACTCCCACCGTCGCACACCACTGTTGTCACAGTCCCAACCGAACCTGACCGACCCCTCCAAGTCTTCTCCTGCCCGCCCCCGCTCACCTGAATCGTCGCTCATCTTTCTGCCATCGACCACGTACGCCCGGCCGGGGACTGCCAAGCCGCGGGCAGCAGCCATCTCGAGCGATGCGCAGGATCGGCTTGAAGAGCAGGACGCGCTGCCCAGGGCTGCCCAGCTCGATGGCAACAGCGAAGACCCAGACGACTTCTACCGCGCGTACGGAGAGCTCCATGGCCAAGGCCTGTCTCCCAGTCTACATCAAGACGCCTTTGGTCCGGCAAGAGGAGCAGGCGAAGAACCGCCTGAAAGCGCAACTCCTGCTCCCGCTCTTTCCCCGCCAGACACCGCCCGACCGGGCACCGGCTCCAGGAGCATGAGCACGAGCGACCCGCGTCTAATCAACAGCCCCGAAGACGACTTCCCGAGAGGCTCGCGGACCCGAAAGGCCTCCTTTCGCGACCTGGTTGCCCGCTTCGATTTTCCGAAAGAGGCACCGCCGCTGCCGACCGGGGCCTATTCATCAACAAATTCATCACGCAAAGTCAGCCCAGACAAGAGAGAGGTATCGTACACAACAACACCAGCTAAGCCAAGACGGCCGCTCTTCGGCGAACTTGCCCCCGGTCCCCCAGGCGCTCTGGGCTATGGCATTGTCCAGGCGTCAAGGAGGAGGGGCTCCGAAGGCTCGGCCATGCACAGCCCAAATCCCATGTTCCCGCAGTGGGATGACGATACCAATGACAATACCGATGTGGCCTCTCAGCATGGGACTGGGGCACGCTTATCCGCAACCAGGACGGCTGATGAAGTTGGCGCTTCCTCGACGCACCAAGACCTGTTATTAGACCCACGGCCACAGCACCGCCGTGCACACAGCGACCTTTCCGGTACCCCCACTCGATTATCTTTCGCCGAAGCCGTGCCCCCGCCGACCGGAGACGAGGCCCGGCCGCGGCATGAACAGCCAGCAGGCCGGAGACGGCGCGTTCACAGTAGGGCCACATCGGGCTCGAGAATACCTGTCAGCACCGGGCGGAGTACGACCCCAGACCCGGCAATACCAGTCACGGCCAGCACAGGACACAGTCTCACACCCGAATCGAGAATACCGGTCAGCACTGGACGGAGCCTCACGCCCGGCTTGGACTCGGGCCCATCCCACACGCGCCCTCCTTGGTCTCCCACTGCTTCCAATCAGAGCTATGCCAGCCATTCCCAGTCCGGCACCGTCCGTGCTCCTCCGCGGCCCAAGCATGCCAGTCCCAAGCGGAGACCACAGCCTTTGACCTCGATCCACAGCCCTGGAAGGCATGGCCGAGGCAAGCTGATCCTCAATGGCGACAAGAGCCCGTCACTGAGAGCAAGTATCATCGCGCCACCTCCGAAGATGTCGCCGCAACTCCGGAGCTCACGGCCGCGCCTGCCCATCTCAGCCGCAAGTACAGCTTCGTCAAGGGCGAAAATAGCAGAGAAAATCCAGGCCATGGCCCGCGACCAGCAGAGTTCCCGATCCTTTGCACGCCGAGCCCGCCCACCCGAGCTGTCCGATGTTGACCTGAAGGCTAGGAGACTCCGCATCACCCAGGCCCTGACCCGCTCGCTCGAAGGCCCCGACCTGGCCGTACGACCAGTAACTCGACCAAGCCGCGAGCCAAGCCGCGAGCTCAGCCGCAAGAGCAGCCGTACCTCATCGTCCCGGCAGCCGAGTCCGCGTGCGGCAGCACGGGAGAGCCTCAACACAACCGAGAATGATGGCGACGTCTTCATCACCCCTGACGAGGAGCTGCCCGCGCAGGGAGACCCGTTTGCCCAGCACGCGCTGTCAGCATTGCAGGGCCAGCATCACTTCTCTGCTGACGGAGACTCGCCAACCCTCGGCCTGGACGAGCCCTCCACGCAGAAATTGCCGCCGCCCCGACTCGACACCTTGCAACCGCGACGCGACGCTGACCCTGCCGAGATTTCTGCTGCCACACACGACACAGTGGAGACGAGCGCCACGGTCTTTGACTCGGCAGAGCAGCTCACTGCCGCCCATCCTCCGCGACCGGACCTCTCTCTGCTGACATCTATCGCCAGCCTACGCGAGGAGACGTCGGCCTCGTCCAGATCAAACCCACCCTCGTCTTCAGACAGACAACTGTCTGACCACGCCGACCTTGAATCCGTCAACATTGTGCTCCGCAACACCACCTACTTGGACGATGAAGAGGCTGTCGCTAAAGGCTATCGGCCCTTCGTGCCCCCACCAGTCCCTGCGCTCCCTGCTGCCTATGCGTCCGCAACCGGTCCCGCCGCTTCTTGGTCATTCTCGCCGCAACCTCTCAGCTTGGAGCCAAACGATGATCGGGCCGGCCCAAGCCGTGACTACTCCGACGCCCAAGATCCTGCCGGCGCGCTCACAGATGACCAGGACGGCGATGCTGATGCCGAATCCGATGCCAGTTCTGCCGAAGCTCGAGATGACTCGAACTCGAACTCTGAGCACGCTGCTACTGACGCATACACCATCGTCAATATCTTTCTGCAGCAGCACTCAGCCTCAGGAGTTGTTGATCAACAGCTGGTTGATGACCTCTACCAGCGCATTGTCGCGCAGCAGCCAGACTTGGCTGATTCTGACCTGGTCGATCCCCAGCGAGTCGAAGAGCTGTGTTACCGCGAACTTGACCTGCTCGAGCGTGAGTGGCGGCAGTCGACTGAGGTCGAGCCACAGCAGTACAACACCCTTGCACCAGCAGCTCCCACCTATTTAGATCAGGAGCTCCATCAGCCAGGCTCGGTCGAGAATGTGCAGTCGCCTTCTCCATCTTCGCCCAAGCACACCCTTGCCTCTGCCGCTTTTCGTGCACACAAGTACAAATCCAGCTTGGATAGTGCTGAGGATTGGGCCGAGACATCGCCCTCGGTGGGTGACTGGATGAAGTATGCGGCCAATACAGATGAGGAGAAGGCAAACCAGCCTTCTACGTTGTCTCAGGAGCTCCACCGAGATGATGGTGCTGGTGAGACTGAAGCTGCGCAGTTGCAAGACCAACTCCCTCCTTCTGCCTCGGACCGTCAGCGCAGAGTCAGTCCTCCGCTCGACCCCGTCGGCCTACCCATTCGGCCTCCTTCGCATTCGCCCCCTCCACCACCTGTGAGCAAGATGCCGTCGATTGAGCAAATCTCTCATCATTCCGCTTCCACCACCGCCTTCCACTCCCCACTGCATGATCCTCCAGCCATTCCTCCACGCGTGGGCTCGGTCTCCCAAGCGCCGAGGCTGTCGACTTCGAGTCGCTCCCTGACGCCAAGGTTGTCGACTTCAACCCGGTCCATGACGCCGCAAGGTACGGCAATGGCAGAGTCGGGTCCGGCTTTGGAGGACGCATCATCTCAGGAGCAGAAGCGGCTGAGGCAGCGGCGGCACGTGCTCAAGGAACTGGTTGACACCGAGTATACGTACGAGCGTGACCTGCGTGTGCTTTGCGACATTTACAAGCAGACCGCCCCGGCTGCGCTGACTGAGGATGATGTCAAGGTGCTCTTCGGCAACATCGAGCATATTCAAACCTTTGCCCGTACTTTCCTCACCTATTTAAAGCAGACGGCGAAGCCAGCCTATCTCATGGAACGTTCAACCCCGAGCCGAGCCTATTCGAGCACGGCCAATGCAGCCGATCGCATGTCGATCCGGTCCGACTTTGCTGAGCTGTCTGACTACGACAAGGACCGCCAAACTCGCGTTGGTCAGGCCTTCCTGGGCTCCCTGGCCGAGATGGAAGCAGTCTACACCGAGTACATCCGCACTCGCCATGCTGCCAATCACCGATTCGAGGAGATCAGCACCAACAAGGCGGTGCGCGAATGGCTCAAGGAATGCCGGTCCAACTCGAGTGATATCACCAACGCCTGGAGCTTGGATGCTTTGCTCGTCAAGCCGATCCAGCGCATCACCAAGTATCCCCTCCTGCTCAGTGAATTGGTCGGCTCCACCGCGCCCGATCATCCCGACCTGGGCCACCTCCACCAGGCCGCGATCGAAATCACAGAGGTGAATATTCGGATCAACGAGGTCAAGAAGCACACCGAGCTTGTTGATCAGGTCATGAATCGAAAGCGAAAGGAGTCGGATGTCCGCAATGGTCTGACCAAGGCTTGGGGTCGCCGTGCCGAGAAGCTCAAGCAGCACGTCGGCATCAATGAGACGTACGAAGACGGTGAGTTTTCCCGCCTCAAGATGGACTATGACAACAACTGCATCCATCTGTTCATTGTCAGCAAAGATTGTCAGGGGTATATCGACGCGCTACGCAGCTGGATCGGCCGCATGGTTGAGATTGCCATGTGTGCAGAGGCCTGGGTCGACATTGGCCACTCCAACAACCCGGTGGCTGAGAGCAAGCTTAGACAGCTGGCCATGGCCGTGCGCGGAATCAGCACGATTGCCCTGCCCGACCATGTCGAGGCGGTTAACAAGAAGGTGATTGCGCCCATGGACAAGTGCAAGATCATCCTGGAGCGCTTCAGCCTGGAGCCCAAGGGCCTGATCCAAAAGCGGGAAAAGAAGTTGCTGGATTACAGCCAGGCAAAGAACAAAAAGGACCGAGGCGAGAGACTGGATAAGCGCATGATCGAGCGGATGGAGCAGTGGGAGGCCATCAACCGCGAGACTAAACAACGCATGCGAAAGCTGCGCGAAGCAACGGCAAACCTGGTTCAAGGCTGCCTCGGAGTGCTGACTCACCTCCACTGCGAATGGTTTGCCGTCGTTCAGAAGAAGCTGGCGGCAGCAATGGCCCTTCCGCTCGACCAGGTCGCCAGTTCCGACATTGAAAAGGACTGGCAAGTCGACTTTGACTTTTACGAAGCCACCGTGTTGGCCCTGGGCATTTGCAACGGCTCCCTGCGCAACGAGGCCAGTAACATGGTCTCCTTCCTTGCTCCGGGATCCAGCACGCTGAGTGGAGAAGAGTCGCCGCGCCATTCGTCGTGGTACACCAAGCGCTCGGCCTCACTCACCAGTAGCAGCCCGCTGTTGCCGCCTGGCTTGGATGCGCTCTCATTCCGGCACAGCAGCCAGCACCCTTCGCACCATGATCGTGGCCCAGATTCGCCGTCCACTGGCTCCTTCAGCCGCATGCGTGCAGTCTCTTTGGCCTCGGGCCGGGTTGCAAGAACGACAGAGAGCCGTTCGTCAGGTGTGCCTCCGTTGCCCAACCCGATGGCTTTCTCGCGCCCTACCACAAGCGTTAGCTACAACAACAGTGACAACAGTGGAGCTGGACCACCCCGTGTCAGCTTGGACATGCCCTCGCCCTCGCTTCACGCCTCGCCCGGCTACCCGACCCACGGCTTTACTCCACCTCAGCGTCCAGGCTCGAGTCAGACCTTCTTCTCGGCAGTGCCGACGCCAAACACATCGGCACCCAACAGCGCAGGCCTACCGGCCCAACAACAGCTGCCATACTCATCTGGCCCAACCACCATGTCGGACTCGATGGCCGCTGCCACGGCGGCGACGACACAGAGTGTGCCCAACTCTCCGGTGCTGTTCACAGTGGCGTCAATGTACGAGTTCAGCATTGACCGAACCCGGCACGAAGCCGGACTGCCCTACCTGACATACGGGGTGGGCGAGATTTTTGACGTGGTGGGGGAGAAGGGCGAACTGTGGATGGCGCGCAACCAGGATGACCCGAGTCGGACGCTGGGCTGGATTTGGTGCAAGCATTTTGCGACGCTGGGTGGTTGATTGACAACTGCCAGCTTGTTCTTGATTTCCTTCTTGGAGTTGAGAGCGGGGAGGAGCTTGTACATTATGATTTTCGCAGCATGAGCAAAGGAGAGCAAGGAGCATGAGCATCATTGGAGCGGAGTCACAGTCTTATTCTCCATTTTCCGGCCTGTTTGGTGCATGGATGAGGTTTGTGGACGGAAAGAAGAAAAAAATGATTTATGGGTTTGTGGGTGCCAGATGGATGGGCTAGCATGCCAGGTCAATGGTAGATGCAGTCATGAGAAACTCTTTCCAAGAAGATGTAGTCTGACATGGAACAGGTAGAAAAGGGGGAGAAGAAGCCTGGTTCGTTTTTCGCTTTCATGTCATTCACACAAGTTATCCGCGTCCGGTTCGTTCATTCTCTTTCATTATTTGACAAACGCCATATTCCGGAGTGTATATTAAAAGAAACAGGTCGGCGGTGTTGTCACCGTGTTCTGTGGGCGCTATGGACAGGGCTGTTGACTTGGCTGCCGATGGGCGAGTCGATGCGTGGAGGAGTGCGGGACTTGCGTATTGGATGGGGGGATTCTGATATTCTGTGGTGTTTTATCAGCTCAGGTCCAGAGGAGAGTCACCATAGAAAGGCACAAGGGGGCTGTGACTTACGACCGCCTGCGCTCGCCCTCCTTGCGAAAGCCGTCGATGATACGCAACATCTCCTTGCGGCCCTCACGGGCATCGACTCTGCGGGAACCCAGGCTCATGCTAACCTTCTCATCGGTGCGGACCATGAGCAGGCGCTTGAGCAGGAGGTGGCGCATATTCAGACAGACAAAGACGCCGCAGTCGGAGCTGTTCTCCTGCACGGGTGCGTCCGACAGCTGGACGAAGCGGATGCTGCGGCCCAGCATCTGGGAGAAGCGCGCGGTGACCATGCGGGCCTCCTCGCGGTTGCCCGGCGGCAGGCTATCGTAGTGGAAGGCCACGCCGTCGACGATGCTGACCAGCAGCAGGCTCCAGTGCGTGCCGCCCTCGGCCATCGTCACGCTGCTGCAGTCGTTGATCGGCAGGAAGACATGTGTCGTGCGGCTGAAGTCTGGCAGCGCGTCCTTGATCTTACTCGGGTCCGGCGTCTGCAGCAGCATGAACGACATGGTCGGCCGCAGCAGCACAATGTGCGAGTGTGCATATGCCGTCAGGAATTCCCGCTCCAGGTACTCCTCCCAGAACGCGATCACATTGTCCGTCAGCCAGTCTGACCGCAGGACTGTGATGTCTTCTTTTGTCAGTCGAACGTCGTAGTCTGTGTTGGTTTTTGATTATTAGCCAAAACACACACACACCCACACCCACACACTCAAGGAAGCAAGGACGGACAACTGAGGTATGCATCGTCCGGCGCTAGCTATAGACATGTAGATATCGATCAGTCAGTGAGCTTTGGAATAGCTAGCTCTCAACACCAGGTTGCAGGGGGGGGAGTGGGCGTGAAAGTGGAAGTCTAACGAACGAACGGACAAACTCGAGCACAACTTACCCGGCCGAAATGGCGAGACACTCGCCCATTGAAAGGGTGGAGGTCTGGCATCGTCGTTGTTGAGTGTTATACAAATATACCGGCGGTAAAGGACGAAGACGAGGAGATCCGGGGGGGGAAGGGAACGAGGCTTATACCATGTCGGAGGGGTTGTCAATCCAAGCCCACTCGGGAGGGGCCAAACGCAGGCTGCAGGCTGCAGGCTTACTTTCTTGTGATGTCTGTGACTTGTTTCTACTCTTCCCCCTTCCTTTCGCTATCCCAACTCTTCTGGTCTCGGACGGGGCTGGATGAGACCTCGCCCCTGCCTCGTTGCACACCCGCACCTGCCTTTTTGTTCAACCACGCGACTAGCCTTCTCTGGATCGGCATGTGGCGTCATCCCGAGTGGTAGGGCTGGAAAACGAGTCAACTGCGCCACCACGTGACCCAGAGTCAGAGTCGTGTCTTCCGCGCCCTCCTTCCTCGCCCTCCTTCCTCGCCCTTCTTTCGCGCCATTATTCCTCGATAAGAAGTATGCCAAGAAAGCGGAGAGCACATGACCACGCACTCTGTTTTCGCTGTACAAATTGCTCATGCAAGAGATCATCTTTATTGTCAATGCTGTGGCTGAAATCCTTCGCTGGGGGTGACGCGACCTTTAGCCAATGGTTCCAGGCTGTTATCTGGACTTCAATAAATTAGTGGTGTATAGACTAGACAAGGGGGTACATCCTTCTGAGGCTGTGATCTGATCTCTCTGCAAGCACTCCCTAGGCCTCAACAATAACATGATGTTAGCTAAAGACTCTAAGAACTATCGTGCATGACCTTTCCATCAAAATGTCACACACAAATTGTGTAGAGAAATAGCCACAGTTCTTACACGTCGCAACACGTGATCTGCTCTTGACGTTAAGGGGCGGATATGCAACGCTGTGTGGTCACAGTGTCATTTATTCGACGATTGCATTTCTGCGCCCTGATCTCGGCTTTGCTTGACTGTCTGAAAGAGCGGCCGGTGGTAATGCATGATTAGATCCCCGCCAGATTCAACTAGCCGACGTGTCCTGACGATAAATACTGCGCCGTCGCTGTCGCCGCCACCGCCGCCACCACCGCCGTCCCCCCAGTTTCGCTCCCTCTCCCCCTAGCGGACAGACACATGCCCTTTCCACAGCATGCACATTCATATACCCCATCCAGAGCGAAACAGGAAGACACATACAGTCGCTTGTCCAATTACGCCAATGGCTCTGCCGTCAGTGGCATTTCCTCCAAAATTAATGACATGCTCGGTGTCGAGAAGGAATTGCCAATGTACAAGGACAAACCAAATGTCCCGCCTAAACGACGGCGGAAGGTGGCCAAGGCGCAACAGCTGGCACTAGTGGCGGCCTCGATACTACTCTTCCTGTGGCTAACTGGCTTTCTGTCTCCACGGAAGTCTTCGACGACGACCACTGCCCCGACTACGACTACGACTACGACCTCGACTACGACACTCGTCAAGGAGCCAAGCCGAGATCAGAAGCCGCATCCCCAGTCGGAGCTGTGGAAGCAGCGGCAAGAGGCAGTCAAAGACGTCTTCATCACCTCGTGGGACGGGTACGAGAAATATGCCTGGGGCATGGATGAGTATCATCCCATCTCGAAAAAGGGCAGGAACATGGTCGAGGGCGGATTCGGATGGATGATTGTTGATGCCCTCGACACGGCCATGATAATGAACCTGACCTCCCGAGTGGTCAAGGCGCGCGAGTGGATAGCCACCTCGCTCACGTATACGGCCGACCACGACGTCAACACGTTTGAGACCACGATCCGCATGCTGGGTGGTCTGCTGTCAGCCCAGTTTCTCTCAACCCAGTACCCTTACCTGGCCCCAATCACCGACGACGATGTCAACCAGCCAGGTGAAGACCTCTATATTGAGAAAGCCACTGATCTGGCCGACCGTCTGCTCGGCGCGTATGAATCGCCTTCAGGCATACCTTTTGCTTCGATCAATCTCAATACCTCGGCCGGTATCCCCGCCGGCACTGGATCGTCGACGGCAGAGGCAGCCACTCTGCAGCTGGAAATGAAGCAGTTATCCAAACTAATTGGCGAGCCCATATACTGGCAGCAGGCCGAGAACATTATCAAGGTAATAGACGACCAGCACATGCCAGAGGGCCTGCTGCCGATTTTCATCAACCCCTTGACAGGCAAGTTCCATGGGCGCAACATTCGTCTGGGCTCGCGCGGCGACTCGTACTATGAATACCTGATCAAACAGTTCCTCCAAACAAAAGGCGGCGAGCCCGTCTACTTGGAACTCTGGGAGGAAGCACTGGAGGGCATCAAGCGCCACCTCATCACCTACACCAAGTCCGGCTCTCTCACTGTGCTGGCGGAGAAGCCAAACGGACTTGATGCACCACTCACTGCCAAAATGGACCACCTGGTCTGCTTCATGCCCGGCACGATCGCGCTCGCCGTGACCAACGGCAGCACGGTGGCTGATGCCAAGGAGCGTCTGGGGCCTCTTTGGACTGCCAAACACGACCAGGACCTGCATCTGGCAGAAGAACTGATGAAAACGTGCTGGGGCATGTACGCGTCCACACCAACAGGGCTGGCCCCGGAGATATCATACTTTGCCGTTGACTCGCCGCCTCGACAATGGCAAGCACATCTCGATCCCAATTGGACGCCACCGGTGTCGGCCAATCTGACAGACGAGACAGACCGGGACTGGCGATCGGACTATGAGATCCACCCGCAAGATGAACACAACCTTCAACGACCGGAAACGGTGGAATCACTCTTCTATCTCTACCAGATTACGCAGAACCCGCAGTACCGCGAGTGGGGATGGCAGATGTTTGAGGCCTTCCGCGAGCACACCAAGGTGGTTGACAGCCTTACTGGCAAAGTGTACTCGTACACTTCGCTCAACACGGTCATGCACAATCCGGTGCAAGACAAGCGCCGGCGCGACAACATGGAGAGCTTCTGGCTGGCGGAAACGCTCAAGTACTTTTACCTCTTGTTTGCCGACGACGTCGGCGTCGACGGCGGCCTGCCCGGGCTGGAGGACGTGGTGCTCAACACAGAAGCCCACTTTCTGCCGCGCTTTGACATTGCCGGCAGCAAGGTGTGGAAGACGGGCTGGACGAGGAGCAAGAAGGCTGATGAGTCGGCCAAGACCAAGGTGCCAGTTATCGTCAAGCCAGTGCCCGAGAATCTGATTGGCATTTGAGATTGGTTGCATGTATTATATGATAATAGATAGGAGGTTAGGGTATACTGGCGAACGATCCCAGGATATATTACCAGACGGTAGACAAAAAAACTGAGCATGGCCTCTAATATTATATGCATGTATGGCATCAAAAAGGGGGCACAAAATTCCATGACTTTCTTCCTATGTACACATGGCTGCCAATTGATCATTAAACAGTTGTAAGCGGCGCAACAGCGACCCAGCGCCCAGCGCAGGCCCTTCTGCGACCTGCCTCAGCAAGAACTCCAATGTATGTTTGCTGTCGTCTTGATTTTTTTCTCCACCAGCAGTAGCAGTAGCACCACCACCACCACCACCATCCATCTCAAGATCAAGCCGATGCGCAGCCTCACTCAACAGCCAGACAGCATGGCGGTCGCGCTGACCGCGCTGATGCCACTCGCGCACGCGCTCGCACTGAAGCGCCAGCCGCTCGCGCTCCGCCCGCACCTCGACCCACCGCGCCTGCAGGTCGCCGTGCTCGCGCTGCGCCTGCCGCACGCGCGCTTCCAGGTCCTTGCGTCGACGGACTGCGTTCGACATGTCCAGGAGGCGCGACCGCAGGAGGGTTGCGAAGGAGTGCAGGGCTGTGGTTGATGAGGACGAGGAGGAGGAGGATGATGATATGGCCGAGGTGATGGTTTCGAGGCAGATTTGGGAGAGGATGTCGAGCGAGGTTGGAGGTGGGTTGTTGGGGTTGGCTAGGGATAGGGTGGTTTCTTCGGAGGAGGAGTTGTCTTCGGATGAGCTGGTGTTGTCGTCTTCATCTTCGGGGATTGTGGGTAGGAAATTGGCATTGGTCATGCGTTGGGTTGTGATTGGGAAGGAGGAGGATGGTTTGGTATGCTTGTTTTGTTGTTGGTGTTGCTGTTGGGGTTGCTGTTGCTGGCGTCGGGGGAGATGTTGACTCGTTTCGTGGCCAGAGCTGCTGCCTCGTTGGTTTTGTTGGCTGGTTGGTGGTTGGCGTCGTCGCTGGTTAACAGGCGCCGGCGTTTCCGGCTCGGGCTCGGAGTTGTCTGGGTTGTACTCGTCGCTGTCGCTGCTGTTGCTGTCTGCTTCTGGGAACATGAGAGGTGAGCTTGCTCCTGAGGCGAGGATGATGCTGGTGGTATTGTTATCGTCGTCATCGTCGTCGTTATTATCGGCATCTTCGTCGTTATGTTCATCATCGACATGGACATCGTCATTGTCATCCTCATAATTGCCGACATTGTCGCCATCGCCAACATCCTCCATCTGGGCCATATGTACCACATCCTCCGCACCCTCTGCTGCCTCTCTGACAATCGGCACCTCTGACAGAACCGAGATCGAGGCCGCCGAGGAGCGCTTCTTCTTGCGCAGAGCGGCCGGGATGACCGACTTGCGCCGCTTTCGTTTCGCTTTCTTCTGCGTCGGCTCCGGCACCCCATTTTCTTTGTCAAAGTCGTGAGACCCCAAGGGAGGCGATGTGGTCGAGCGGCGCGTGTCTCTGTCGCTGGCGATAGAAAAAGGGCCGTCCGCCAAAACTGCCACCGTCTCTATACTCCCACTGTCGTTGTCGGCCTCGCTGGGGCCACTGATCCGCCGCCTCTTGGCCGCACTGGGCTGCACGTCTCCGTCTTCTGGCTCTGCTACTCTCGTAAATGGTGTTGCCGTTTCTGTTTCTGGTTCTGGTTCGGTTGTCGCTGTCGCTGTCGCTGTAGCAACTGCAACTGTTGGCCGCGGTGTCGCTGATCTGGACCGACGTGTCGGACGTTGTTGAGACTGTGGAGTGCCGAACTTGAGACCAAAGTCAACTTGGTCAACGGTGCGGTTGGCGGCGCCGCGTTGGCGCATCGCCTGACGCTCCGCACGCTCCTGCAGAGCCATCGTCGTCTTCTCTCTGCTTCTCTTGTTCCTCTCGACGCGTCGGACATACAAGTCACGATGGCACCCACGTGACTTTCACGTGCCCTTCATAACGCGTACAGTGGAAAGACGCGCTCTGAAAGATTCAAGATTCCCTTCACGGTTAGCGCCTAGGGTTGTGAAACCCTAGAAATAAACCCAAGAAATCGATGCTGTCGGTCACCAACCGAACCAACCCTCGCATCCTGCAGCCATGTCGCTGTCGTGGCTCTGGGGCGGCTCCAAGAAATCCGATGACCCCACCGCCTCGCTTGATCCAGGCCTGAAGTCTGTTCTCAACGACACAAAGTCAGCGCCCTATTCTCCCGCCCCCGTCACACATGCCGCCGACCATTCCGCCAACGCTTCCGGCCCCGCCCCTTCGACCGACACCCCCACAGTACCCAAAGAATCTCTCTTCCCGGATGGCCGCTATGCCCATCTGTGGAAGACGTATGTCCCCTTGGCCGACGCAGAACTCTCTGCCACCACGCAGTCGCCAGTGTCGCGCATTGTGACCCAGAAGAAGGAGCGCACATCGGCCATCACCCGCGCCGCCTTCGAGAACTGTGCATTTGAAGAAGAGCTGCAGCTAAAGTGCCTCGGCCTCGGTGCCGGAGGTGCATTGCGGTCAAAGTTGAACGTGTGCCGCGACGAGACCAAGACATACAATCGCTGCCTGCAGCTGCAGTCGCGTTTCCTACAGGCACTGGGCTACATGTCCGATCTGCGTGCGACCGATGAAGACGAGGAGAAGATCCAGATGCACGCCGACAAGCTCTACCATCGCATGATGGACTACGAGGCCGATGTCGATGACGCTCGGCGCAATGGGCGCCCCATTCCGCCCCTCACCAGCCTGTTCTATCCCGATCGCGCGCCCCCCAGCCTGGAGGACATCAATCTGCCGCCCACAGTGACGTCTAAGCTGGCATCACCGCTCGAGCACTTGCCGCCACACGAGCGCGAGCTGGCTACCAAGGCCGCCCTGGCCGAGCGACAATTTGCCGACAGTCGCGCCGACAACTTCTTTGCCGCAACCACGTCAATGAATGAAGACCGGACAAGGAGACAGGCATGGCTTATCAAGACCTTTGGCGAGCCCATTGGCAAGTTCCTCATTCCAGACGCGCCAGATGACCCGATCCCGCACGACACAGGGCCGACGGCTGAAGAACTCGAGCGGCAGATATGGAAGACTGGGCCCAAACAATAGAGTGTAATTAATTACCCTTTTCGTCTCTTCGCGTGGAGAAGCTTTTAGTAAGCATAAAAGTAAGCTTCCATGTATTACTCCACTCTGATAACTTTAATGCAATAGTGGGGGTGGATACCACGCCAAGACACAAGACACGTGCTACTGCCTGTCTATGTACCCCACGTCATCTCTCTCCTTGATGCCTACCTGGCCGCCAGGACCATCAGAGAATGTGAAGGCACTCACCCTCACAATTTATCAGTTCCATCAAGAATAGGCACTGCTTCTGGGCCTCTTGGTGTCAACAATGTCAACATTGTAAGCCAGTCAACCAGACTTGCCTATGAGATGGGGACTTCTATCAATCTCACAGAGCTGGCACTTCGCTTCCGCCAGCGACCAACTGTGCCCACTGCCATGGCTGAACCTGAACACAAACGCGAATGCAACCCTGAACCTGTGAAGCCACAGCAGACACCACTGTTGATGCTGCCACCAGAGATAGTACATCAGATCTTGGCCTGGCTCCCCTGCCACACCCTGGTCTCACTGGCGCGTGTGTGCCGCCACCTGCGCGATGCGGCAGCTGAAGATTTGCTATGGCAGAGCCTCCTGCGGCCCAATATCCCTGCCCACGACTTCCCCGAACACCCATTCCCCTCCAACACCTTCCGCGACTTGTACATCACCCACCACCCTTATTGGTTTGTGCCCCGCAACAAGATATGGATCTCCAACGACCCCTATGTCGGGCGTATCATGCTATGCAAGTTCGACCCGCGCCGTGGCTGTATCGAGGGCTACCGGCTGCTTGCCGAGCGCGGCCCGTCCCAGTCCATGGCATGGCCGCACCAGGACGACGTCGTTATCCATACCTTCAATCCCTCTGTGCGCCTGTGGCTCGACGATCCCGTGCTCAAGCTTGCCCATGACCCAGCCACCTTCAGCTCCAAGCTGGGTTGGTGGGAAGGCGAGATTCGCATGTTGCTCGGCCGGCCCGGCTACAACACCTCGGCCTCCTTCTTCCTCAGCCGCGACCTCCCTGACGACTCCCTCCACCCATCCATGGACGTCTGGCCACCGCGCACCATCCCCGACATGCCCCGCGTGCGCGCCGCCTCGGCCGACAAGTTCCGCGCAAGGGCGCATAAACCCCAGCGCTACGGCGAAATCTCGCAGACGACCTTTCGCATGCGCCATTGGAGCCAGTTTGCCTCAGGCATGTCCACATATGGCGTCAGAATTGGCGAAGAGGTGACCACCTGGTCCACGCTTGACCCTGCCCTGTACATGCCGACCAAGGAGAAGCCTTACCAGGGCATCTTTGTCGGTGACTACGCCGGTCACGGCTGTGAGTTTCTGCTAATCATGCAAACCGACGAAGCTGTGTCCGTGCCTCAACATTCTGGCTCTAGCCGTGATGGGCAGGGTGAGCAAGATCCCGCAGCTATCCACCAAGACCTACCCAGCAGCCCTCAACCAAATGCCAACACCTCCACTCCCTCTTCACCCTCCACGCCGCCGCGCGCCGGCATCTTAGCCAGCTTACCGGCCAATTCAACATTCCACGACGACCCATCCATCTTCCACGGTGCCATCAAAGCCGTCAAGCTGACCGGAGACCCCAATGTCCCGCGTGGCCAATACTCTTTCATCGCCCAAGACATTGGCCCTGCTGGATTCATCCGAAATGCAACGGAGAAGCCGTTTGTGGGCGCGCGGGTCGTGAAAAGCCATGGCCATGTAGCCGCACGTGGCTTCGTTCATGGTAAGCCAGAAGCTGCTGCTCTGATCGTGAAAAGGGTGCTGTTGCTAATCTTGTCACCTCTAGATGAATTTATCTCGTCCCAACTGCTCCTCATCAGCCACGACCGCTTGGCCCAGTACTGGGTTCCCTACGGCCACATTTCGTTTTATCGCCGTGTAGACATCGACGACTTGATGCGCACTACATTTGGCTCATAAACTTGATTCCAGAGCCGCAAGGCTACTAGGGCAGCTTGTATCGAGTGTTAGGCAAAATACATCCGTCCTTGACCACATCTTTCGTTCTCCAGACCCAGCCTCGTTTGATCCAGGCAATCAAAGCCAGACAAAACGCCCATTCGTTGCACACATTCAACTCCGTGTTCGTGGAATACCATTGGAACAGCCCAAAGCTCAAATCCTGCTCACCGTCCTTATGCCGTCTTCTTATCTCCTCCGCTCAAAATACTGGCTGCTGCCCATAATCGCGATCGACTGGTCCACCACCCACTCGCCAACACCGAGGTATCGATCAACCCATGTCTGGATTTCTGCACTATGGTCTTTTCCCGATGGGGCGCCGGCGAATGACGAGGATTTAAGGCTGGTCGGTCTGTTGGTTAGTTAGTCTGATCAATCTCTCGTCTCGTCTTCCCGGTCTTCCTCCTGCGTCATCGGGGGTCCCGAGTCAATGCACTCACGTGAGTCCGGTGCTTCGTTTGATTCCAGCCAGGACAGCCGAAATCAAGACGGCATCAAATGCGTAATGTGCTACCCGGCCAAGCTGAGTAATGGGTTAGCATACGTCGTCTATATGGCGGGAGGGCCAGTCATACAACCATGCTGAACTGAGGGGAGGTGAAAGGGTTGGCGAGTTCAGTAGCGAGAGGTGGCTGGGTAAGAGTAAAGGGTCGCGTCGTGCTAATAATACCTTTGAGGACGGTGGTCTGCGGCAAGTGGGATGACGGCTGGAACTGCACGCTTGGCTCCTGTGGGCGGCTGGAACTGCACTGTCGGCCCTGTGGGCGGCCAGACTTCAAGGTTTGCGTTTTTGGCTTCACGGAACTGCACTGTCGGCCCTGTGGGCGGCCAGACTTCAAGGTTTGCGTTTTTGGCTTCACGGACTCCTGTGGGCGGCTGGAACTGCACTGTCGGCCCTGTGGGCGGCCAGACTTCAAGGTTTGCGTTTTTGGCTTCACGGAACTGCACTGTCGGCCCTGTGGGCGGCCAGACTTCAAGGTTTGCGTTTTTGGCTTCACGGACTCCGGTGGGGCATGCCAAGCCACGGTGAATTTCGCCTATCGATAAGGCTAGACAATTTTTCTTTCTGACAAGCTACCCCACCTCACTATTGTTCCTTGGTGGGACAGTACACCAGCTATCAGCCAGTAAATCATCCACAACACGCCTTCTACAGTTGCAGTGTAATTCGCCGAACAGAAGTGTCCGTCTTCAAAGGGCCTGGTGACGCGAGCTCCCAACAGTATTGGCTGTGGGTCCCTTCGCCCAAACACCACCTCTTTACTCTTGTACAAGACCTCACCCTCCCTCCACTCCCCGCCACCATTCCTGTAGGTCAGAGGGTCAGAATCAGCCTGCAAAGAATCCATTGACCCTGGCTACAGTCTTCTGCTGCCCTTGAACACAAAGCCCAAGGCTTTCTACCCCTTCACAAGAGAAGCAACCATCTCAACTACTTTTCCTACCTAGCCGCAACAGAGGCCACCATGGCAAACGCTTTGGACCATTTGTCAACCCGCACCAAGCTGGAATGGCAATGCGGGTGAGACTGAACACTGCCAGTGAACACAGCTTTGAGCCTGCCACTGACCATCGCCAGACTCGACATTGGCTACAAGCCACCCACAATGCATCGCCGAACCAGCATCATCGGCACCATCGGTACGAGTCTTACGCACTCGCTGTGAGAAGGAATCGCACTGATATGACAGTCAGGCCCCAAGACAAACTCTGTTGAAAAGATTACCATGCTCAGACAGGGTGAGAATCTCGTGCTGATGCGCGAATACAAACTGACGAGGCGCGCGCAGCCGGCCTCAATGTCGTCCGCATGAACTTTTCTCACGGCACTCACGAGGTAGGCGTGCCCGGCTGGTAATCAGGCCATGGAAAGATACTGACCTGCGGCAGTATCACAAGTCGGTCATTGACAACGCCCGCAGTTCTGCCCAACAATTCCCCGGCCGTCCCCTGGCCATTGCCCTGGACACGGTAAGTGGAATTGCGGCAGCGCGACTCAGGCTCAGAGCTGACCATGGCACAGAAAGGCCCAGAAATCAGAACCGGCAACACGCCTGGAGACGTTGACATTCCCATCAAGGCCGGCCTTGAGCTCAACCTCACCACCGACGACAAGTATGCCACAGCCAGTGATGACAAGAACCTGTAAGTCCAGCCGCGGCCGCGCTCGCTCACAACACTGACATTGTCCAGCTATGTTGACTACAAGAACATCACCAAGGTCATTTCGCCTGGCAAACTGATCTACGTCGACGACGGCATTCAGTCGTTCGAGGTGCTCGAGGTTGTCGACGACAAGACGCTGCGCATCAAGGCTCTGAATAATGGCCAGGTCGCTTCCAAGAAGGGCGTCAATCTCCCCGCCACTGCTGTCGACCTTCCAGCCCTGTCCGAGAAGGATGTTTCCGATCTCAAGTTTGGTGTTGCGAACAAGGTCGACATGATCTTCGCCTCCTTCATCCGCACCAAGCAGGACATCGAGCACATCCGAGCCACGTTGGGAGAGGAGGGCAAGGAAATCCAGATCATTGCCAAGATCGAGAACCAGCAGGGTGTGGAGAACTTTGACGAGATTCTCGAAGTCACCGACGGTGTCATGGTCGCCAGAGGTGATCTGGGAATTGAGATCCCCGCGCCCGAGGTCTTCATCGCCCAGAAGATGATGATTGCCAAGTGCAACCTGCGCGGCAAGCCCGTCATCTGCGCCACCCAGATGCTTGAGTCCATGACCTTCAATCCACGACCGACCCGTGCTGAGGTGTCGGACGTCGCCAACGCTGTTCTTGATGGCGCTGACTGTGTCATGTTGTCCGGCGAGACAGCAAAGGGCAACTACCCCAAGGAGGCCGTCACCATGATGCACCAGACTTGTCTGCTTGCCGAGGTCGCTATCCCCTATGCGAGCGTCTTTGACGAGCTCAGACAGGCATGCCCTCGCCCCATCTCGACCATGGAGTCGATCGCCATCTCTGCCGTTGGCTCCAGCATGGAGTTGGGTGCCGGTGCCATCCTCGTCTTGACTACCAGGTAATTCTCTTCTCTGGCTGCTCCCTTGTTCTAATCCTGTTTTACTGACCGTTGTTAAAGTGGCTCCTCGGCACGCAAGCTGGCCAAGTACCGTCCAGTGTGCCCCATCATCATGGTCACCCGCAACCCCACTGCTTCCCGATACGCTCATCTCTACCGCGGTGTCTACCCCTTCTACTTCGCCGAGCCCAAGCCCGATTACGCTAGCGTAGACTGGCAGGAGGATGTCGACAAGCGCCTCAAGTGGGGCATTGCTCAGGCCATCAAGATCGGTGTCCTCAAGGCCGGTCAATCAGTCGTTTGCGTCCAAGGCTGGCGAGGAGGCATGGGCCACACCAATACCATCCGAGTCGTGCCCGCGCAAGAAGACCTTGGTCTGGCTGATAGCAAATGACTATATGATCGGGAAGACTCTGACTCAACATGGGAAAATCAGGTGGGCGCCATGTTCCGCTCTCCCACGCGAACAGGCAAGTTCTTCGTGAGCCCGCCCATGAGTCCGGTGGAGACGTCGGCACAGTTTCATAAGAGGATGTTGTCTACCCCTGGCAGTCCTCCTGTGCTGCCGAAGCGACCCAAGCAGGTCTAGGGCTTTCTCTTTATCTTTTGACATGCACAACAAGGGTGCTACAGAGACGGCAAGCTTTGACGAGACTTATCAGACCCCAAGGGCATTGATAGACCGCCATGAATTAGCGTTGCCTGGCACAACCAAATGAGATGATTGTCTTTCCATTTTTCTCATCTCCTTATCTCCGTATCTCCTATTCAAACCTCTTCTTGGTCTTATTCAGTCCAACTTCCGGCACAGGTTGTTATTCATGTCTACTTGTTGCTGCTGTGCCATTGTTGCCTCACTGTTAAGATGGGATTCTCCGTCGAGTTGAGCTCGAGTCATGCCAGATGACTGCGAACCTCTCTTGTCCATCCCCCAGCTTCCTTGTCTCTGAACGAGTGCGCCTTATTGACAGATGGAATGCTGTATGTAGTATGTACATCACAGCCGGGGACGATGAGGAGACTGGTATATATATAAGAATGGCCAGCTGGTGTCGTCAGATCTCCCGCTCACTCTCTTCCACCAAAGGTCAGACACTCCAGACACTATACGGTAAGCCTCCAGAACTACAACAACTACTACAGCAGCAACAACAACAACAGCAGCAACAGCAACAAACCACAACCAACCAAGCCACCGCAGCAATGAAGCTCACCACCCTTGCCATTGCCATTGCCAGCATCTGCGTCGCCACCATCGCTGCGTCCCCTGCCGCCCGCCGCCGGTCCACGTCCACGTCTGACAGCGACAGCGACAGCAGCAGCGATAGCGACCTCGCAAACGACTCCTACCCCTTCCCCCCACTGTCCTATCTCTCCGACCTGGTGGTGAACTCTGACGTTGACGCTGACATTGACATTGACGCCAATAACAACAACAACACAACAACCACCACCACCACGGACGACGACAACGACAACGACAACGACAACGACAACGACAACGGCAACGATCACCACGTGGTCGTGTTCACAAAGCGCGCGCATTGGTGCCAGCTGCCCGGCGGGCTCAACGAGGAGCTGTACGGCAGAGCGGTGGCGGCGCAGAACGACGACGAGCTGGGCAAGAGGTTTGCCGGCTTGTGGTTTTGTGTCTGCAACAGCCCTGGGGTGGCTGGGTATGATCCGAAGCATAGGATTAAGTGTTAGTGTTGGGTTTGCGGGGGGAATCATTCGCCCGGGGGGGGGTGGTTGGGTCTCTTTGGTGTGAGTGGAAGGTGAACTGAGGAGTGGGAGCAATATGCTGACAAAGTCGGCTTTTCTATATATAATATAGTGCCTATTATAGGAGTACTAGTAGTATTCTCTACATCATCACAAAGCAGTGCATCGTAATGCTCAGCTGTTGTTGTTGTTGTTGTTGTTGTTGGTTTTAACTCTTAGTTCTGGTACTCGTTGGACAGGCCGGGCATGCATATGCATGCCTTTATTACTGTCGGTGACTGGAAGAGGCTCCATTCATGACTACTAACTAGGCATTGTTGATTCGTTAAACAAGATATTGAATCTTGCATCGGGGGTTGGATTATTTCTTATTGCTTATTGCTTATTGATTCGATAATCGGTAGCAGAGAGACCAAGTCAATAGTACGTCAATACCCGATTCGGTGGCTTTTTCGTGGTCTCGCTAAACCGTGTATTATAGACATTGTACGATGACAGTTACCATGCTTTTAGCGATCCAAGGTTCCTTTTCTTCCCATGTTCTATGGTAGAGCAAAATACTGTATTGAGCAGACAACATTCAAGGCTCAAAGAAAGACATCGTTTCGAGGCTCATGCGAACTCCCACGAGGATCTCTGAGAGTCTGAGATGAAAGCGATGATAATATGAACCCCCATATAACCCAGATTAGCCAGCTTGAGATGCAGGCTGATGACGCGGTCACAACGAGATCAGCTGCGTCCAGCGAACCCCGATTCCTGGGTGGAAATCGTTATATGGGTGCGCAAACCATATGCCAACTTCAAGGCTGTTGAACTATGGATCAGAATTAATACTTTGCAAAACCTCCCTTGGTGGATTGTTTCTGCTTCCATTCCTGGTTGACGTCCTTGTAGTCCCGTGAAGAATACCGTCCAAAGATCTCCTGCAGCCATGTCTTCTTTCTCCACTTTCTGAGACCCAAGTCGCCCATCAACATGTCGGCATAAGGAACGGTATCAAAAACAAACTCGGGAAACCATACCGAAAAGCCACAGGGATAGCGGTGCTTCCCATAGCGGCTCATCAGCGCGGTCTGCCAGTAGACCTTCTTCTCATCGATGTCCAGCTTGTTATTAAGATATGCGTATGCCCAGAGAGACTGCGTCTCTGCGATGATCGTGGTACCTGTGCTGTGGATCATGTCCACAAAGGCGATGGATCTATCGCCACGAGCAGTAAGGCCCGGAGGAGCGATACCACGGTACAAGCGGAATGCAGAGACCTTTTGTGTATATGGGATCGGTCTCCGGGGACCCTTCCTGAGCATTGGGAAGCGAGAGAGGATTTGATCGTCGGCTTCCTGGTCGAGGTAATTCCAGAATGACTCTTCCTCGGCCGTCAGGTCAGCCGTCGGCACGCCGAGACTCGCTTCAAGGCCGGCAGGATAGTAGCGGATGGATTGGGCAAGATTCCAGCCAGTACTTGCGATCAGCGCGTCGGATTTCAGAACGACTCCGTCCGACAGATGCACTTGGCCACCCTCGGAGAGATGCGAGATATCTTTCCTGACGATTCTGACTTGTCCAGATGTCACATAGTCATGGAAATTGCCGGGATAGTTGAGGATACCGACTCTGGCAGACCAGAATAGACTGTGATCAGTTAGCTGGGCAGACTCTGATGAGGGATGCCATCTGCAATTTGCCTTTCATCCGGCTCCAGGAGTTGTAGCGACTTCTGGGCCCTGTAGTCGTTGTCGTTAACTACATACCACCGGAGTGCCTCCCACAGTCCATACACCAGCCAATAACCGAGTAGTGTACGATGGAGAAAATTGCGGATCCATTGGAAGCCATCAAAGTGACCCCAGACGCATGGACTGAACCAGGCGAAAAAGCGCATGTTAGCAACACTGTCGAACTTGACTCTCCAAGGGCCAAGGCACAGCCATGGTCTAGCCATCCATACCGCCCCTCCTCCAGATTCACGAATTACCCAGTCAACACTCTTGCCATGCGAAGCCATCAATTCAACGGCATCGTAACCCGCCTTGGATGAAGAAACGACAGTAACTCTCTCGACAGTTGCATCACCTGCGACAGCATAGCCTTCAACACTCATTTGGCCCTGGTTGAGCACGGGTTTGCCGAAAACGTCTATCCCTGGGATGCTCACTGGGTTGGCGGTTGAGAAGAGACCAGTACAGACAATGAGCTTGTTGCTGTGATATTTGACCTCGAGAACCCCGGCGGAGTCGGAAACAATACTGCTGATCTCCCATCCTGATTCGCTCTTCAAAACAGAGAGAACTTTTGTATTCAAATGAATGCGTCGGACGAGATCGAAATGAGCAGCAAAATCAGAGAAGTATTTGTGCAACACAACCCCAGGGATATGAGTGCCATCCTCGACACCGTATTCGTCTCCCAATGGAAACGCTGACAATAGGATAAACAGGGATTCGGACGACAGAAAAGCAATTGAAACTTACCGCTGAATTCCAATGTGCCTTTCAGATTGTTGGTTCTTAGGTTATCATGGCAATTCTCTTTCGACCAGACACCACCCAGGGTATTTCGCTGAATTTCAATTAGAACAAACACTGGCAGTTTTCTGCTAAGCCTGCGTACCTGTTCAAGAAGCAGAACATCAGCCGTGGGATCCTGTTCGAGATAGGTCTTAGCAGCGGCGAGACCACCAACGCCTATATATTCATGTCAGTTATCCTATCGTAGACCGAACGGTATTCCGTACCTGCTCCGATGATGATCACGTCCGCGAATCGGACTTCAGACATGGTCTATACAATCATCGGTAAATATCCCATGCTGTTAGTCAATCTTGTTCTTTGGCATTGCTGAACCCGATTGGACTCACTGTATTTGGGTGTGTCTATCCTAGGACCACAGCGAAGGAGGAGATGACCAGCCCCCTATGATTCTGGGCCACTGTCATCAGAACGAGGGGATACCAGTATGATGCTGATTGGTGATCTCGAGGTTGACAGAGTACAAGTACAAGCGACGGACATTGCAAGACTGTCCCATCCTTAAAAATAAAGAATGATGTGCCCCGCACATCAATACGTCAGGCAAGTGGCCGATATTGTCGATGGACCTGCTGTAGCTGCTAATTGAGCTAAATTCAATCAACTTTCGCGTTCCAATGGGTGTAGGGACTGTATCTGTACACGTGTCGAGCTGGGATAAGACTGAGAGCGATGCTTGATCCATAATGCAAACAGAGCAAACATCCGAAAGAGGGAAAGCTGTGGAACCCTGGCAAAGCCTATCGACGAGATGATTGGAGGGCCATGGCAATTGGATCACGTGACTCCTCACACTGTGCAAGCTTCAAAACAGCTTGTTAAGCCGACTGGACAGGGTGTTGCAGATATCGCCAGCATCTCCCCCATACGCTCGCCGATACAACCTTTTTCGGCTGGTGGAAGAGGAGTCACACACAGCTTGGCAGCGGTGACGGTCCGCAGCGGCCGATGAACGTATCCACACTGCGGTGCATGGGCGGGATTGAAGAAGCATACTCAGGCAGCCTTCCTTGGGCAACCCCTGTCCTCTGTGACGACCGTTAAAGTCTTCCTTTGCCTTCATCTGTGTTTTTCAGTGCGCTCTCGTTGGCTTCTCATTCGAACTGTGCAGAGATATAATGGTTTATTTTGAAAGAATAAAATTTAAAAAATAAAAAGAGAATTAGTCAGTCAGATAGCACGCTCCAACTCCAGGAGGCTGGCTCAGTTCGCCAACTCAATCAACCGGCACTGTCCTGTCGGTGCAAAAAAGTAAATATCAAACAGAGCTCTCCTGTGATGAAAAGCCACAGCAATCAATCAATGGACACAACTAGAATCGGACAAAAAAAGGAATTCCCCGACCGGGAGTTGAACCCGGGGCTACTGGGTGATGTTTACACACCCGGATTGTACTGAAAACCAGTTATGTTACCGCTACACCATCGGGGATGTTTCTTGGTGATAATCCAGGCATAGAATTATTTGACCGTTCATCTTTCAATGCCCCACTTAAAACCTTGGCATGCTGCTCTCTAAATCTCCCACCCAAATTGTACAGGTTGAAAAGTAAGGAAACCCCAAGACTCAGAAAGAGCACCTCAAGGGCAATAAAGTCCCAATGCCAATGTGACTGAATCAATGACGCGTACAAGGTATTCTTCGTGGCATTGGACACCTTGTAAGTTCGTGGTAGCAGCTGCCCAAGTCAGGCGCGCCCGCGCCATTGGGTTCGTTAAAAATAGAAGTCATTCAACTTACCAAAAGTGTCCCTTGTTGCCGTTACTCACTGGGAGAACCAGTAACTTGCTAAATTAATTATAACCTGCGATCATCAGCACCCTCGTTTGTGTCGTTCTTGCGTCGACGTTGATCGTCTGAGGAAGAGGAGAATAAGCAAAGCAAGGAGGTGCTCCCTGCTGCCACCCAGTCGCGTCCCAGTCGTGTTCCAATCGTGTCCCTCACTCCCTATCCACTGTCCATCTCCAGATTACCAGACCTATATCCCCCTGGTTGCCCCTCCTCCTCCTCCTCCCGCCCAGCTATGGTGGCAGCCGAATCCTCTACCCCTGCCACGACGGTGGCAGTGGCACCGCCGCCCTCCAAACGGCCCGGCTTCGTCGACTCCTTCTGGTCTTCTGACTATGCTGGCGGACTCGGCATCTTGTTCCAGAAGCTTCAGCAGGGCGTCGTCGAAAACCAGCAAATCCTCACGATTGCCACGCTCCGCGCAGATGCCGAAGCCGCGTACGCAGACCGGCTGGCCAGTATTGCGCCCGCTGTCGACCAGATGAAAGGCGGCTTTGCCCGAGACGATGGAGCAAGCGTGCGAAAAGCCTACGAAGGTGTCCGCGGTGAGATGGTTGAGGCGGCCAAGAACCACGCCAAGATCGCCAGCAGCATCCGCGAGCTGGTTGTCCACCCGTTCGGCCAGTGGTGCGACGCCCATGCCCTGCGCATACAGAACAGTCAGGGTGACCTACAGAGCAAGATGAAGGCGATGGACAGGCAAGCTGAAGCGGTCAAGAAGCTGAGGTCGCACTACTTCAACAAGTGTCGCCTGGTTGAGGATCTGGAGGAAGAAAGCAAGCTGGCCTTCAAGGACCCTGACGTGATAAAGTCGCCTAGCAGCCCACCCAAGCTTGTGCTGCCGCACGGCGACGCTGACGACGACGACGATGACGATGATGACCTGCCTGTCGAGCTTGGCGACCAAACATTCTCCACTGACCAGCTGAAGAGCCTCCTGACAAATGCGCTGAACACAGTGCCGCTGGGCGAGTTAAAGGTGCCTATTCTGGGCGTGTATCAAAACGTGAGTGCCGGGACAGATATCGTGGACTGGATCCAGAAGAAGATGGGCGCGAGCACGGTCGGATATGCCGAGAAGATAGGCCAGGACTTGGTCGACCGAGGTTTCTTGCGCCTGGTTGGCAATGTGGGCAGCACATTTGCAAACTCGAGTCGGATGAAGTACCAGTGGAAGACCAGAACGTTCCAGCTCGCCGGCATCCCAGAGAAGAGGCCCAAGTTCGGTCGAGTTGGCAGCGGCGCGAGCGAGTCCGGCAGCATGGACAGTCCGGTTGTGAGCAACATCGCGGAGACGCTGCAGGCGTGGAATCCGCTCAACAACCCCTATCCGAATGAGAACCCAGCGGAGCGGCTCAAGCGAGAGGCCAAGGAGGCGGACGAGAAGTACAAGGTGGGTGTAAAGCGACTGGACCTGCTGAGGTGCAACCTGGAGGAGTCGATGATGGACCATTTCAAGTTCCTCGAGCGCTGTGAGGCCGATCGGCTCAAAGCCATCAAGTCGGTCATTCTCGACTTCTCCGGCGCCATCAGCAACAGCATCCCCAGCTTCCAGTCCCAGATCGACAACATGATGCTCTACCAGGAAACCATCCAGCCGCTTGGTGACCTCAGATACTTCCTCGAGAACTACCGCACCGGTGCATTCGTGCCCCGAGTGACGCCGTACGAGAACTACTATGGCAGTGTCGAGGACCAGACCTTTGGTGTCGAACTGGAAGCACGAGCGCGCGCCGACCGCAAACGGGTGCCTGTGATTGTGACTACAATCCTGACTTACCTCGACAACCACTATCCTGACCTCGAAGGCGACGATGCGCGCAGGAGCATATGGCTCGTCGATGTTCCTCTGGCCGCAACCCATCATCTGCGGAGTCAGATCAACCATGGTGGCCCGATTCCCAGGGAGGTTCTGGAGCGCTACGAGATTCCCATTGTTGCCTCGCTCCTGAAGTTGTACCTTCTTGAGCTTCCAGGTAAGGCCGTGTCTGGTGCCTTCCTTGGCTGACTGCCTGATGCTAACTGTCCTCTCTTTCAGACTCGCTGGTGTCGTCCCAAGTATACGAGATCATCAAGACCATCTACAACACCACGGCCGATGCGACGAACCCGATCAACGCCGTCTCTGTCGATTCCAATCCGCGCATCAAGGTCCTGCAGTCGACTCTGGGCCAGCTGCGGCTCAATAACATCGCAACCCTGGATGCCATCACCACGCACTTTACCCGTCTGATTGACCTCACGTCGGCCGGCGAAGAGTATGTGGCCGCGCTGGCCCAAACCCTTGCGCCCTGTATACTGCGACCACGAACAGAGAATACGTTGACACTCGGAGATCGGCACAGCTACCGCCTGGTGCGAGATCTCTTTGACCACAAGGAAGCTATCTTTGGCGAGCTCAAGCGCCAGTCGTCTACTCTTGGTGCTGGCTCCATCCGACACCGTGCCGTTTCCAACACAGACGAGTCGCACCGGAAGGCCCACATGGAGGCTCGCGCCAAAGCCATCAACGATGCCCGTCGCGAGCGCTCGCCAGCGCCCTCGTCCCGACATCGCAGGGACGCCTCGTCTGGACCAACTGGCCGCTTCCCCGTCGTCATCTCCCCTCGGCAAGACAGTAGGTCGGCATCATCAACCAAGCGAGCCAGCCTCGACGTGCCTGGGGCTGAGCACTTGAGCGCTACAGGTGCGCGAACAGAAGATAAAGCAGGACCACAACAGTCTGTGGCTCCCATTGCAACCTCACAACCTCTAGTCACCAACGGCGACAAAGCAGATCCTGGCCCAGACACGATACCAGCCGTGTCGCGCACGTTCAGCGGTGGCGGGCCTGCTCCCCATATCCCATACATGCCTCCGCCGAGAGAAGATAGTCCAGTATCAGTATCAGATTCCAGCCGTCCATCGTCGTTGGCGGCCAAGGATAAGACCGAGATTGACAGGGCCGGGGAGGCGAATAGTGTGGTGCCGGCGACGAGCAATAGTCTGAGACGGGGAGTTGTGATTGGCAGTCGCAGCAGCAGCTTGAAGGAGAAAGACCTGCCATCGATACCGGCGCCACTGAGGTCATCGAGCCATCACCAGATTGGCGTGCAGCTGGTGGATAAGCCGATGGATGACGATTAGATGTCGTATATGAGGCCATCATCAACAAGTTGGCAGCCTGCAATGACGACGACGACACCACCGACGACGACGACGATGATGACGACGACGAGTTCAAGACCCGGAAGGCTGCGCCGAGCATGGCACTGGCGACGTTCCGATTTGGATCATCACGACAAGCGAACACGCCGGTATCATTGCTGAGCGACCGACCTGGTTGATTTCTGCTTCTGTACATTCTGCCTCCTGTCCTTTTCGTCCTTGTCTTATCTAGCTGGATCAGTTAGGGAAAAGAGGAGTCTACTTTACCCATTCTCTGATCAGAGCAGCGCATACGCGCTCACATAACTAACACTACTGTCCCGCACGCTCGTACAGTCGCTGCTTCTCTCATATCTGATGAAGTGGAAGATGCCATCTTTCTCTTCTGCCGCTGACGCTGTCCTTGTCCTACTCCGCTTGACCTCCTCCACTGCGGCCATAAAGACGCCGATGGGATGCCTGCCACAGACCGTGTTGCCAGTCGTGCGCAGGACATCGACAAACTGGGCATGCTCGCCCGTCGCAATTGCACACATGCACGCGCGGTCGACATGCGCGATCGACTCGTAGATGCGTGGATAGCCCGGGCCCGGCGTCCTGTCCAGATGCGTGCCCGGCGTGAGGTGTTTGTGCAGCAGTTTATCACCAGTGCCGCCGCTGCTGCTGGGATCATCAACATCTTCTTGATTACTATCCTTACTATTATTATTATTATCATTATTCGGCAGCACCCGAGGATCCAACGCGGGCGAGGGCGCCCCCGCGACATAATACGTGTACTGGAAGCGAGCGCCCCAGTGGCAAAAGTCCGACGAGATGACAAAGGCATTGCTCTGCGCGTCCGCCACATACGGCGCCAGCAGCCGGCCCAGCGCCGCCTCGGTCGCCGCCGACGTCGCGCCCACCATGATCGGCACCAGCCGTGGGTATGCCGTCGACGGCGCCGCCCCCGGGTACAGCCGCTGCAGCAGCCGGTGCAGGAAGGGCAGCTGCATCTCGGCCGAGTGCTCGGCCTCGTCGACGGCGCGCGACATGGTTGTGAATCGGACCTGCTGCTGCGACGACGACCCAGACGGAGTAGTCAGGCTGGCAAGATGTCGGATCGTTTCGAGATCGAGCGGCAACGGCTCGGCCGCGAGCGGGGTGCGGTATGCGGTCACAGTCGGCAGCGCCGCCGTGCTGAGCCCGTGGTGGTGCGACGGGTGCAGGATGAAGATGCGCTTGAGACTGCCGCCGCCGCCACTGCTCAGGTCCAGTGCTTTGTACGCCCAGGCCGCGGCGGGGCCCGAGTAGGCGTAGCCGGCGTGCGGGGCGATGATGGCGCGTGCTCCGCGCACCGGCAGCACTTGCGACCGTCCTGAGCCCAGGTCGTCGGGCACCTGGGCTAGCCAGTTGTCGATGCTGTTGGCCAACTGTCGCCCATCGGCCGAGTACCATGATCCCGCATGGTCTGCTTCCCGGACCGACATGTTTGAAGATGGAAGAGGAAGGAAGAGCCAAGGAGGACGGACGGACGCACGGGTTTATTCTCTTTTAATCCTTTTTGACAGATGGCCTTTTAAACACGGTGACTTGATATCAGCGTCTATTCAGTGGGGTAGAGAGTGGAGGGGCAGAAAAGGCAACGAGGCAGAAGGCAACGAGGCAGATGCTTAGTCAGATATCACTAATATTCTGTTGATTCTCCAGCCTTGGCAGCTTCGCCGACCTCGGCCCCAAATGCTCTTCTTTTCTGGAAGGTGCAGTATCGTACATACTGTGCACAATACACACAACAAAAATGGCTGGCAGGACTCTCCGCATCGGCCTCATTGCTGGCGATGGCATTGGCCGTGAAGTCATCCCGGCAGGCAAGAAGGTCCTCGAGTCTCTGCCGTCCTCGCTGGGACTGAACTTCTCATTTGTCGACCTCGACGCTGGATGGAACACCTTCCAACAAACGGGCACCGCCCTGCCCGACAAGACGGTGGAAGTGCTGAAGAACGAATGCGATGGTGCTTTGTTCGGTGCTGTCAGGTAAGAAAGCCATCCTAGACCCGCCGCACCTCTGTGGTCGCACCTCTCCCTATCTCTGGTTGCTCACGTGTTGCTTGTTGCCATATGATCCAGCTCGCCGACGACCAAAGTAGCCGGGTACACATCGCCAATTGTGGCTCTCCGCAAGAAGCTGGCACTGTACGCCAACGTACGGCCATGCAAGACGACCCCGTCGGCCGCATTCCAGTCACCGACGCCGCACCCGATCGACCTGGTGATTGTGCGTGAGAACACAGAAGATCTATATGTCAAGGAGGAGAAGACCTACCCCGACCCCTCGGGCGAGGGCCAGATTGCCGAAGCTATCAAGCGGATATCCAGCAAGGCTAGCTGGCGGATCGCCAACATTGCGGGCGAGATTGCGCTCCGGCGACAGAAGATGAGGGAGCAGCAGCAGCAGCAACAGCGGGATGCTCTTGTCACCATCACGCACAAGTCCAATGTTCTCTCCCAGACTGACGGCCTCTTCCGATCGACGGCCAGGGAAGCCCTGGGCCAGGCAAAGTTCTCGAGCGTCAAGGTGGAGGAGCAGATCGTTGACAGCATGGTGTACAAGCTATTCCTGCAGCCGCAGTACTACGACGTTATCGTTGCGCCCAACCTGTACGGCGACTTGCTGTCGGACGGTGCCGCCGCCCTGGTCGGCAGCCTGGGACTGGTGCCGTCTGCCAACGTCGGCGACGACATTGTCATCGGTGAGCCGTGCCACGGATCTGCTCCGGACATTGAAGGCAAGGGCATTGCGAACCCAATTGCCACCATCCGCAGCGTCGGCGTCATGCTCGAGTTCTTGAACCTGCCCGAGGCTGCCAACGCCGTCTACGCAGCTGTCGATGCCAACCTTGCCGAGGGAAAGTTTGTCTCTCCCGATCTGGGTGGGACAGCTACGACGGAGCAGGTGGTGCAGGATGTTATCAGGCGCTTGTAGAGAAGGACTGGTGGTGCAAGATGTCATCAAGCGCCTGTAGAGAAGGACCGGAAGAGAGCACCGGAAGAGAGCACAGGAAGAGAGCACAGGTCCCCATTTGTACTGTAAAACGGGAAGATATCAAAAGGCTCGAGATACCCATATACACCTAAAAAACAATACATATACACCTAAAAAACAATACATATACACCTAAAAATTGAATAGCCTGTTACCAGGAACTTGCCAGGAACTTTGCACTCTTCTACATCCGAGACTCGTACTGTTGTGTTCTCGTACTGTTGTGTTCTTTGGTCAAGGACCTTAAGGGGCTCCACGTGACCCACGTTGCCAAAGTGCCAAGCAACAGACAGTGTCAGCCAATCAATCGGTCTTGGCAGAAGCTCTTTGCGACCGCGAGTCGGCTTGGCGTTTGTTTACGCTGGCCCAATCGGGAAATGCAGGAAATGCCTCGAGGCCGCTCAACCTATTATTTCGGCAACAACTCTCTCTGTCTGTCTGCCCACCGCACACGCGAACCAGCTCCAAAAGGACTGTTCCGCGCCTCCAAGTGTTTGTGCTTGTGCGTGCTCATACAGGCCTGCTGATCTGATTGGAATATACTCTGAGATCTGGGCCAAGCTCTTCTTTTGTTTTGCAAAAATGGCTAAACGAAAGGCCATTGCGGTGTCTCCGATCAAGCCCACGTCGTCATCGGCAGCGGTAAACAACACAGTCGCTCCCACGCCCTCTCGGACACGGGCGGCCAAGAAGGTTCGGTTCTCTGGCAGTGACATACCAACCACCACCACCACCACCACCACCACCACCAACAACCACAACAACAACAACCACAACACGGGTGCTCTACCGCCAGGCAGCACTGGGTTGACTCCAGCCGTGCAAAAGGCCGGGCTGTCCACGCCCAAGAGGCGGGCATCTACACCTGCGAACCTAGGCGGTTATGTGCCGTCCCCCTCCTCGCCAGCTGCGTCCGAGCTTGAGTTTGCGCAGTTCACACCGCTCAGGCAGGTGCTGGACGAGAGATGCAAGCGGCGAATTCGACGGAATGGGCTGAGCGAGGTGGTCAACGACTACCAATCGGAGAAGAGAGAGAACACACACCTCAGACATGAGATTCGACGCAAGGACGAGCAGCTGAAGCAAATGCGGCAGCAGCTCGAGGCAGCAAAACGCCAGCCACAGACGGGAGAACAGGCTGTACAGACGGAGGCGGTGCAATCACGCGTGGACGAGGTTGAAGAAGAGCTTTCACGCCTACGACGAAGCTTCGGCCTTGACACGGAGCCAGAGGTTCTGGTGGACATCAGCTGGGACCATGTGCCCAGACGAGGCGGCGGTCCGCGAAGTGCAGGCGGCGATACTATTCCCATCTTCGAGGATGAGGCAGCAGATCCGTTGCCAGCAGCACCATCACCTCCACTGCCTCTTGTACCGGTCGAGGACCGGGTCGAGGCCACGCTCATGTCACTTGAGCTGTCTTCCGCCCGACAAGCAAAGGAGGACATGCTCCACTCTTTCTCTCGCAACAGCGGCTCCTTCGACACGGACGATTTGCTCAACTTCGCGGACGTGGCATCTGGACCAGAAGGGAGCGCGGGCAATCGGCGCAGACGGATGAATGTTCAAGAGATCCGGAAACAGCTGACATTGGCCAAGTCTCGTGCCGATGACGCCGAGCTGGCTCTGACTGCTCTCGAAGGAGAAGTGAGAGCACTCGGCTTCACCCAAGACGCTGATGCCCCTGCCTCGGCCGGTCTCGCCGCGCTGGCTGACCACTTCCGTGCTATTCGTCTCGATCTCGAGCACCTGATGCCAGGTGAAACGGCCATATCATTTGACAACGCAGCTCTGCTACCAGAAATGGTCAAGAAGCTCAAGCAGCTCGCCCACCAGCTAGCAGCACGCGATGCCGAACTGCAGAGCCTTCGCAGCCAGGAAAAGAGCTTGCGGGGAAACTTTGACCACGCCATCATCGCCGCTGGCAAGGCTCAAAGCAAGGTCAGGGAGCTGGAGAAGTCGATCGACGACGCGGCCGAAGAGACACTCTACATGCGAATGAAGAATCAGCAGCTTGCGCGTGACCTCAACGAGCGTCAGTCGGACGTTGAGAAGCTGCAGGCTGCTCTGGACAAGTATCGCCAAGAGGTACAGCGCTTGGAGGCTCTCATCAACCAGGTGGAAGACGATCACAAGAAAGCGATGGCTACGGTGCAGGCCAGTGCGCAGGGCTGGGAAACGACTGCTAGCGACATGGAGGCCAAGGCTGCAGCCGAGACGTTGGGCCGGCGCAAAGCTGAAGAGAGTGCGGTGAAGAGACTGGCCAAGATCCAAGAGCTTGAAGACGCACTCAACAGAGCCAAAGAACAGGCAGAGGAGACTGGCGAGCGTCTGCAAGAGGTCGAAGAGAGATCGATGCGCCACCACGAGCAAGTGGGCCAACTCAACGTGCGCAACTCCAACCTGTCGACAGCCCTGACATCGGCCGAGGCTGAGATTGCCAAGCTCAAGGCCATCAACCAGAAGCTGGAAGAGCGCTATCGGAACGAGGTCGAGTCAGGTCGCCAGGCGGTTGAGAAGATGCAGCACGAGGTGATCAAGGCCGCAACCAGGATCAGCGAGCAGGGCAAGGGCTACCGTCGCAGCTCAAAGGTCAGGCTGGCCAACTGGGAGCTCGAGTCTGACGACTATCCGGTGGGTGAAGATGGCCTGCCCATCACCCCGGCTTCAACGGTCAGATTCGCGGATCACTATGATGAAAATGATGATGTTAATGATGACGACGAGCAAGTCGACGCCGGCAGTCCGACTAGTGTGCACGTGCCAGGCAGTGTCGAGATGGTCAGGGGCCGCAAGAGACCGCCGGGTACTCCTGCCCTTGGTGTCAGGAAGCGTGGCAGGCGCCGCTATGACAGTGGGATCGGGATGGATTCATGTGGTGACGAGAGTGAGGTGGAGGTTGTTGGTGTTGATGACAGTGGCTTGGCATCGCCCGACCTCTCTGCGGACGGCGATGTCGATATGAGTGTTGTTGGCGTGTGAGGTTGAGCTTTCTACTTTCTTTTCTCTCCTGCTGGATTTGGATTGTTGTTGGTTTCGTTATTTTGGCCACTTGCTTTGGGTTTGATAGAGGAAGTAATGAATGACAGTACGTACCATCTGACTAATCAGCCTTGTTGTAATCCATCATCGTCGAGATCTCCATTCCGTTCGTTGTCCCTGGCTGTGGCGGGGCGGGCAGGAGAAAATCTGCAACAGGTATCGATCGCATCGAGCGGAATCTGACAGCAGTCGCAGACCTCGCCGCGATCAAAACGAGCCCGATCTCCCACGCCACAAGAGGGTTATTCCCCCCCGACGCGGACGCGCGCGTCAGGAACGATCAGGACAGACCAACCGTTTGACAGCGTTCTTGCTCAAGATAGACCGCTACAGATGTAGGAAGATATTTCGAAGAATAGCTGATGATTCAGAGTATACTAAACTTACAACCACCATGATGAATGATGATTAGATTTGTCACGCGGCGAGGTCAGGCCTGACAAGGGAACACTGCAGCTCTGGGTAGCCTGTAGATCGGTGACAAGGGAACACTGCAGCTCTGGGTAGCCTGTAGATCGGTGACAAGATTGACCGAAATGACAACTTCAGGAATGGGTTTTCCAACGCTGTCAAGAAACTTAGCAAGAATGAAGATTTAGCCATAGAACAAGACTGTCTGACTCTATGTCCCTTTGCCCAGGCTTCCTGCACCTCATATATTCCACAGCATTGCGGATAGTGTACCAGCCACAGTCGTGATCATTGTTCTTGTTGCAGGCCATCCCCATAGCTGTAGCTGTCAGATTAGCATGTCAACCTCTCGACATTTCGAAACGACTGTTGGCCGAATTGTCCTGAAGTGTTTTGGAGTTGACAAGAGTGCTGATCCGACTGTTTGCCCGAATTAGGCCAGGGTTACCAATTGTTACCATACTATTGACGAGGTGAAGCTGCTTCTATTGATAATCAACAATCACCAAGACCTAGTGATTACCGTTTGCCAATGTTGGCATATATATCACTGTGTCATCCTCAAATTGTATTGGCCGGTTGTTTGGGTTGTTGCTCAAGAGATCAATGATAATAGGGTTCAAAGATTTGATTCCGCAGGAAGTCTTTGTGAAGAATGAGGTAAAGTGTTGGACCTGGAACACCAGTAGGCCGAGGGAGCCCTGAATCCCCCAAAAAGATGGGTCATCTTGCAAACCGCGCAAGATTCAGGTGTTCCAATATATATGTGTGTGTCATTTATGACATGAACAATGACATGAATGAGGTGAAAAACGAGGGTGAAAACGACTGTGACTGCGCAACACTAACATAGATCCAAACAGGTATTGAAGTTGTTGCCCGGATTGAAGTCGTTGCCCTGATTGAAGGCATTGCTCTGATTCAAGCCGTTGCCCGGATTGAAGTTGTTGCTCGGATTGAAGGCATTGCTCTGATTCAAGTAGAAACATGCCAAAATGAGACCATTTCTGCATTTTGAGGCACCCTACAGCCCATTTCCAAGCGGCAAGCAATCCAGCGACGAATCTCAAGCATGGTAATGGGCCTCCAGCTATTGTCTTCACAAGAGGCGCAGAGATTGGTGTAGAACAGGAGAAGCTCAAGGACTGGAGTAATAATGGCAAGAAACAGTTGTATTGGCGACCAGGACACAGCATCAGGATCTTTCAACCTAAAGCCGCGATAGGCAGGACGTATAGGGGGTATATAATCCTCCTCTTTTGCTTTTATTGCTGCGAGCTGCTCCTGGCGCGTGGAAGAAGGGGCGTTTCGGGGACGAGGAGGGCCCGCGGAGTAGGACCCAAGCGACTGATGCCAGAGGCAATCATCTTCTCCGAGGTGAAGTGATCAGTTTTGATTGTGATCTTGAGCTTCATCTGCATGAGCCTGGAAATGTCACGTGGCGGGATCGAGGCAAGGAGATACACCGCAGCTCGGTGACTTGGACTTGATCGATTGAGGAACTGAGACTTGGACTTGATCGATTGAGGAACTGAGACTTGGACTTGATCGATTGAGGAACTGAGACTTGGACTTGGATCGATCAGAGAGCTATGAGTTCAACAGAACGTTGGCTAAAGAATCCGAGAGCTCAATCTCCCGCACAGTTGTTCCGAGAAGTCCGCTGGGGCTCCTACCTGGGTTGAACGGACGGTGCGTCGCTCGTATACTTGTTGCCTGAGTCTGTACTCGCGTGGCATTGGAGATGTGTTCATTCTGAGGGTATAGGGATGTAGAGCTTTTGACAGAGATTCCAATACACCCAAAACAATATTAATTGGACTTGATACAAGAAAACCATGAACAAACAGAGAAGGGGGGTCAAAATGCGAAAGTGCGCCAATTTTCACAATTCAGTAGTGGGGATACGTGTACAGCTGCTATTACGTAGTGCCACACGCCCCCAAATAGGAGTGCTGGCCTGAATCCCATTGGTGGGTCTGGCTGTCATAGCTTGGTGGTTCTTTCCTGACTGAATACAATTGAACTTGCCTACCGTCACACGATCATCAGGAAAACCTAGAAGTGGGGTGTACACTGTTCTTGCAGCAAAATGCATCGAGAGCCTGTCCTCCAAGGGATTATCACATGGTTAGATGGGCAAAAAAGGGGGTGTTCTGGAAAAAGACATCAACTTCCATGCTGAAAACTGCCACAATCCCCAGTGTGAAGTACTCCTGTAAAAATTCTCTTGGATTCTAGAAAGATTCCTTGTATGTAAGGACATCTATTTTTAGGCAAATCAATCTTGAAACAGGAAGTCTAACTAGCTGAGACACCAACAAATGAGGCCAACAGAGATCAGTTACATACCATCAAACTTGTCTGAATCAATGCTTGGTTTTAAAATGCCAGAGATCTAACTCAAACAGCAAGATGTATACATCTTTTTACCAGACACACATGTGCCTGCATGGGTGACCCAATATCCCTCCTGATCACAACACATGCCCGATCAGCCAGTCAGTCACCAGTCATGGGGCTTCTTGGGCGCCGCTTCAGAAATTTTTGGGGGTCTTGCCGAACCGTTGACGAAGCTCTGCTAAGCGCCCAGGTGGAAAAGAGAAGTCACACATAGACAAGCCCAGGGTGTTTGGGGATTGGCCTGCACCCCCTTGTCTGTCCGTCGGAGGATTTTGTTTCATTCGTTGGTCCCGTTCCAGCACCGGGGGTGGGAGCAACCCTGGTAGGGGCCTAAGGGGGGGCGCTAAAAAAAAAAAGGGCAAGGAGGGGGGGTAAAACAAAAACCGCTGGACACTGGACATGGGGGTTTTTTTTTTTTTGCAATCGCGCGCACGCAAACAAAGGAATGAACGGGGGGAATGACCAAACTTGGAAGGTCAGACACACTCCCAACTCACACACACAGTGAAATGAAAGTTTAACTCTGGGGCCGTAATCCCATCCCATCCACACCAATGCTAATGCTGTATTGGGACGCGCGTGTGTAGAGCGGCGTCGATTTTATTTTTATATTTTATTTTTATTTTTTTCGGCTGTGTCAGTAGGCCCGCAACGCGCGCGTACATACACCACTTAGTTGTTGAACTGGACTGGCCAGTCTGGTCTGCGGCTTGAGATAAAGAGCCGCGGCTGGTGCTGCTGGCGCTGCCGCTCTGAGTTGACGCCTCAATCTTGGTTTGCGATGCTGGCTGGGTTGTGGTGTTGGCGCATCTGATTCTGATTCTGATTCGCGTTCGCGCCCCCAAGGCAGCGAACACAAGGTTCGGACCTTTTATTCTTCGTGTCCCAGCTGTGGTGGGTGCGTTTGTTGGAGAGAAGAGCGATCGAGGGACTCGATTGGCTGCATCCCCAGCCATGTGGAAGGACAAATAGGAAGCTGATTGTGCAGATTGTCGATGACGCGCATGATGCTGTAGATGGATGACCTGGCCACGCGCGCGCGACCCACGCTTACAGTCATGGGCCATGCTGTGTTATGCCGACCGGGCTGGCCAAAACAAAGGTTCAACAAACAGCAGAGGCGAGGTGACACAGTGGCCAGTCGTGAGTCAGTCAGCCAGTCAGCCAGTTGGTCGGTCAGACAGTCAGTCAGAAGATGCTCAATGGCCATCAAGTTGCAACTATCCGTGATATCTTTTTGCCTAATACCAAGGTACTGATGACAAAGTAATCGGCTGAATATTCCCTCTTTCATACAATTAGCCGGCCAGTATCAGTAGCTGGGGCTTCACAACACTCCAATGCGCCTCGCAAAATGCGCAAAATGACACAGTGTAGAATCCAACTTGCCGCAGAATGCCTTCGCCATGGCCACGGCCGTGGATCATTACAGACTGTGCGCGACTCCTGCATCAAGCAAGAGCAAAACAAGTCCAACTCCATTCAACGTGATTCGTAGCTGTCGCCCTCATCCTCATGCCACCGTGGTGGCCGGGGGCGTGGTAGAAGCCGAGGGTGGAGGCATATTCGTGGCAGGCTCGTCCAGCTTCCGTTTCTTGCCCTTCGGAGCCGGATCCAGAGGCGGCGACCGCTTGTATGTGACGGTCCTTGTGACGACCGATCGCACGCTTACTTGCTTTGCGCACGCGCTTCGTGGCGTGTCAAAGTGCTTTCGCGTCGTGCTGTCCATTCTCCAATCAGCCGGAGAGAATGGAGAGAAGATGGCCGAGGAAATGCTGCTCAAGCCTGTCCGTGGCGACGGCCCGCATGTGGTGGGAGAGTAGTGAGGAGAATGCGGTATCCGGAGGCGCTTCAGAGCAGAAGGTCCGCGCCGCGCAGGCACTGTCGGCGCCGAGGTCGCCTCTGATTTACCCTCTTCGCTTTTGCTCGAGGAAGCGCTCGACGCACTCGAAGGGTGTGAGCCAGCGCTGTCTTTTGTTGCCACTGTCTCGTCCGAGAGAGAGCGCTGCAGAGCACTGGTGGGAGGACTGGCCAGGACGGGAGTAAGGGCCTTGAGAAAGTCTGTGTACGCGGTCGGTGGGGTGATGGGCGTCTTCAGGTCCTGCTCCTGCTTGATCACGGCAGACACGCAGGCCGAAAGCGGTGTCTCCACGATCTCTGAAGGGAAAGAGGCCGTCTTGGGAGTTTGCAGAGGAGGAAGCACCGGTTTCGTCACCGCTGGCGGCATCTTGTCGACGACAGCGAGCGAGTCGTCGTCAATGCCTGAACAACGAGCAGTGGAGGAGGGAGAGAGAGCCGTGGAGGAGAGGCAGGCTAGGCAGGAGGGTGACAGCAGAGTGACAGGATCTATTTCTGGACACCAGAACCCAAGGGCAAAGTGACCAGAGATGAAGGACAGGCGAAGGACAGGCGAAGGACAGGCGGTTGAACCTTGACTGGGATGAGGCCAGCTCAGTGGACGGCGGATGTCAGGTTGCAAAGGGCGGCAGAGTAAATCTTGACTGGAGGAGAAGGCGCGTAGTCGGTGGCGGAGGGCAGCACAGCTTGACCAGCAATACCTATGCTTGCCACAGAAGGGAGTACGCACGATAGGGTGTTGAAGCGTATTAAAGCGGCGCCGACCCTCCCGGGCGTCTAAAGTGGATCCTTGGCCTCCTGCGCTCTGGTTGGCTGTCGACGGCTCAGGGCTGAAGTGAGAATGAGAGAAGGCGCTTTGGCGGGGCCGCTTGTTGCTTGTTCGCCGGATGCTTTGCTGTCCTGGTCTCCCGTGTGGCCACCGCCCGTTTGTTCGTTAACAGATGCTGTTTCGAATTCGTAGCAGGTGATGGTGGTAGGAATTAGCTAGCTGTAGAAAGCTTTGGTCTGCCCTGCAGAGCCGGAGAGAGAGAGAGAGAAAGTGGGGGGGTGTATGTGTGTGTCGGACGTTCTTACCTCACGCTGCTGTCGGCGGAATGGCCGCTCTACTTGTATCTCATTTCCCAGCCGCTGACCATGTGGTCGCCCCTACATGAACTGGAACTGTCAGCGGCAGCACACAGCATTGTTGCTACTCCAACCACGCATTATTTCCTTTGTCGCAGCGCGCGAGTCCAGAGACGCAATTATTGGGGGTGCTTCTGGTGCAGCCCCGAGCGCGCGGCTCCCGCCTTCCCCAGACTGGTATCCCCTGTGCTCAGTTGTTGGCCAACACGAGGCGCCTCTGCTATGACTGGCTGCGGCCACGCGTCCAGGCCAAAACGGCGCTGGTGTTGAGATGGAAAAGGATCCAGTCCTGGCTGGAAGACGAGATATCTATGACAACATGGCAGCCCCGAGGGTGCAGACTCCAAAGCTTGGTTCGATTACGGGCGCCCTGCCTGATCGCTATTGGAAACCTCACTGTCGGAAATCTGCCTTGCCACGAGGCATCCAGGAAGAGCTGTAACAGGGTCACGACTGGATTTGCGCCTCCGGCTCAAATTGCATCGGCCCCTGGTGGCACAAGGTCGAATCAGATCTAGAACTGCACCGCTGTACAGAGCACCAGAAGTCGAGTGTGTTGCTCAGCTGTCGCTGGGCTGGGTGACTCAGGTCGTCAACGTTGCCGGGCGCTTGGTTGGAGACATATCGTCTGGGGATCGTGGGCGACGATGCCTGTGTTGTAGCCGCTATTCTTCTCTTCCGAGTCGCTGCGAAGGTGTAAACATAGACCTGCCATTCGCCGTGCTTGCGAAAGTTATTCTGCGTGAGACTCTGTCCCTCGTCTCTGTGGCTGTCGATGGCCACTGGCTAACCTTCCATTTTCGGTCTTGGCGCGTCAGATTCTTGCACCCGTCAAGACTCGAACCTCTTCTACGTACACAGAGTTGGGCAACCACCTCGCCAGCTTTCTCTGTCACCCTTGCTGAATCCTACCCACTCATCGGTCTCATCCACTCCTTCCTCGGCGCCAACGTCCCCCTTTCTCCACTGCCACGGGCCGCTTCCTCGCACACCTCCCGCCATGTCTATGGTGCAGCTAGCGAATGTATGTTCGCATCTCCAAAATGCGTCAAAAGCACGACTCGGCTTTACGTCGATACCGAATTCCAAATCGAACCTCAGATTCCTCCTAGCCCTTCAAACCTCGGGCTTCCTAAGCACGGTCGTCAGGGGAGGACCAACACCACCCCCTGCCCATCAGCTACTCAGCCATCCATCCTCCAACACAGAAGGAGCAGAGATCGAGCCTGTCACACGACAAAACATTGGATCGCGGAGGCTCTGGGTGGGCATGAAATATTGGAACAGCGAGCCGGTGCTAGGAAAGGCCAACACAATCAGCAAGCCTACACGCCGGATATGGATGGATGTTGAAGGACTGAAGAAGTTAGTGCTGGGAAAGCGAAGTGGCTATGTCGCCGGTATGACTCGCCCTGGAGAATGCATATATGTCAGCACCGACCGCGGCATCATGGAGGCCCGCGAATGCGTCGAGAGGAAGATTGGAGGAATGTTGCTTTGTCGTGTTATGTAGCGAATTCCGCTTGCCTTCCTGCCACCCTGCTCCAACCCGGATATG
Organism: Chaetothyriales sp. CBS 134920; assembly: GCA_003693665.1. NCBI lineage: Eukaryota > Fungi > Ascomycota > Eurotiomycetes > Chaetothyriales > Domatiomycetaceae > Domatiomyces > Domatiomyces catenatus. The sequence goes on from QQSL01000008.1 coordinate 365,226, forward strand.
ACAGCAGGGGCCTCTGTACAACATGTACATCATTTCACCATGACCGAGCACCACATTTGCCTCCATGATGTTCCTACCAAATTCCACATTCATTTCGGCAGGATGGTGCAGGGTTCAGACCCCATGATACCAGAACTTCGCTTATGATTATTTGCTTCTGCTGGCAAGTTCTCTTATTAGCACAAGACGCCGAGATCAACGCCAGCAAGGATGGTGTCGAGCGCTTGAAGCACATGTCAGGGAGGCGATGGCCTGCTGGCCAGAAATGATAAGAGCACCAGGCGTGGCATGATTGGCATTGGATTCAATCTTATCCAGAATGTCGATGGACCTTCAAGGCACCAAGCTACAGGTAAAACGAGGGGAGGGGCAGTCTGGAACGGCGGACTGTGGTAGATCGCCGAGGACTCGTAGATCACTGGCGTGAAGTACAAGTACGGACATAGGTACTGTGGTACAATTGAAAGCACATGGCCTTGAGGCCCTTGACATACCACAGTACCATTGACTTGACTTGTGATAATACTGATAATACTACGTCGTGCCTGTCTTTGCATTCACTCACTGATGCAGGTTCAGCTGTGGCTAACTAGGGATAGTAAGATTCGGTGGAGACGCACAGAAAAGAACACTTGTGCCGTATTGTGGTACGTGTAGGCCATTCCACGGTCTCTAAAAGCGGTAGTTGAGGCCGGCTCGACCCAGTTCGGAGATTGAAGGGGAGGCAGAAACTAGCAATTAGCATTGACTGCGAGGCAGAAATTAGCAATCAGCATTCACTGCGAGGACTACTGTACAGTGCGTACGAACAGGACTACTGCGTGCAGTGCGGGCTTGTCGAATGCGGCAATTACGCAGCCAAGAAATGGCAAAGCTTATACCGCGCACGGTGACGAAGGCACTTTCCCTCCAGCAATTCTGGGCCGGGCGCCAAGCCACCGAGGCCCGTCGGTGCCTTTGACTCAGCGGATCCACGTGGATCTGCGTCGCCCGTCGAAAGAAATATCCTCCTAACTTTTACTACTACTAGAATGCCACCAACTCCGAGTCATATTGCTCTCGCACCCCCCCATGGCTAGTCCTAGTCATCATGGCTGGATCTGCAGTTGACCTCTTTGGAGCTCGTCAGCGGAGACTGATCACCTGCCTGCGCACACCACGCGCACACACACACACACACACACACACACACACACACCGGTATTTGGTCTTTGTTGCTGGCGCTCTGATGGCCTCATCCAGCCTTTGTCTGTCTGTGCTTGTGGGCAGGCAGGCATCCAGGCAATAATAATGCAAGGCAATTTGCATTTGGCCACCCCCGCTCTGGAATGTGGTGATGAGTCAACCTGCACAACCGTCAGGTTCGACAGGCGTCAGGTCAGCCCTTATTTCCCTTGCTACCAGTGACTACCACCGCCGTCGATCATTTTCTGCATTATGGCGCTCGCAAGTGGACCTGTCCTGATCCACGATCTGCGATTGGCAGCTTGTCCACTTTAAGTGCCCCTTTTCTAACAGGTGCCTGTCGGTCGGAAAAGCGTTTAACTTAGTTGATGGACAAAGCAGCCAAAGCAGCCAAAGCGGCCATGGACCGGGATGATGAACTGATTCGATATCTCCATGTCGGCTAGCCTCCATTCCAGATATTCGGGTCAGCAACTCCCTCGTTTCAGCCCACCCTTAACCTTCTGCTCGGTGGGTCTGGGTCCAGTGGCACAGTCTGCGAAACTGTACTTCAGGCTTGAAGCACAACGGTGTGCCATTTTTATCCATTCCTTGAATACTGATGCCGTTGCAGTTCAACTCTCTTGTTCTTGTCGCTCACGGTCCCAGTGAGAAAAATCTCTCCTTGCGATCCACTCGTTTGCTTCTTGGTGACGACGACAACGTGTACCCTCGACTGTCTTTGCGCGACTGCGACCAACCTTCTGGGCTTGTGAGGTTGCGCACCTCTTCACTTCCAACCCATCCAAGCTGTGCGCCATGCTCAAGCTATCTGCACCAATAAACCCCATCGGTCCCGTCCTCATGTCTTCTTTCGAGCCTGGCATCCAGTTTGCCCTGGACCTGACAGACAGCATCCCTGACACTTCTATCAACAATGACCTCGCGCAACATGCGCCCATATATCAAAGATCTCCAGAACCTTCTTCTCATTCGCTCAGGTAAGAATGCGCAGTCGATCCCATAGGCGCGAACTTGCGCTGATTTCCTCCCTCACCAAGATCTCTAGGTCCGTCTACAGCATTGTTTAGCGGGCTGCCAAACAGTTCTCTATCGCGCCTGTCTCCCTCGGGCCGCCAAGAATCACTTCGACCTCGGATACCGCTAGAACTACAGACGGCAGGCCGAGGTGTGCCTCGAGCACTACCTGTGGAACAACTTAGACCTTTGAATATGCCAGCCCAGTCCTTCGCTACTGCCTCATTGGCGCATGGGCAGTCGGAGTCTTCATCGAGACAGTTAGCAGACAACACAGGCCCGCATGCGCGCCGGCAAAGCCAGGAAAGCCATGCCTACCAGTCTGAATCACCGGTGAGCCGCAGCTACACGGAATACGACGCCGAGGCCAATAATCGACGCAGTCCTGAAATCGGAAGGAATGCGGTGCGCTTCAACGCGCGACGGAGGCCCTTCAATCAGGATGAGTTTGATGGACCAAACCAGCTGCTGCCGCTCCCCGTGCCGCCTCAGGAACTGGCGCGATCACAAGACTTGCCATCATTGCCGGTCCACCTGAGCCTGCAAGAGCAAGATGAGATACTGCAGCATGCAAACCATATTCTATCAGAGTGTGCCTATCATTTTGTGGCCAAATACCAGTTTCCTATTCCGCTGGAAGCAGACAAGCCCCGAGTTTGTGGACCGGCCGATCGGGAGTGGACCGAATGGGCCTATCTGCTCAAGAGACTTGCGACCAAGAGGAGGATTCCAGCGAGAGTTCTGTTTGAGAACCAGATCAAGCAGTTTGTTACCACTCTGGAGAATTCAATCGCCGCTCGCCCCACTCGGGATCAGCAAGCCAGGACACCGAAGGACGATCGATACATCCTGCAGCTGGTTAGTGCAGGCACTCAGGTCGCCAAGATCGTCATGGACAGCAAAGCGATGGACCAATTGAACCAGCTATACCAGAATACCGAGAGCATTATCCTCGAGCGCAGGGCCCGGGAGCTGACGGTTGGCTACCGTTGAGAGGAGGGGGGAAGGAGTGGCGGAAGGCTGGCCAAGCCTAGCCGCAAATCTATGTGCGAATTCCCTGACTCAGAGCAAAATCTGCGGAATCAGTCCATTCAATGAGTCGGTCAAGAACATTTCCTCATGAGGCAACAGCGATCCACAGGACGTCAATCAGACTTTGGAGCCCCGACAGCTAAGTTGGGAACATGGTTGACACAAGGTTCAGCAGCGTCAGTATGCTGAGGGTAGTATGCGAGAAACCAGAAATCAACTACTCCCAATAATAGTCCAGACTGTCGAGTACATTGAGCTCGTTCTACGTTGGCTCGTTGTACGTGGGCTCATTCTACATTGGCTCGTTCTGCGTGGGCTCATTCTACATTGGCTTGTTCTACGTTCGCTCATTCTACATTGGCTTGTTCTACGTTCGCTCATTCTACATTGGCTTGTTCTACGTTGAGCTCGTTCTACGATTGCCAGAATGGGATGCCTCACCTTCGGCCTCACTATTCTCGCACTCGTTTCCGCGTCTGGAACAGCGGCGCTCTCCTTCATTATTGTCCTTGAGACAGGCCAGGTTGCCAATCGTAGAAGCGCCCAGGCCACCCACTCGTTGCGCAAAGACCAAGAGATCGACCTATTTCCATCACAATTGGCAAAACAACTGCGGTTTGCCCATGGGCAGGGGTCACCTCTAGCTCAAATCAGGCGACTCCGGCCCCTTCCGAGAACATCACAAGGGCCGAGGCTCGTTGCACGTGCAGTACCTCGGGAGATCGACTCCCGGAAACCCACAAAATGAGCCGAAACAGTTAAGGCAGCGGTCAAGCCCTTCTCTCCAAAGTCTCAGCAAGTCAAAGACTGGTGTTGGATTGGTGTGGGTGTACGCGTGACTGCAGGAAATCCAATCTCCAGACAGAACTGATCCATGGTTTCCTCACCCTGTTGACCCTGGCCTCGGCGGTTACGCGGACCAGGGACCTGAATCCACCTCACACGAGTGGCCAGTCTCATTCTTAGCTGGATGGTTCTCCTGGCGTAATCGCACCTGCCACCTGGAGCAGAAATCTACACCTCCAACGTGGTTTTAATTGTTAGCACGGCGCCAGAGCTAACCAAAAGCAGGGATGATAAACGATGATCCATACCAGTACTAAACTGTATTTGTCAGTGTGGCAA